>CAVLGL010000108.1:220000-225000 GCA_963668995.1 Parnassius mnemosyne | reverse complement strand
CCGTCCAGGGTAATAGTTTGTATATGTTGTTAACTAATAAATGTTACACACCAAAGTTACAGGTCCGGTCTCCCGGTCCCGTATCGTCGGGTATATTTTTTGGTTGTTATATATTATAAAAAAATATTGTGTTAACGCGTCCTCTTACGCTCGCTCTCACCCCGAAATCTCGAAAGATTGAGGGGGCAGTGTGAACGTTAGAGAAACGTTTTAACGTTTAGAAATGAACGGTACTACGGACTTCTTTTAATGATCCGCCTTTCGCGTTCGTATTCTAAAACCGCATCGGGGTTTAATTCATTTAATATAGCGCGTACCATTATCGGACCGGAACTAGTGGCGCGGATTCTTGCCAGGTCCTCGTTCCGTTTTATTTGTCCCGGTTCGCGCTCGTTCCTCAAAGTGATCACATCACACACACACCGCACGCACACACAAACTGTTTATACCTCGCGCGCGCGTCACAATCTCAACGCGTCGTATCTTATTATATTTTTATATAATATAACTCGATAGGGCGTTTAGAGAACGTGACACACACGTTCGGATAGAAGCAGTGGTGAACGCGTAGTGACGACGACACGACCACAGATCGGAACAATTTTTTTAATTGTTATTTGGATTATATATACATATAATGTATCATTATAATACATCATATATACGTTAATGATCCTTCCGCAGGTTCCCCTACGGAAACCTTGTTACGACTTTTACTTCCTCTAAATGATCAAGTTTGGTCAACTTCCCAACAACGCCGACGGCCGTGAAGCCACCGCGTGTCGGTCCGAAGACCTCACTAAATCATTCAATCGGTAGTAGCGACGGGCGGTGTGTACAAAGGGCAGGGACGTAATCAACGCGAGCTTATGACTCGCGCTTACTAGGAATTCCTCGTTTATGGGGGATAATTGCAAACCCCAATCCCCAGCACGAAGGAGTTTCAACGGGTTGCCCGGGCCTCTAGGCCAGGGAGAACATGCTGATTCCTTCAGTGTAGCGCGCGTGCGGCCCAGGACATCTAAGGGCATCACAGACCTGTTATTGCTCAATCTCGTGCGGCTCGAAGCCGCCGGTCCCTCTAAGAAGAATTTTAATACGTCGCCAGTGAGTTGCGCGACCGAAGCCACGCACACATAAATGACGACGCCTATTTAGCAGGCTAGAGTCTCGTTCGTTACCGGAATTAACCAGACAAATCGCTCCACCAACTAAGAACGGCCATGCACCACCACCCACCGAATCAAGAAAGAGCTGTTAATCTGTCAATCCTTCCGGTGTCCGGGCCTGGTGAGATTTCCCGTGTTGAGTCAAATTAAGCCGCAGGCTCCACTCCTGGTGGTGCCCTTCCGTCAATTCCTTTAAGTTTCAGCTTTGCAACCATACTCCCCCCGGAGTCCAAAATCTTTGGTTTCCCGGAAGCTGCCCGCCGAGCCATCGTAGTAACGTCGGCGGATCGCTAGATGACATATTTACGGTTAGAACTAGGGCGGTATCTAATCGCCTTCGAACCTCTAACTTTCGTTCTTGATTGATGAAAACACCTTTGGCAAATGCTTTCGCTGATGTTCGTCTTGCGACGATCCAAGAATTTCACCTCTAACGTCGCAATACGAATGCCCCCAGTTATCCCTATTAATCATTACCTCGGAGTTCTGAAAACCAACAAAATAGAACCGAGATCATATTCTATTATTCCATGCACGAAATATTCAAGCAGCATTTTGAGCCCGCTTTGAGCACTCTAATTTGTTCAAAGTAAAATTGTCGGCCCATCTCGACACTCACCGAAGAGCACCGCGATAGGATTTTGATATTGAACCGCCGTTTTACCGACGGCTCACCGACGATATGCTCCGCAGACGTGTCAGTATCACCGCGGATGCGGTGCACCAACAGCGCGGCGCACAAATGCAACTACGAGCTTTTTAACCGCAACAATTTTAGTATACGCTATTGGAGCTGGAGTTACCGCGGCTGCTGGCACCAGACTTGCCCTCCAATTGTTCCTCGTTAAAATATTTAAAGTGTACTCATTCCGATTACGAGGCCTCGTAAGAGTCCCGTATCGTTATTTTTCGTCACTACCTCCCCGTGCCGGGAGTGGGTAATTTGCGCGCCTGCTGCCTTCCTTGGATGTGGTAGCCGTTTCTCAGGCTCCCTCTCCGGAATCGAACCCTGATTCCCCGTTACCCGTGACAACCATGGTAGTCGCAGAAACTACCATCGAAAGTTGATAAGGCAGACATTTGAAAGATGCGTCGCCGGTGCTGGACCATGCGATCGGCAAAAGTTATCCAGATTCATCAAAATTAACGACTTCGGACGCGAGGCCCTCCGTCGATTGGTTTTGATCTAATAAAAGCACTCATCCCATCACTGGTCAGAGTTCTGATTGCATGTATTAGCTCTAGAATTACCACAGTTATCCAAGTAACCGAGGTAAGATCTAAGGAACCAAAACTGATATATTGAGCCATTCGCGGTATCGCCTTAATACGGCTTGCACTGAGACATGCATGGCTTAATCTTTGAGACAAGCATATAACTACTGGCAGGATCAACCAGGGAGCTGACAGAGAGAACTTGAGTCTCGTTGTCACTATACACTCCGAGACCACACGTGCAACGCGACGCGCAAGCGTTTTAACGCTAAAACGCACCGGTGCCGTATGAGAGAATATATGAATTCTTATTCAGTCTGGTCACGGGCGAGATCGGGTATCTCACGTCACTCGCACGTATTAACCCAGACCTACTGCGGACGACGTTCAAGTGCGCCCAATTCATAGAACGTTCAACAACGAGACAACTGTGTGAATACTTCACTATGTTAACAATCATTTAACACATTTGATATTATTTTCGTGAATAACACAAACGACATATATCGCCCGGTGTTAGAGAGATCATATCCATTTTTTAAAATAAAATACCGTCCCGCGAATACGATTATAAAAAACGCACCACGGCGACGAGCATAATTTAACGGACGTTAACGATGGACGCGAAGTCAACTCGCTCACCGAACGTGTACCGCGTTAATTAAACGAACGCTCAAATACGTCTTACCGCTTCAATAAACGGAGACGTCGTTCGACACAGTTCAACAACGACGATCATAATATATAAATATATAATATAATAAATATTATAAATAAATATCATATTTTATATTTATATTTATAATATATCAATCGCACAACACCACAAAACATCTAATCTAACAAAACACATGAGACTTGAAAATTTGTCGTATTGTGAGATTCGACTAGCACCGCTCGTGCTTCGTCTATACATATGTACGACTGCAGATATGCGTCTCCGGCGGTTCGTGTATTGAACGAATAGTTCGCTAAGACACGGAAAGTGTTCGCGTATACGCATAACATTATGACGAGCCGTCATCATAGGGTTACTTTAATACTTACCTGTCTCACGACGGATTATCATGATCATCACCCACACCAGGACCACCACCATCATCACGATCACCACCACCACCATCACCAACCACCGCCATCGTAATCATCATGATCGTCGTCGTCGTCGTCACCATCATCATCGTCAGCATCATCATCAGCATCATCATCATCAGCATCATCAACAGCAGCAGCAGCAGCAGCAGCAGCAGCAGCAGCAGCATCGTCGTCGTCGTCACGTCGTCACGTCGTCTTCATCGTCATCATCATCATAATCATCATCATCATCATCATCATCATCATCACATCAGATAGATCACCGTCCTGAGCTGTGCCACCTGCACATCGATCGACTGCTTACTTACTCACCACACACATCTCATCATGTCAGTTTATCACGAATAAATTCTTTAGATGTGCGTTCGCGTATAATAATTTTTTTCACAATGCATCTTCAAAGTCACTGAGCGTGTTCGCGTATAAACATAACATAATAAATATAATTGTATTTATTGTATCCTCTCACCTATTACCAGTGATGAACATAGTCATGTATCCATCAAACAAGGAATGATGTAACAAATAACGCGAAGTGTTCGCGTATCGACATAACATTTTTATAAGTAACCTTTTAAAGTAAACTCTTCTAATGATGTGTGGTACCTTTTTCCTTGTAACTGTTTTTATATATTATTTATTCTTGGTGAACATCTGATATTGTATACATACACTTTAATAGTTTACATTTCCATTATATCCGTGCAACAATATGTAAATTTAATGACCGTTTAAAATTTAAAATATAATTTTATTATTATTTTATTTTATAATCATATGTCAATTTGACAATTTATCAATTTATCACATAGATGATAGATTTACTTTTTTATAATAATATTATGTATACTTTATATAGAACCTGCGTGAAGCGAAAAATAAAAACATAAATACATCATATAATAACTACATTGTAAATTTTTCTTTTTTACGTAGGTACACTATACATATTTAACATAATATATTATCTTCATACAGAAAATCGATCACGGCGGCCGTAGGATATATGGATGGAGATATATAAGAATTATCAGGAAAAAGATAAATAATTATAAGTGTTAGTATTAATGTACAAAATAACATATTATTAATTCAACAATACACATTAAATAAATATACACACTAGAATTATTCCACTGATTCTTTCGCGTTTATGCTCGCCTAGTACTAATCTATATTATAATATTTTTTACGTCATTACACAATCAAATCGCGTTTATCGTTCATATCGTTCTTCTCATACATACATTTAGTATAAATATTAATTACCTACAGTATTGAGTACACACCACATTTTACTATTATCTATCGCCACTGATGAAACATAACACACCGTCAACCAAACAATGATACAAACACGTTACAAGGATCTCTCGTCATATCGGTAACTTTATTTATTTATAATATGTCGAATGTATTATAAAAATATATCGTATACTAAATATATAGGCCGTTGCCTTGTTCTATGACATACTGTACCAGTCAATCACAAGAATGATGATTGAACAAATAAAGTTTGTA
>CAVLGL010000108.1:210000-215000 GCA_963668995.1 Parnassius mnemosyne | reverse complement strand
TCCTCCCTGATCTGAGGCCAACGATAAAAATCGAGGCAGACACGATATCCGTCAGCGCAACGACGACAGTACGACACCGTTAACGAAACGACGTCGCAGTCGTCGAGGCGCTCTTCGGACGTCGAGTCCGCCTACTTTTGGTTGTTGTGTATGTCGTGTATCTAACATATATTTTCAAAACAAATCAATCGCACACCACACAACACGTGCCGAACGAAGTCACCGCACGAATATCGCGCATGCCCTCTATCGAGTTTTAACGTCGAAGAGTCGCGCGTCGAGGGGACTAAGCCAGCTCGCCGCTTAACGCGTCTTGTGCGATGTGATAGACTAATTTTATATTGAAAATCAGTCGCGATACACACACAATTATTATATAATATTTAAACGGACCGAAAGAATACGCAACGCAAACACACTCACGTATCGCGTCTCTCAACGGAACCGTCAATTGTTCGTAAGAACAGTGTGGTTAATGTTTTTTAACAGCCGGCCCTCAGACAGGAGTGGTCCTGGATATTTCTCCACGGACCGCAATGTGCGTTCGAAATGTCGATGTTCAAATGTGTCCTGCAGTTCACACTATGACGCGCAGTTAACTGCGTTCTTCATCGACCCGCGAGCCAAGTGATCCACCGTCCAGGGTAATAGTTTGTATATGTTGTTAACTAATAAATGTTACACACCAAAGTTACAGGTCCGGTCTCCCGGTCCCGTATCGTCGGGTATATTTTTTGGTTGTTATATATTATAAAAAAATATTGTGTTAACGCGTCCTCTTACGCTCGCTCTCACCCCGAAATCTCGAAAGATTGAGGGGGCAGTGTGAACGTTAGAGAAACGTTTTAACGTTTAGAAATGAACGGTACTACGGACTTCTTTTAATGATCCGCCTTTCGCGTTCGTATTCTAAAACCGCATCGGGGTTTAATTCATTTAATATAGCGCGTACCATTATCGGACCGGAACTAGTGGCGCGGATTCTTGCCAGGTCCTCGTTCCGTTTTATTTGTCCCGGTTCGCGCTCGTTCCTCAAAGTGATCACATCACACACACACCGCACGCACACACAAACTGTTTATACCTCGCGCGCGCGTCACAATCTCAACGCGTCGTATCTTATTATATTTTTATATAATATAACTCGATAGGGCGTTTAGAGAACGTGACACACACGTTCGGATAGAAGCAGTGGTGAACGCGTAGTGACGACGACACGACCACAGATCGGAACAATTTTTTTAATTGTTATTTGGATTATATATACATATAATGTATCATTATAATACATCATATATACGTTAATGATCCTTCCGCAGGTTCCCCTACGGAAACCTTGTTACGACTTTTACTTCCTCTAAATGATCAAGTTTGGTCAACTTCCCAACAACGCCGACGGCCGTGAAGCCACCGCGTGTCGGTCCGAAGACCTCACTAAATCATTCAATCGGTAGTAGCGACGGGCGGTGTGTACAAAGGGCAGGGACGTAATCAACGCGAGCTTATGACTCGCGCTTACTAGGAATTCCTCGTTTATGGGGGATAATTGCAAACCCCAATCCCCAGCACGAAGGAGTTTCAACGGGTTGCCCGGGCCTCTAGGCCAGGGAGAACATGCTGATTCCTTCAGTGTAGCGCGCGTGCGGCCCAGGACATCTAAGGGCATCACAGACCTGTTATTGCTCAATCTCGTGCGGCTCGAAGCCGCCGGTCCCTCTAAGAAGAATTTTAATACGTCGCCAGTGAGTTGCGCGACCGAAGCCACGCACACATAAATGACGACGCCTATTTAGCAGGCTAGAGTCTCGTTCGTTACCGGAATTAACCAGACAAATCGCTCCACCAACTAAGAACGGCCATGCACCACCACCCACCGAATCAAGAAAGAGCTGTTAATCTGTCAATCCTTCCGGTGTCCGGGCCTGGTGAGATTTCCCGTGTTGAGTCAAATTAAGCCGCAGGCTCCACTCCTGGTGGTGCCCTTCCGTCAATTCCTTTAAGTTTCAGCTTTGCAACCATACTCCCCCCGGAGTCCAAAATCTTTGGTTTCCCGGAAGCTGCCCGCCGAGCCATCGTAGTAACGTCGGCGGATCGCTAGATGACATATTTACGGTTAGAACTAGGGCGGTATCTAATCGCCTTCGAACCTCTAACTTTCGTTCTTGATTGATGAAAACACCTTTGGCAAATGCTTTCGCTGATGTTCGTCTTGCGACGATCCAAGAATTTCACCTCTAACGTCGCAATACGAATGCCCCCAGTTATCCCTATTAATCATTACCTCGGAGTTCTGAAAACCAACAAAATAGAACCGAGATCATATTCTATTATTCCATGCACGAAATATTCAAGCAGCATTTTGAGCCCGCTTTGAGCACTCTAATTTGTTCAAAGTAAAATTGTCGGCCCATCTCGACACTCACCGAAGAGCACCGCGATAGGATTTTGATATTGAACCGCCGTTTTACCGACGGCTCACCGACGATATGCTCCGCAGACGTGTCAGTATCACCGCGGATGCGGTGCACCAACAGCGCGGCGCACAAATGCAACTACGAGCTTTTTAACCGCAACAATTTTAGTATACGCTATTGGAGCTGGAGTTACCGCGGCTGCTGGCACCAGACTTGCCCTCCAATTGTTCCTCGTTAAAATATTTAAAGTGTACTCATTCCGATTACGAGGCCTCGTAAGAGTCCCGTATCGTTATTTTTCGTCACTACCTCCCCGTGCCGGGAGTGGGTAATTTGCGCGCCTGCTGCCTTCCTTGGATGTGGTAGCCGTTTCTCAGGCTCCCTCTCCGGAATCGAACCCTGATTCCCCGTTACCCGTGACAACCATGGTAGTCGCAGAAACTACCATCGAAAGTTGATAAGGCAGACATTTGAAAGATGCGTCGCCGGTGCTGGACCATGCGATCGGCAAAAGTTATCCAGATTCATCAAAATTAACGACTTCGGACGCGAGGCCCTCCGTCGATTGGTTTTGATCTAATAAAAGCACTCATCCCATCACTGGTCAGAGTTCTGATTGCATGTATTAGCTCTAGAATTACCACAGTTATCCAAGTAACCGAGGTAAGATCTAAGGAACCAAAACTGATATATTGAGCCATTCGCGGTATCGCCTTAATACGGCTTGCACTGAGACATGCATGGCTTAATCTTTGAGACAAGCATATAACTACTGGCAGGATCAACCAGGGAGCTGACAGAGAGAACTTGAGTCTCGTTGTCACTATACACTCCGAGACCACACGTGCAACGCGACGCGCAAGCGTTTTAACGCTAAAACGCACCGGTGCCGTATGAGAGAATATATGAATTCTTATTCAGTCTGGTCACGGGCGAGATCGGGTATCTCACGTCACTCGCACGTATTAACCCAGACCTACTGCGGACGACGTTCAAGTGCGCCCAATTCATAGAACGTTCAACAACGAGACAACTGTGTGAATACTTCACTATGTTAACAATCATTTAACACATTTGATATTATTTTCGTGAATAACACAAACGACATATATCGCCCGGTGTTAGAGAGATCATATCCATTTTTTAAAATAAAATACCGTCCCGCGAATACGATTATAAAAAACGCACCACGGCGACGAGCATAATTTAACGGACGTTAACGATGGACGCGAAGTCAACTCGCTCACCGAACGTGTACCGCGTTAATTAAACGAACGCTCAAATACGTCTTACCGCTTCAATAAACGGAGACGTCGTTCGACACAGTTCAACAACGACGATCATAATATATAAATATATAATATAATAAATATTATAAATAAATATCATATTTTATATTTATATTTATAATATATCAATCGCACAACACCACAAAACATCTAATCTAACAAAACACATGAGACTTGAAAATTTGTCGTATTGTGAGATTCGACTAGCACCGCTCGTGCTTCGTCTATACATATGTACGACTGCAGATATGCGTCTCCGGCGGTTCGTGTATTGAACGAATAGTTCGCTAAGACACGGAAAGTGTTCGCGTATACGCATAACATTATGACGAGCCGTCATCATAGGGTTACTTTAATACTTACCTGTCTCACGACGGATTATCATGATCATCACCCACACCAGGACCACCACCATCATCACGATCACCACCACCACCATCACCAACCACCGCCATCGTAATCATCATGATCGTCGTCGTCGTCGTCACCATCATCATCGTCAGCATCATCATCAGCATCATCATCATCAGCATCATCAACAGCAGCAGCAGCAGCAGCAGCAGCAGCAGCAGCAGCATCGTCGTCGTCGTCACGTCGTCACGTCGTCTTCATCGTCATCATCATCATAATCATCATCATCATCATCATCATCATCATCACATCAGATAGATCACCGTCCTGAGCTGTGCCACCTGCACATCGATCGACTGCTTACTTACTCACCACACACATCTCATCATGTCAGTTTATCACGAATAAATTCTTTAGATGTGCGTTCGCGTATAATAATTTTTTTCACAATGCATCTTCAAAGTCACTGAGCGTGTTCGCGTATAAACATAACATAATAAATATAATTGTATTTATTGTATCCTCTCACCTATTACCAGTGATGAACATAGTCATGTATCCATCAAACAAGGAATGATGTAACAAATAACGCGAAGTGTTCGCGTATCGACATAACATTTTTATAAGTAACCTTTTAAAGTAAACTCTTCTAATGATGTGTGGTACCTTTTTCCTTGTAACTGTTTTTATATATTATTTATTCTTGGTGAACATCTGATATTGTATACATACACTTTAATAGTTTACATTTCCATTATATCCGTGCAACAATATGTAAATTTAATGACCGTTTAAAATTTAAAATATAATTTTATTATTATTTTATTTTATAATCATATGTCAATTTGACAATTTATCAATTTATCACATAGATGATAGATTTACTTTTTTATAATAATATTATGTATACTTTATATAGAACCTGCGTGAAGCGAAAAATAAAAAC
>CAVLGL010000108.1:197500-202500 GCA_963668995.1 Parnassius mnemosyne | reverse complement strand
TGATCTGAGGCCAACGATAAAAATCGAGGCAGACACGATATCCGTCAGCGCAACGACGACAGTACGACACCGTTAACGAAACGACGTCGCAGTCGTCGAGGCGCTCTTCGGACGTCGAGTCCGCCTACTTTTGGTTGTTGTGTATGTCGTGTATCTAACATATATTTTCAAAACAAATCAATCGCACACCACACAACACGTGCCGAACGAAGTCACCGCACGAATATCGCGCATGCCCTCTATCGAGTTTTAACGTCGAAGAGTCGCGCGTCGAGGGGACTAAGCCAGCTCGCCGCTTAACGCGTCTTGTGCGATGTGATAGACTAATTTTATATTGAAAATCAGTCGCGATACACACACAATTATTATATAATATTTAAACGGACCGAAAGAATACGCAACGCAAACACACTCACGTATCGCGTCTCTCAACGGAACCGTCAATTGTTCGTAAGAACAGTGTGGTTAATGTTTTTTAACAGCCGGCCCTCAGACAGGAGTGGTCCTGGATATTTCTCCACGGACCGCAATGTGCGTTCGAAATGTCGATGTTCAAATGTGTCCTGCAGTTCACACTATGACGCGCAGTTAACTGCGTTCTTCATCGACCCGCGAGCCAAGTGATCCACCGTCCAGGGTAATAGTTTGTATATGTTGTTAACTAATAAATGTTACACACCAAAGTTACAGGTCCGGTCTCCCGGTCCCGTATCGTCGGGTATATTTTTTGGTTGTTATATATTATAAAAAAATATTGTGTTAACGCGTCCTCTTACGCTCGCTCTCACCCCGAAATCTCGAAAGATTGAGGGGGCAGTGTGAACGTTAGAGAAACGTTTTAACGTTTAGAAATGAACGGTACTACGGACTTCTTTTAATGATCCGCCTTTCGCGTTCGTATTCTAAAACCGCATCGGGGTTTAATTCATTTAATATAGCGCGTACCATTATCGGACCGGAACTAGTGGCGCGGATTCTTGCCAGGTCCTCGTTCCGTTTTATTTGTCCCGGTTCGCGCTCGTTCCTCAAAGTGATCACATCACACACACACCGCACGCACACACAAACTGTTTATACCTCGCGCGCGCGTCACAATCTCAACGCGTCGTATCTTATTATATTTTTATATAATATAACTCGATAGGGCGTTTAGAGAACGTGACACACACGTTCGGATAGAAGCAGTGGTGAACGCGTAGTGACGACGACACGACCACAGATCGGAACAATTTTTTTAATTGTTATTTGGATTATATATACATATAATGTATCATTATAATACATCATATATACGTTAATGATCCTTCCGCAGGTTCCCCTACGGAAACCTTGTTACGACTTTTACTTCCTCTAAATGATCAAGTTTGGTCAACTTCCCAACAACGCCGACGGCCGTGAAGCCACCGCGTGTCGGTCCGAAGACCTCACTAAATCATTCAATCGGTAGTAGCGACGGGCGGTGTGTACAAAGGGCAGGGACGTAATCAACGCGAGCTTATGACTCGCGCTTACTAGGAATTCCTCGTTTATGGGGGATAATTGCAAACCCCAATCCCCAGCACGAAGGAGTTTCAACGGGTTGCCCGGGCCTCTAGGCCAGGGAGAACATGCTGATTCCTTCAGTGTAGCGCGCGTGCGGCCCAGGACATCTAAGGGCATCACAGACCTGTTATTGCTCAATCTCGTGCGGCTCGAAGCCGCCGGTCCCTCTAAGAAGAATTTTAATACGTCGCCAGTGAGTTGCGCGACCGAAGCCACGCACACATAAATGACGACGCCTATTTAGCAGGCTAGAGTCTCGTTCGTTACCGGAATTAACCAGACAAATCGCTCCACCAACTAAGAACGGCCATGCACCACCACCCACCGAATCAAGAAAGAGCTGTTAATCTGTCAATCCTTCCGGTGTCCGGGCCTGGTGAGATTTCCCGTGTTGAGTCAAATTAAGCCGCAGGCTCCACTCCTGGTGGTGCCCTTCCGTCAATTCCTTTAAGTTTCAGCTTTGCAACCATACTCCCCCCGGAGTCCAAAATCTTTGGTTTCCCGGAAGCTGCCCGCCGAGCCATCGTAGTAACGTCGGCGGATCGCTAGATGACATATTTACGGTTAGAACTAGGGCGGTATCTAATCGCCTTCGAACCTCTAACTTTCGTTCTTGATTGATGAAAACACCTTTGGCAAATGCTTTCGCTGATGTTCGTCTTGCGACGATCCAAGAATTTCACCTCTAACGTCGCAATACGAATGCCCCCAGTTATCCCTATTAATCATTACCTCGGAGTTCTGAAAACCAACAAAATAGAACCGAGATCATATTCTATTATTCCATGCACGAAATATTCAAGCAGCATTTTGAGCCCGCTTTGAGCACTCTAATTTGTTCAAAGTAAAATTGTCGGCCCATCTCGACACTCACCGAAGAGCACCGCGATAGGATTTTGATATTGAACCGCCGTTTTACCGACGGCTCACCGACGATATGCTCCGCAGACGTGTCAGTATCACCGCGGATGCGGTGCACCAACAGCGCGGCGCACAAATGCAACTACGAGCTTTTTAACCGCAACAATTTTAGTATACGCTATTGGAGCTGGAGTTACCGCGGCTGCTGGCACCAGACTTGCCCTCCAATTGTTCCTCGTTAAAATATTTAAAGTGTACTCATTCCGATTACGAGGCCTCGTAAGAGTCCCGTATCGTTATTTTTCGTCACTACCTCCCCGTGCCGGGAGTGGGTAATTTGCGCGCCTGCTGCCTTCCTTGGATGTGGTAGCCGTTTCTCAGGCTCCCTCTCCGGAATCGAACCCTGATTCCCCGTTACCCGTGACAACCATGGTAGTCGCAGAAACTACCATCGAAAGTTGATAAGGCAGACATTTGAAAGATGCGTCGCCGGTGCTGGACCATGCGATCGGCAAAAGTTATCCAGATTCATCAAAATTAACGACTTCGGACGCGAGGCCCTCCGTCGATTGGTTTTGATCTAATAAAAGCACTCATCCCATCACTGGTCAGAGTTCTGATTGCATGTATTAGCTCTAGAATTACCACAGTTATCCAAGTAACCGAGGTAAGATCTAAGGAACCAAAACTGATATATTGAGCCATTCGCGGTATCGCCTTAATACGGCTTGCACTGAGACATGCATGGCTTAATCTTTGAGACAAGCATATAACTACTGGCAGGATCAACCAGGGAGCTGACAGAGAGAACTTGAGTCTCGTTGTCACTATACACTCCGAGACCACACGTGCAACGCGACGCGCAAGCGTTTTAACGCTAAAACGCACCGGTGCCGTATGAGAGAATATATGAATTCTTATTCAGTCTGGTCACGGGCGAGATCGGGTATCTCACGTCACTCGCACGTATTAACCCAGACCTACTGCGGACGACGTTCAAGTGCGCCCAATTCATAGAACGTTCAACAACGAGACAACTGTGTGAATACTTCACTATGTTAACAATCATTTAACACATTTGATATTATTTTCGTGAATAACACAAACGACATATATCGCCCGGTGTTAGAGAGATCATATCCATTTTTTAAAATAAAATACCGTCCCGCGAATACGATTATAAAAAACGCACCACGGCGACGAGCATAATTTAACGGACGTTAACGATGGACGCGAAGTCAACTCGCTCACCGAACGTGTACCGCGTTAATTAAACGAACGCTCAAATACGTCTTACCGCTTCAATAAACGGAGACGTCGTTCGACACAGTTCAACAACGACGATCATAATATATAAATATATAATATAATAAATATTATAAATAAATATCATATTTTATATTTATATTTATAATATATCAATCGCACAACACCACAAAACATCTAATCTAACAAAACACATGAGACTTGAAAATTTGTCGTATTGTGAGATTCGACTAGCACCGCTCGTGCTTCGTCTATACATATGTACGACTGCAGATATGCGTCTCCGGCGGTTCGTGTATTGAACGAATAGTTCGCTAAGACACGGAAAGTGTTCGCGTATACGCATAACATTATGACGAGCCGTCATCATAGGGTTACTTTAATACTTACCTGTCTCACGACGGATTATCATGATCATCACCCACACCAGGACCACCACCATCATCACGATCACCACCACCACCATCACCAACCACCGCCATCGTAATCATCATGATCGTCGTCGTCGTCGTCACCATCATCATCGTCAGCATCATCATCAGCATCATCATCATCAGCATCATCAACAGCAGCAGCAGCAGCAGCAGCAGCAGCAGCAGCAGCATCGTCGTCGTCGTCACGTCGTCACGTCGTCTTCATCGTCATCATCATCATAATCATCATCATCATCATCATCATCATCATCACATCAGATAGATCACCGTCCTGAGCTGTGCCACCTGCACATCGATCGACTGCTTACTTACTCACCACACACATCTCATCATGTCAGTTTATCACGAATAAATTCTTTAGATGTGCGTTCGCGTATAATAATTTTTTTCACAATGCATCTTCAAAGTCACTGAGCGTGTTCGCGTATAAACATAACATAATAAATATAATTGTATTTATTGTATCCTCTCACCTATTACCAGTGATGAACATAGTCATGTATCCATCAAACAAGGAATGATGTAACAAATAACGCGAAGTGTTCGCGTATCGACATAACATTTTTATAAGTAACCTTTTAAAGTAAACTCTTCTAATGATGTGTGGTACCTTTTTCCTTGTAACTGTTTTTATATATTATTTATTCTTGGTGAACATCTGATATTGTATACATACACTTTAATAGTTTACATTTCCATTATATCCGTGCAACAATATGTAAATTTAATGACCGTTTAAAATTTAAAATATAATTTTATTATTATTTTATTTTATAATCATATGTCAATTTGACAATTTATCAATTTATCACATAGATGATAGATTTACTTTTTTATAATAATATTATGTATACTTTATATAGAACCTGCGTGAAGCGAAAAATAAAAACATAAATA
>CAVLGL010000108.1:192500-195000 GCA_963668995.1 Parnassius mnemosyne | reverse complement strand
GATAGTAGATAGGGACAACCCTCCACCTCCCATGGCCCCACCAACCTTACGGTTATACGGGCCGAATCTCGAGAGATGCACGCGGTACTTGCTCAGGGCTCTTTCCCGCATGCACTTTCTTGACTCTCTACAAGTTATTTAATCTACTCCTTGTCCCGTAGTGTCACTCTCCCTTTCTGGGCTGGACGAACACGTTACGCCTTCGGTTCCGGGCAGAATCCTTACTTCGTTCCTCTCCATCGCAATTCTCCGCGCATGCCAACCATGCGCAAACTCCCGCAGCCGGCCAAAGTTCTCCTTACCGTCCACGAGGTCCGGGTAGTAAACCGGACCCACCCCTCTGCGTACCATTCCGTCCATCATCTTACATCTCAGGTCAACATACAATTCGCACTCCCATAGCACGTGATGCCTATCCTCATAGGCAGCACCGCAATCACACATACCAGATTCAACCAATTTCATGTCATGCAGTCTCTTTCGAAAACATCCATGCCCACTGAGTATCTGCGAGACTTGATAGTCCGGCACGACCCAATTCGCATTGAGCCGCGCCGACACGTCCGGGAAGAAGCAGAATAACTCTCTTCCATTCGTCTCGTTCATCCATCGTTCCTGCCATACATCCATAACTTCAACCCAGATTTCGCGCTTACGCCTGCTCAACTCCCCATTCTCAACGTTTCTACGCGCCTGGTCAATCCTACCAACACGAGTTACCTCCAGATCGGCCGGCAGGACGCCGGCTAATACCGGGAGCGCCGCAGTACTTATCGTCCTGTACCCCTTTGTCAACAGCACGAGCGAAGATCTCTGCGATCTCAGCAGTGCCGTTCGCACTGTATAGTTCCCCACCCGATCAACCCAAACGGCTGCAGCATATGTCACTATTGGAACATATGTACCCTTATATAGAACACGGAGTGCGGGGTAGCGTATGCCCCAAGAAGATGCCGACACCCGCGACATCTTCCCAAAGCATCGCCCAGCCCTCTCTCCCATATCTTTGGCGTGCTGAATAAAGAACAGACTCGTGTCTAACGTGACACCCAATACCTTGGTCGACGTTACGCTTTTAACTGACTCAGTCCCCATCCTTATAACAGGTGGTCGCTGGAACTTGCCTTTAATGGTCATGGTACATGACTTCGCGGAGGAGAAGGATAACCGATTCCTCTCTCCCCACGATGATACCAACTCCAGTGCAGATTTGGCCGCTCTCTCTATTTCAGCTCTAGAGTTCGCCTCTATCAAAAGTGTCACGTCGTCTGCATACGCCAACATTTTCGTCCCTAAGGGGAACGGCAGCCTCAACAAATCATCCAGCAGTAAATTCCACAAGGTCGGTCCAAGGACCGATCCCTGCGGGCAACCCATGGTCGAGCGTTTCCATTCGGCACAGTCACCCACGAATATACCCACTCGCCTGTTGGTGAAATAGTCCACCAACATGCGGTAGATATTAGGTGGAATCCCTCCTTGTTTTGCCTTCAGCAGTATCATTGGCCACCATGCATTATCAAATGCTCCTGATATGTCCAAAAAGACGGCTTGTACATACTTGCGCTGCGACTCGCGCGCAGTACTAAGCACGTCTTGCAGCGCCGTTACCGTGGACCGACCCGGCGAAAACCCGTGCTGGTATTCCGATATGCCCCTCACCAAGCTCGGAGCACACCGCAGCAGAACTCGCTCCAGCAACTTCCCAAAGATGGGGAGGAGCGTAATCGGGCGGTAGGCCTTGGGATCTGTTAATGGCCTATCATTACCTTTCGGAATAACTATCAGCCGTCCTTTCTTCCATACTTCGGGGAAAACCCCCTCTTCCACACATTTGGCATACACCCAGTGGAATTCCCTAGGTGCAGCTCTCCACACATTCTTAACAATTTTGGCACCAATCCCGTCCAGTCCCGGAGCAGTGTTGGGCAACGCCCTGACTATACCCCCCAAACACCCAATGGTTGGGGGAACGGCAGCCGATCCAGATGGGGTGAAGGCGGCCATGAGACGCACCCGCCCATGAAACTCAGTGTCCTTGGACGAATCATCGTCCGGACACAGAGCCCCGAGCAGGCCCCGCACGGCCTCCCTCACCCCCCCCGAATGTCGCTCCGCGTACTCAATGGCATTAATGATATTACTGGGAGGACGATATCTCCCGCTAGAGATCTGATATGCACGTCCCCATGGGTCAGCATTTCCCATCTCCGAGATTTTTCTAAAATGGGCCAATTCCGTATCCCCCATCAACTGTCTATATCGCGCTCTCACACTATGGAATCGTTCCATAGCTAATTCCTCAGACCTGCCTCCTTTTCTTCTAGTCTTTTGCCATGCCCTTCTCGCATCACATACTTTTTTCCTCATTCTGTCAAGTTCAGGCGTCCACCACTCATAGCCGACCTCCCGTCTAGGGCGAGCACTCCCCAGGACATCTTCCGCAGATCGAACCACAATGTCAGTGAACTGCACACAAAGACGATCAGCCGGCTGCCTT
>CAVLGL010000108.1:182500-187500 GCA_963668995.1 Parnassius mnemosyne | reverse complement strand
AACAGCCGGCCCTCAGACAGGAGTGGTCCTGGATATTTCTCCACGGACCGCAATGTGCGTTCGAAATGTCGATGTTCAAATGTGTCCTGCAGTTCACACTATGACGCGCAGTTAACTGCGTTCTTCATCGACCCGCGAGCCAAGTGATCCACCGTCCAGGGTAATAGTTTGTATATGTTGTTAACTAATAAATGTTACACACCAAAGTTACAGGTCCGGTCTCCCGGTCCCGTATCGTCGGGTATATTTTTTGGTTGTTATATATTATAAAAAAATATTGTGTTAACGCGTCCTCTTACGCTCGCTCTCACCCCGAAATCTCGAAAGATTGAGGGGGCAGTGTGAACGTTAGAGAAACGTTTTAACGTTTAGAAATGAACGGTACTACGGACTTCTTTTAATGATCCGCCTTTCGCGTTCGTATTCTAAAACCGCATCGGGGTTTAATTCATTTAATATAGCGCGTACCATTATCGGACCGGAACTAGTGGCGCGGATTCTTGCCAGGTCCTCGTTCCGTTTTATTTGTCCCGGTTCGCGCTCGTTCCTCAAAGTGATCACATCACACACACACCGCACGCACACACAAACTGTTTATACCTCGCGCGCGCGTCACAATCTCAACGCGTCGTATCTTATTATATTTTTATATAATATAACTCGATAGGGCGTTTAGAGAACGTGACACACACGTTCGGATAGAAGCAGTGGTGAACGCGTAGTGACGACGACACGACCACAGATCGGAACAATTTTTTTAATTGTTATTTGGATTATATATACATATAATGTATCATTATAATACATCATATATACGTTAATGATCCTTCCGCAGGTTCCCCTACGGAAACCTTGTTACGACTTTTACTTCCTCTAAATGATCAAGTTTGGTCAACTTCCCAACAACGCCGACGGCCGTGAAGCCACCGCGTGTCGGTCCGAAGACCTCACTAAATCATTCAATCGGTAGTAGCGACGGGCGGTGTGTACAAAGGGCAGGGACGTAATCAACGCGAGCTTATGACTCGCGCTTACTAGGAATTCCTCGTTTATGGGGGATAATTGCAAACCCCAATCCCCAGCACGAAGGAGTTTCAACGGGTTGCCCGGGCCTCTAGGCCAGGGAGAACATGCTGATTCCTTCAGTGTAGCGCGCGTGCGGCCCAGGACATCTAAGGGCATCACAGACCTGTTATTGCTCAATCTCGTGCGGCTCGAAGCCGCCGGTCCCTCTAAGAAGAATTTTAATACGTCGCCAGTGAGTTGCGCGACCGAAGCCACGCACACATAAATGACGACGCCTATTTAGCAGGCTAGAGTCTCGTTCGTTACCGGAATTAACCAGACAAATCGCTCCACCAACTAAGAACGGCCATGCACCACCACCCACCGAATCAAGAAAGAGCTGTTAATCTGTCAATCCTTCCGGTGTCCGGGCCTGGTGAGATTTCCCGTGTTGAGTCAAATTAAGCCGCAGGCTCCACTCCTGGTGGTGCCCTTCCGTCAATTCCTTTAAGTTTCAGCTTTGCAACCATACTCCCCCCGGAGTCCAAAATCTTTGGTTTCCCGGAAGCTGCCCGCCGAGCCATCGTAGTAACGTCGGCGGATCGCTAGATGACATATTTACGGTTAGAACTAGGGCGGTATCTAATCGCCTTCGAACCTCTAACTTTCGTTCTTGATTGATGAAAACACCTTTGGCAAATGCTTTCGCTGATGTTCGTCTTGCGACGATCCAAGAATTTCACCTCTAACGTCGCAATACGAATGCCCCCAGTTATCCCTATTAATCATTACCTCGGAGTTCTGAAAACCAACAAAATAGAACCGAGATCATATTCTATTATTCCATGCACGAAATATTCAAGCAGCATTTTGAGCCCGCTTTGAGCACTCTAATTTGTTCAAAGTAAAATTGTCGGCCCATCTCGACACTCACCGAAGAGCACCGCGATAGGATTTTGATATTGAACCGCCGTTTTACCGACGGCTCACCGACGATATGCTCCGCAGACGTGTCAGTATCACCGCGGATGCGGTGCACCAACAGCGCGGCGCACAAATGCAACTACGAGCTTTTTAACCGCAACAATTTTAGTATACGCTATTGGAGCTGGAGTTACCGCGGCTGCTGGCACCAGACTTGCCCTCCAATTGTTCCTCGTTAAAATATTTAAAGTGTACTCATTCCGATTACGAGGCCTCGTAAGAGTCCCGTATCGTTATTTTTCGTCACTACCTCCCCGTGCCGGGAGTGGGTAATTTGCGCGCCTGCTGCCTTCCTTGGATGTGGTAGCCGTTTCTCAGGCTCCCTCTCCGGAATCGAACCCTGATTCCCCGTTACCCGTGACAACCATGGTAGTCGCAGAAACTACCATCGAAAGTTGATAAGGCAGACATTTGAAAGATGCGTCGCCGGTGCTGGACCATGCGATCGGCAAAAGTTATCCAGATTCATCAAAATTAACGACTTCGGACGCGAGGCCCTCCGTCGATTGGTTTTGATCTAATAAAAGCACTCATCCCATCACTGGTCAGAGTTCTGATTGCATGTATTAGCTCTAGAATTACCACAGTTATCCAAGTAACCGAGGTAAGATCTAAGGAACCAAAACTGATATATTGAGCCATTCGCGGTATCGCCTTAATACGGCTTGCACTGAGACATGCATGGCTTAATCTTTGAGACAAGCATATAACTACTGGCAGGATCAACCAGGGAGCTGACAGAGAGAACTTGAGTCTCGTTGTCACTATACACTCCGAGACCACACGTGCAACGCGACGCGCAAGCGTTTTAACGCTAAAACGCACCGGTGCCGTATGAGAGAATATATGAATTCTTATTCAGTCTGGTCACGGGCGAGATCGGGTATCTCACGTCACTCGCACGTATTAACCCAGACCTACTGCGGACGACGTTCAAGTGCGCCCAATTCATAGAACGTTCAACAACGAGACAACTGTGTGAATACTTCACTATGTTAACAATCATTTAACACATTTGATATTATTTTCGTGAATAACACAAACGACATATATCGCCCGGTGTTAGAGAGATCATATCCATTTTTTAAAATAAAATACCGTCCCGCGAATACGATTATAAAAAACGCACCACGGCGACGAGCATAATTTAACGGACGTTAACGATGGACGCGAAGTCAACTCGCTCACCGAACGTGTACCGCGTTAATTAAACGAACGCTCAAATACGTCTTACCGCTTCAATAAACGGAGACGTCGTTCGACACAGTTCAACAACGACGATCATAATATATAAATATATAATATAATAAATATTATAAATAAATATCATATTTTATATTTATATTTATAATATATCAATCGCACAACACCACAAAACATCTAATCTAACAAAACACATGAGACTTGAAAATTTGTCGTATTGTGAGATTCGACTAGCACCGCTCGTGCTTCGTCTATACATATGTACGACTGCAGATATGCGTCTCCGGCGGTTCGTGTATTGAACGAATAGTTCGCTAAGACACGGAAAGTGTTCGCGTATACGCATAACATTATGACGAGCCGTCATCATAGGGTTACTTTAATACTTACCTGTCTCACGACGGATTATCATGATCATCACCCACACCAGGACCACCACCATCATCACGATCACCACCACCACCATCACCAACCACCGCCATCGTAATCATCATGATCGTCGTCGTCGTCGTCACCATCATCATCGTCAGCATCATCATCAGCATCATCATCATCAGCATCATCAACAGCAGCAGCAGCAGCAGCAGCAGCAGCAGCAGCAGCATCGTCGTCGTCGTCACGTCGTCACGTCGTCTTCATCGTCATCATCATCATAATCATCATCATCATCATCATCATCATCATCACATCAGATAGATCACCGTCCTGAGCTGTGCCACCTGCACATCGATCGACTGCTTACTTACTCACCACACACATCTCATCATGTCAGTTTATCACGAATAAATTCTTTAGATGTGCGTTCGCGTATAATAATTTTTTTCACAATGCATCTTCAAAGTCACTGAGCGTGTTCGCGTATAAACATAACATAATAAATATAATTGTATTTATTGTATCCTCTCACCTATTACCAGTGATGAACATAGTCATGTATCCATCAAACAAGGAATGATGTAACAAATAACGCGAAGTGTTCGCGTATCGACATAACATTTTTATAAGTAACCTTTTAAAGTAAACTCTTCTAATGATGTGTGGTACCTTTTTCCTTGTAACTGTTTTTATATATTATTTATTCTTGGTGAACATCTGATATTGTATACATACACTTTAATAGTTTACATTTCCATTATATCCGTGCAACAATATGTAAATTTAATGACCGTTTAAAATTTAAAATATAATTTTATTATTATTTTATTTTATAATCATATGTCAATTTGACAATTTATCAATTTATCACATAGATGATAGATTTACTTTTTTATAATAATATTATGTATACTTTATATAGAACCTGCGTGAAGCGAAAAATAAAAACATAAATACATCATATAATAACTACATTGTAAATTTTTCTTTTTTACGTAGGTACACTATACATATTTAACATAATATATTATCTTCATACAGAAAATCGATCACGGCGGCCGTAGGATATATGGATGGAGATATATAAGAATTATCAGGAAAAAGATAAATAATTATAAGTGTTAGTATTAATGTACAAAATAACATATTATTAATTCAACAATACACATTAAATAAATATACACACTAGAATTATTCCACTGATTCTTTCGCGTTTATGCTCGCCTAGTACTAATCTATATTATAATATTTTTTACGTCATTACACAATCAAATCGCGTTTATCGTTCATATCGTTCTTCTCATACATACATTTAGTATAAATATTAATTACCTACAGTATTGAGTACACACCACATTTTACTATTATCTATCGCCACTGATGAAACATAACACACCGTCAACCAAACAATGATACAAACACGTTACAAGGAT
>CAVLGL010000108.1:172500-177500 GCA_963668995.1 Parnassius mnemosyne | reverse complement strand
CTATATTTAAAATAAGCCGAGACGATGTAGAGACCGTACTTCTCCACATGGCACACTACACAGTAGGGATTACTTAGGTGAGGCAATCCAGCCACACCCAAATTTCCGTTGCAGACCTTGATGCCAGCCTGCGATCCATCGCCGAACTGTACTACTTCCTGCACCTGCGGCCACTGTTCCTGGACTAGGAAAATATCCAAGTCCAGGTCCCTCGCAAGTGCAGGGAGCTCCTTGGTGGCCATCTCGCCGCGCCCCAAATTGAGCTGTCCAATTGATAAGTAATTTTTATCCGCCATACTGTGTAGTGTTGACCGCCCTCTCCTCCGCGTATACCCTAGCCGGGCACGTCTTCGCCATCGTGGCATGGTTCCTTGCGCCCGGCTTGCCAAACCTGCGACAAGTAGCACAGCAAGTGTCGGCTGATTTGCAGGCCTCTCGGCTGTGACCCTCTTCTCCACATTTGCCGCATGTCTCCTCTTTTGCCCTGCAATATTTAGCAGGGTGCCCGTATTGCTGGCATCGTTGGCAGCAGGTGACGTCTATAAAATCGCACGGCTCTACCACGTCCCACCCTATGTAAAGTCTATACCTGGAGGTCAGCACATCCCGCAGCGCAGGGGTGCACTGCAGCACCACCGTGGTTCTTCTGCTCCCCTTCCAAGATTTCTTGAATGCAATTTTGCACTGCTTCTTCAGCTCCTCCAGGGTCCACTTTTCATCCCCACCAAAGTTCTGGTCGTGGAGGGCCGGCAGGACTTCTTCTGACTTTACGTCATCCTCGAAGCCACGCAACGCAACCAATGGTTGGCGCTGTCGAGGCTCTGCAACCCTTAAGGTAGGTGGTGCTGCAGTTCTCAGTTTCTGTGCTGACTCCTTGGACGTGGTCTGGACCACAACCCCAGCATTTCAGTAGATAGGGACAGTGGGAATCTCGTTAATCCATTCATGCGCGTCACTAATTAGATGACGAGGCATTTGGCTATTTCCGCCGATCATCATACCATCGTCTTAGTGAACGTAATCACTAATCATTATGGATGCCACGAGAGACGCCACTTAGTCCCCAATCTCCCGTCCACAGGGGCTTGGCAGATCAGCATTGTGCCGATTGCTGTTGCACTGGTGGCCGCTGGATGTTAGGGGAAATTGGTATTTTGCAACTAGGCACATGGCCGCGACCACCCCAGGGCTCGGCAGCAGCCCAGAAGTCCCACAGGACTCCGGGCGCTCACACTGGGTCTCCCGCCCCAATCCCGGTCATCTGACTGAACCTTGTCCAGTTCATGTGCGAACCGCGCAATACCACCACCGGTATAGCTCGGAACAGACTCTCTTTCAGCCCAAGGAGTCTCTTCAACTCCTTATAGGAGGAGTGACTCCAAACACCTCGCCAGGAGATCGTACAAGAGGTCGCGCGGACACAATCCTTGCTAGGTAGTCCTAGTATACCTGCAACCTTCTCGACTAGCTCCTCGTGAGTCCCGTATTTACTACGTTTCTCACGGTGAGCATCATCGAGAGGCCGCTGGCCCGAGACCACCTGCACGTCCACGATCACTCCGACGCCCCCTTTAGCGGCTACTATGTCGGGCTTCCGAAGGCCTTTCGAGGTCTTGACATGTGGCTCCGTCACCACCGACCATTGGTCTGAAGCCATCGCGTCTGCTACTAGCTTCACAACACGATCGTGGCGCAATATCCGGCCCCCGTGCGTCCGCCAACATTGCTGGATGGTGTGAGCCGTCGTCTCCCTAACCACGCACCCGGCGCGGCAGTTCAACTCCGCCTCACGACCAATCCTGCGCCCTCTGGATGTCCGAACCCGTGACGGGAGGGCATTAATGTGTGTGTGGACGAACTGCACGAAGTCCCGACCAGAGACATGCGAAGACTCCTCCCGAATCCACTTCGTGGACGCGGGAGTGCGGGCGGATTCGCGCAACTCGAACCCGTCCACTGAGCTCCACAGTCTCTCGCGCCAAAACCGTGCGACGGACCTAAGGCCCGTGACCGGATCCTCTCTGGTGAACTTTCGGAATTGCTTGTCGGCCCAGCTCAACTTCTTACGGATCCTTTCGGATCTGGCGGCGGCCTTTGCCACTGACCAACTCGACGAGTCGAGCCGCCCGAACCTCTTAAGTATGAGGTCCGGGACGGTCGCCCGAAGCGATGGGATCGCTAGGCCGCCGTCCTTGATGTCGGCATGGAAGTACCCGACAGGCACGTCCTTCGGGAGCCTCAGCCAAGTCCTAACCGCACCCCGGATCTGGACGTCGAGCATACACAACCTATCATCCGAGATATTACCTAGCACAAGGCCATGCAAAAATCTCGGAATAAGGTGTCCCCTCACAATTTCGAGCCGCTGCTGCGGCTTGAGGGGTGCCTTTGAGATGTTGGTCAAGGCAACTTTGATATTATGCTCTAACGTCACGCATCCAGACGCCTGAAAGTCGATGCCCAGATAGCGCCAACGTTCCACGCAAGAGGTTTGAGGCAGCCACTTCCGACCTATCCGGAAATTCTTCCCGGTCAGATAGTGGTGCTTCTTGCGCTTCCCGTCTGGCACCATCGACAAGACGGAGCTCTTGGTATGATTGACCAAGAGGCCCATCGACGACGCAACCTCGAACACACGGTCGATGGATTCCTGCATCCCTACCTTTGAGCCTGCAAGCAGGACTAGGTCATCGGCATAGGCTAGAGCCGAGACTCGCTCCATCTCTAGCCTATAGCCTACCTCTTTCGGTAGAGCAGCAAGAATTACGTCCATCGCCATGTTGAACAGGATGGGCGACAACGGGTCTCCCTGACGCACACCTCGGCCCAATCTAACAGGTTCACCCGACTGCCCGCCGACGTCCAACTTGGTGGTCGCCGCGTCGTACAGCCGGTGGATGTAATCACAGAATGCCACGGGCAACCCTCGAGCCCGAAGAAGCCCGACCAGCGCTCTATGAGACACTGTGTCGAACGCCTTCGCGAAATCGAGAATAGCCACATGACACTCTCTTAACTTTTTCCTGCTATCCCCTAGCACCGCGTCCAGCACGGCGGAATTCTCCAACGTGCCGTCGGCGCGGACGAATCCACGCTGTCGTGCATCGGGGGGGCAGCAATCCAGAAGCCTTCTCGCCAGGATCGAGTGCATGTGCCTAAGCGGTATCGAGGCGATCGAGATCGGTCGATAGTCGCCCGGCCCAGCAGGATCATCCATCTTCGGCACGAAGACTGTCCGGCATTGCCGCAGGGGCTCTGGTATTACGCCAGTGGTCAACCAAGAGTTGAAAATTTCCGCTTTTCGGGCCGCAGGAACTAGGCGCCACTCATCCGGACGGATGCCGTCCGGACCAGGCGCTGTCTGCCAGTCAAACTTGGACGCCTTCACTTCGTCGGTCGTGAAAGGCATCCACAGCCGAGAGTAATCGCGTGCGCCCCCATACTGCTCCTCCCGCCGTAAGGCGTTTAGAGCAGACGGTGTAGGCCCTGAGGCATCAGACACCCTCTCTAGGACCGGTCGCCAATAGGCTTCCAAATCTTCGAGAGAGTGCCGGACGCTCCTGTGCACTCCATCGATCACCTCGGCTGCTGCTCGACTGCGACACTTCTGGAATAGTTCCTGTACCCTGGCGTACTCTATTCTCCTCCTCTTGCGGCTCGACAAACCGGCCAGTGCGGTGTCGGCCCGAGTCACGTTCGGTATGCGGTGCCGCCTCGCACTACGGGAACCCAGGCCGTGTCGCGACCTCCTCACCGCGGCCCTCGCTAGAAGATCCGCGACAATTTGGTCTGCACACGTGTTATCTGGGGCACCACCTAAGTGCGGTGATGGATCATCGGCGACAGGCGGTGCGTCTTCAGCTGGCAGAGGCTGGACCGGCATCTCGACACTTTCAGATTCCGGCCGTGTCGAACCCCTGTTCTCTGGCGCTTGGCTGCTTATTGGTGGGGATCTGTACTCTTCCCGGCACGCTTGTACCAGGATCTTATACTCCCCACAGCGCCTCTTTCCTTTGATTGCCTCTAGGGTCCGCTCGGACCCCGACAGGCTTTTGTACAGGTCTGCGTTCGTACATCGTCCGGTCTCCTCCAGTAATCGCGCCTCTGTACGCGCCATCAATGCCAGCTCCTCATCGCGCCACCTGCGCTTCACCATATTTGGAGCGGCCTCCGCATTTGCTACTTCGGGGTGGGCCCTACGCTTGTGGACCCCCAACCCCGTTTTGGTGGTGAACGCACGTCCACACACCGGACAAGTCCAGTCAATGACCGCGGAAACTGTGGCCGGAGCCCCAGCTTGAGCGGCCGAAGATTGGGCCAAGCTCCCCGGCTCCTGTGGGAGGCCAGGGTGGCAAAATAAATCATTTTCATTCCTTACTTTGTCCATTGCTTGTGTTTGTGCCCAATGTGGCCGGGGTGCAAGCCCAGCCACCTGGTTCGCCTACCGCATCTCGTATTGTCCCGACCGAAGTCAGCGGTTCGACTTGGCGACATATTGCCACCCGATGGGACTATTCAGGAATCTCACCCGAACCTAGCCCGGATTACGCCCCATGATCTAGGACGCTGCGCATACTAGACGAATCTAGCAAACCCGGTTCACAAGCCTGACTAAAGTCTCCCGTCCGACTGCCAACAACACGACTGAAAGCCGCGAAGAGACAGCCGAACGGGAGACTATAGTGGAAACGCGCTGGGCCTCGCAGAATTAGGAATGTGCCAACGAGGCGGTCACCCCGCAACAGCCATCTCCGGGGCATACTAATTTAGGCACGTCCCCCCCTCCCGTGTCAGTTATAAGCGGCGGTGCCACGTGCAGGCCTCGGGTAGGAGTTGAGTCTGCGTGTCTGGAAAGGGTCACCCAGGCACACAAACCCCATTTACTAACTCAACAGAGATCGTGTATTGAAGTGGCTGAAAAATGGCTGGCGGTTTCCCAACCACCACACTTTGCTCCGTTGAGAGAGGAGCACACACTATCTCCTCCCGTTAGGGCCGGG
>CAVLGL010000108.1:165000-167500 GCA_963668995.1 Parnassius mnemosyne | reverse complement strand
ATGTTCGTCTTGCGACGATCCAAGAATTTCACCTCTAACGTCGCAATACGAATGCCCCCAGTTATCCCTATTAATCATTACCTCGGAGTTCTGAAAACCAACAAAATAGAACCGAGATCATATTCTATTATTCCATGCACGAAATATTCAAGCAGCATTTTGAGCCCGCTTTGAGCACTCTAATTTGTTCAAAGTAAAATTGTCGGCCCATCTCGACACTCACCGAAGAGCACCGCGATAGGATTTTGATATTGAACCGCCGTTTTACCGACGGCTCACCGACGATATGCTCCGCAGACGTGTCAGTATCACCGCGGATGCGGTGCACCAACAGCGCGGCGCACAAATGCAACTACGAGCTTTTTAACCGCAACAATTTTAGTATACGCTATTGGAGCTGGAGTTACCGCGGCTGCTGGCACCAGACTTGCCCTCCAATTGTTCCTCGTTAAAATATTTAAAGTGTACTCATTCCGATTACGAGGCCTCGTAAGAGTCCCGTATCGTTATTTTTCGTCACTACCTCCCCGTGCCGGGAGTGGGTAATTTGCGCGCCTGCTGCCTTCCTTGGATGTGGTAGCCGTTTCTCAGGCTCCCTCTCCGGAATCGAACCCTGATTCCCCGTTACCCGTGACAACCATGGTAGTCGCAGAAACTACCATCGAAAGTTGATAAGGCAGACATTTGAAAGATGCGTCGCCGGTGCTGGACCATGCGATCGGCAAAAGTTATCCAGATTCATCAAAATTAACGACTTCGGACGCGAGGCCCTCCGTCGATTGGTTTTGATCTAATAAAAGCACTCATCCCATCACTGGTCAGAGTTCTGATTGCATGTATTAGCTCTAGAATTACCACAGTTATCCAAGTAACCGAGGTAAGATCTAAGGAACCAAAACTGATATATTGAGCCATTCGCGGTATCGCCTTAATACGGCTTGCACTGAGACATGCATGGCTTAATCTTTGAGACAAGCATATAACTACTGGCAGGATCAACCAGGGAGCTGACAGAGAGAACTTGAGTCTCGTTGTCACTATACACTCCGAGACCACACGTGCAACGCGACGCGCAAGCGTTTTAACGCTAAAACGCACCGGTGCCGTATGAGAGAATATATGAATTCTTATTCAGTCTGGTCACGGGCGAGATCGGGTATCTCACGTCACTCGCACGTATTAACCCAGACCTACTGCGGACGACGTTCAAGTGCGCCCAATTCATAGAACGTTCAACAACGAGACAACTGTGTGAATACTTCACTATGTTAACAATCATTTAACACATTTGATATTATTTTCGTGAATAACACAAACGACATATATCGCCCGGTGTTAGAGAGATCATATCCATTTTTTAAAATAAAATACCGTCCCGCGAATACGATTATAAAAAACGCACCACGGCGACGAGCATAATTTAACGGACGTTAACGATGGACGCGAAGTCAACTCGCTCACCGAACGTGTACCGCGTTAATTAAACGAACGCTCAAATACGTCTTACCGCTTCAATAAACGGAGACGTCGTTCGACACAGTTCAACAACGACGATCATAATATATAAATATATAATATAATAAATATTATAAATAAATATCATATTTTATATTTATATTTATAATATATCAATCGCACAACACCACAAAACATCTAATCTAACAAAACACATGAGACTTGAAAATTTGTCGTATTGTGAGATTCGACTAGCACCGCTCGTGCTTCGTCTATACATATGTACGACTGCAGATATGCGTCTCCGGCGGTTCGTGTATTGAACGAATAGTTCGCTAAGACACGGAAAGTGTTCGCGTATACGCATAACATTATGACGAGCCGTCATCATAGGGTTACTTTAATACTTACCTGTCTCACGACGGATTATCATGATCATCACCCACACCAGGACCACCACCATCATCACGATCACCACCACCACCATCACCAACCACCGCCATCGTAATCATCATGATCGTCGTCGTCGTCGTCACCATCATCATCGTCAGCATCATCATCAGCATCATCATCATCAGCATCATCAACAGCAGCAGCAGCAGCAGCAGCAGCAGCAGCAGCAGCATCGTCGTCGTCGTCACGTCGTCACGTCGTCTTCATCGTCATCATCATCATAATCATCATCATCATCATCATCATCATCATCACATCAGATAGATCACCGTCCTGAGCTGTGCCACCTGCACATCGATCGACTGCTTACTTACTCACCACACACATCTCATCATGTCAGTTTATCACGAATAAATTCTTTAGATGTGCGTTCGCGTATAATAATTTTTTTCACAATGCATCTTCAAAGTCACTGAGCGTGTTCGCGTATAAACATAACATAATAAATATAATTGTATTTATTGTATCCTCTCACCTATTACCAGTGATGAACATAGTCATGTATCCATCAAACAAGGAATGATGTAACAAATAACGCGAAGTGTTCGCGTATCGACATAACATTTTTATAAGTAACCTTTTAAAGTAAACT
>CAVLGL010000108.1:155000-162500 GCA_963668995.1 Parnassius mnemosyne | reverse complement strand
GTGTCCTCGAACCGGATCACGCGGGAGTTGTACGGCGACGGGCGTTGCCGCCACGCCGCCACTCTGCACGCTTGGAACGAAACACCGTGCGCCCGCCGATAAAATCGACCGCGCACCGCTTCCGCCCAACCGAGTAAGTAATGAAACAATGAAAGTAGTGGTTTTTCAGCGACGACCGCGCGAACGATCTCCCACTTATGCTACACCTCTCATGTCTCCTTACAATGCCAGACTAGAGTCAAGCTCAACAGGGTCTTCTTTCCCCGCTGATTCTCCCAAGCCCGTTCCCTTGGCTGTGGTTTCGCTAGATAGTAGATAGGGACAACCCTCCACCTCCCATGGCCCCACCAACCTTACGGTTATACGGGCCGAATCTCGAGAGATGCACGCGGTACTTGCTCAGGGCTCTTTCCCGCATGCACTTTCTTGACTCTCTACAAGTTATTTAATCTACTCCTTGTCCCGTAGTGTCACTCTCCCTTTCTGGGCTGGACGAACACGTTACGCCTTCGGTTCCGGGCAGAATCCTTACTTCGTTCCTCTCCATCGCAATTCTCCGCGCATGCCAACCATGCGCAAACTCCCGCAGCCGGCCAAAGTTCTCCTTACCGTCCACGAGGTCCGGGTAGTAAACCGGACCCACCCCTCTGCGTACCATTCCGTCCATCATCTTACATCTCAGGTCAACATACAATTCGCACTCCCATAGCACGTGATGCCTATCCTCATAGGCAGCACCGCAATCACACATACCAGATTCAACCAATTTCATGTCATGCAGTCTCTTTCGAAAACATCCATGCCCACTGAGTATCTGCGAGACTTGATAGTCCGGCACGACCCAATTCGCATTGAGCCGCGCCGACACGTCCGGGAAGAAGCAGAATAACTCTCTTCCATTCGTCTCGTTCATCCATCGTTCCTGCCATACATCCATAACTTCAACCCAGATTTCGCGCTTACGCCTGCTCAACTCCCCATTCTCAACGTTTCTACGCGCCTGGTCAATCCTACCAACACGAGTTACCTCCAGATCGGCCGGCAGGACGCCGGCTAATACCGGGAGCGCCGCAGTACTTATCGTCCTGTACCCCTTTGTCAACAGCACGAGCGAAGATCTCTGCGATCTCAGCAGTGCCGTTCGCACTGTATAGTTCCCCACCCGATCAACCCAAACGGCTGCAGCATATGTCACTATTGGAACATATGTACCCTTATATAGAACACGGAGTGCGGGGTAGCGTATGCCCCAAGAAGATGCCGACACCCGCGACATCTTCCCAAAGCATCGCCCAGCCCTCTCTCCCATATCTTTGGCGTGCTGAATAAAGAACAGACTCGTGTCTAACGTGACACCCAATACCTTGGTCGACGTTACGCTTTTAACTGACTCAGTCCCCATCCTTATAACAGGTGGTCGCTGGAACTTGCCTTTAATGGTCATGGTACATGACTTCGCGGAGGAGAAGGATAACCGATTCCTCTCTCCCCACGATGATACCAACTCCAGTGCAGATTTGGCCGCTCTCTCTATTTCAGCTCTAGAGTTCGCCTCTATCAAAAGTGTCACGTCGTCTGCATACGCCAACATTTTCGTCCCTAAGGGGAACGGCAGCCTCAACAAATCATCCAGCAGTAAATTCCACAAGGTCGGTCCAAGGACCGATCCCTGCGGGCAACCCATGGTCGAGCGTTTCCATTCGGCACAGTCACCCACGAATATACCCACTCGCCTGTTGGTGAAATAGTCCACCAACATGCGGTAGATATTAGGTGGAATCCCTCCTTGTTTTGCCTTCAGCAGTATCATTGGCCACCATGCATTATCAAATGCTCCTGATATGTCCAAAAAGACGGCTTGTACATACTTGCGCTGCGACTCGCGCGCAGTACTAAGCACGTCTTGCAGCGCCGTTACCGTGGACCGACCCGGCGAAAACCCGTGCTGGTATTCCGATATGCCCCTCACCAAGCTCGGAGCACACCGCAGCAGAACTCGCTCCAGCAACTTCCCAAAGATGGGGAGGAGCGTAATCGGGCGGTAGGCCTTGGGATCTGTTAATGGCCTATCATTACCTTTCGGAATAACTATCAGCCGTCCTTTCTTCCATACTTCGGGGAAAACCCCCTCTTCCACACATTTGGCATACACCCAGTGGAATTCCCTAGGTGCAGCTCTCCACACATTCTTAACAATTTTGGCACCAATCCCGTCCAGTCCCGGAGCAGTGTTGGGCAACGCCCTGACTATACCCCCCAAACACCCAATGGTTGGGGGAACGGCAGCCGATCCAGATGGGGTGAAGGCGGCCATGAGACGCACCCGCCCATGAAACTCAGTGTCCTTGGACGAATCATCGTCCGGACACAGAGCCCCGAGCAGGCCCCGCACGGCCTCCCTCACCCCCCCCGAATGTCGCTCCGCGTACTCAATGGCATTAATGATATTACTGGGAGGACGATATCTCCCGCTAGAGATCTGATATGCACGTCCCCATGGGTCAGCATTTCCCATCTCCGAGATTTTTCTAAAATGGGCCAATTCCGTATCCCCCATCAACTGTCTATATCGCGCTCTCACACTATGGAATCGTTCCATAGCTAATTCCTCAGACCTGCCTCCTTTTCTTCTAGTCTTTTGCCATGCCCTTCTCGCATCACATACTTTTTTCCTCATTCTGTCAAGTTCAGGCGTCCACCACTCATAGCCGACCTCCCGTCTAGGGCGAGCACTCCCCAGGACATCTTCCGCAGATCGAACCACAATGTCAGTGAACTGCACACAAAGACGATCAGCCGGCTGCCTTACTTTCAATGCGCCCATTCGTACATGAATAGTTCCACGAAAGAAGCCCCAGTTCACCCCCCGGTCCCGAAAACGGGCAGGGACCTCCACCGGCCCCGGGAGCCTCGCATGTGGTTCTCCTCCAACTTTGTATATTATGAGCCGATGGTCGCTCGAGCTGACGCAGTCCAGGACTCGCCACCCTGTGATCGAGACTCCTCTGGAGGAAAGAGTGACATCTATATTGGACTCACCCATTGCACCCGAAAAGGTGCTCGGTTGGCCTTCCACGTTGACTATCACCAATCCCCGCGACGTTATAAAATCCTCCATGGCAGTACGACGGTAAGCAGCTTCATGGCCCCTACCTACGATCTGTTCAGCCTCACTGAACCAGAGTGGCGAGTGCGCGTTGCAATCCACTCCAATTACAACGCGCTTGCCTTTCAACTGGTCAAGTACGGTCTCTAGATGTTGCAGGTGATAATCAATGTTATGGCTATATTTAAAATAAGCCGAGACGATGTAGAGACCGTACTTCTCCACATGGCACACTACACAGTAGGGATTACTTAGGTGAGGCAATCCAGCCACACCCAAATTTCCGTTGCAGACCTTGATGCCAGCCTGCGATCCATCGCCGAACTGTACTACTTCCTGCACCTGCGGCCACTGTTCCTGGACTAGGAAAATATCCAAGTCCAGGTCCCTCGCAAGTGCAGGGAGCTCCTTGGTGGCCATCTCGCCGCGCCCCAAATTGAGCTGTCCAATTGATAAGTAATTTTTATCCGCCATACTGTGTAGTGTTGACCGCCCTCTCCTCCGCGTATACCCTAGCCGGGCACGTCTTCGCCATCGTGGCATGGTTCCTTGCGCCCGGCTTGCCAAACCTGCGACAAGTAGCACAGCAAGTGTCGGCTGATTTGCAGGCCTCTCGGCTGTGACCCTCTTCTCCACATTTGCCGCATGTCTCCTCTTTTGCCCTGCAATATTTAGCAGGGTGCCCGTATTGCTGGCATCGTTGGCAGCAGGTGACGTCTATAAAATCGCACGGCTCTACCACGTCCCACCCTATGTAAAGTCTATACCTGGAGGTCAGCACATCCCGCAGCGCAGGGGTGCACTGCAGCACCACCGTGGTTCTTCTGCTCCCCTTCCAAGATTTCTTGAATGCAATTTTGCACTGCTTCTTCAGCTCCTCCAGGGTCCACTTTTCATCCCCACCAAAGTTCTGGTCGTGGAGGGCCGGCAGGACTTCTTCTGACTTTACGTCATCCTCGAAGCCACGCAACGCAACCAATGGTTGGCGCTGTCGAGGCTCTGCAACCCTTAAGGTAGGTGGTGCTGCAGTTCTCAGTTTCTGTGCTGACTCCTTGGACGTGGTCTGGACCACAACCCCAGCATTTCCAATCTTCCTCAGCTTAGAGACCTGAATATTGATCTCAGATGGATTAATTGCCTTTTTCAACTCAGCTTTGGTATCGTCTGCCGTCTTGAGGTGTTCTTGCTCGTCAGCTGGGTAAAAGGCGAGAACCGGACCAGACTTCTCCGGAATAGGCATGGCAGCAACGCCCTTTGGCATCCTTAGTGCTGCTGCAAATGTTGGACCTGCGGCTGGGGCGTGGTCACCGTCACCTGAGGGTATACACGCGGCCACCTGGCGCGCCAGCTTCGCTTCTGCTTCTGCTTTGTCCCGCTCAGCTTTGCAAAGCGCAAGCTGAGCCTCCATAACATGTACCTGCATCGCCGCCATCATTGCAATCATGTCCTGCCCGGTTACCGAAACTTTGTTTACCTCCATTTTATTCAATTTGGATCCTGGACCAGAGACGATTCCCATGATCGTATTTACTGCCGCCCTTGTATGTTCTATTATTTGCAAGGGTGAAGCCTTGCAAGCATCAAACTCCTCCTCCATGATTTCCAGGTCCTCCTCAAGCGCTGACCTAGTCCGTTCTACAGTCACTGCACCTGGGGCCGCAGTCCCAGCTTTCTTCTTGTCTTTTTCCTTTTCTTTTTCAATTTTTTGTCGCTGCGTCACAGGCTGCTGCTGATCCGGGGACGTTAAAGGCCGCTTTTCAGCCGTACCGCTCGAGCCACCCTTAGGGTTCGGCATACTGGGACCAGCAGGCCTCACTGAAGCCCCTCCAGGGGGCGTGCGCGCCAAAGATTTTCTTGGGACAAATAGGGGGGGTTCGTCCCCCATTTTCACAATTTCCTACTTATACTATGCAATGTCAATATTTAAGTGGTTCAGTCCAAAAAACACAAAGAAATATTTAAAAACTAAAAAGTTATGAAAGCTTTCTAACTTTGAAAATTAAGCCGCCGGAGGGGCATTTTCAATAGTCCACGTATATGAGCAGCAAAAAGGTCCTAAAAATTTTAAAAATTTTCTAAGTCCGGAAAATTTTATGGTGACCCAAGTGGTCGCCAGATATATGTCAAACGCACATAAGCGCCCTCTAGCGGGACACACTCGGACTAAAACAATATAATAAAGTACAAAATAAATTAAAAACTAAAAGTGTCACTATCACAGCCCAGCCACGAGATGTCGCTGACTTACAACTATAGTGGCGCCATCTGGCGGCAATATCCTAAACTAATAAAAATACAACAAAACTATAGCTAAAGTGTCACTTTCACAGTTAATAGTACTTAGCTTAAATAGGTGTCGCTGAGGTGCGGACACACACCTAGCGCCACTCAGCGGCGCGCGGCGCAACAGACGCCACACCGGCCCTGCCAGGCACAGACAGCACAAACCGTAATGGTTGCGCGCACGGCGCCCGCAGATGGCGTTGCAGTGCCGGAAGTGCACACTATCACCCCCTGGCGGCGAGTAGCCACCGAAGGTTCCAGAAGGCACTCGAACAACACGACAGAAGCCAATCCCAACTACCCACTAAGTAAAAATGTCACAATAATCCACAAAAGTAATCCATTTAAGCGTTAATTCGCACCAACTAACACTGATATTATACTGTACAGTAAGATAAGAGTATATATAACAAAAGCACTATAAAACAACATAAATAACTATAAATAACGCAAATAAAAAGAGAATATACGAAAAACGCGAGCTCGCGACACGTCCGATCAGTACAACGACCGGAACCGAAGTAGATAGGGACAACCCTCCACCTCCCATGGCCCCACCAACCTTACGGTTATACGGGCCGAATCACGAGAGGTGCGCGCGGTACTTGCTCGGGGCTCTTTCCCGCGTGCACTTTCTTGACTCTCTACAAGTTATTTATTCTATTCCTTGTCCCGTAGTGTCATTCTCCCTTTCTGGGCTGGACAAACACAGCACGACTTCGGTTCCGGGCTGATCTTGATTAGTGAAGGCACACCTCTCCATGGCAATCCTCCTTGCGTGCCAACCGTGCGCAAACTCACGCAGCCGGCCAAAGTTCTCCTGACCGTCCACGAGATCCGGGTAGTAAACCGGCCCAATCTTTTCGCGTACCATTCCATCCATCATCTTACAGCGCAGGTCATCATAAAGCACACACTCCCACAGAACGTGGTGCCTATCCTCGTAGGCCTCTAAACACTCACACATACCCGATTCAGTCAATCTCAAATCATACAATCTCTTCCTGAAACATCCATGCCCACTGAGGATTTGTGAGACTTGATAGTCCGGCACGACCCAATTTGCATTGAGTCGCGCCGCCACGTCCGGGAAAAAAACAGAATAACTCTCTACCCTTCGTCTCGTTCGTCCATCGTTCCTGCCATTCTTCCACAACTTCAACCCAAATTTCGCGCTTACGCCTGCTCAACTCCCCATCCTCTACGTATCTACGCGCCTCGTCAATCCTACCAACACGAGTTACCTCCAGATCGGCCGGCAGGACGCCGGCTAATACCGGGAGCGCCGCAGTGCTTATCGTCCTGTACCCCTTTGTCAACAGCACGAGCGAAGATCTCTGCGATCTCAGCAGTGCCGTGCGCACTGTATAATTCCCCACCCGATCTACCCAAACGGCCGCAGCATATGTCACTATTGGGACATATGTACCCTTATATAGAACACGGAGGGCGGGGTAGCGCATGCCCCAAGAAGATGCCGACACCCGCGACATCTTCCCAAAGCACCTCCCAGCCCTCTCCCCCATATCTTTGGCATGCTGAATAAACGACAGACTCGTGTCTAATGTGACACCCAATACCTTAGTCGACGTTACGCTTTTAACTGACTCCGTCCCCATCCTTATAACAGGTGGTCGCTGAAACTTGCCTTTAATAGTCATGGTACATGACTTCGCGGAGGAGAAGGATAACCGGTTCCTCTCTCCCCACGATGATACCAACTCCAGTGCAGATTTGGCCGCTCTCTCTATTTCAGCTCTAGAGTTCGCCTCTATTACAAGAGTCACGTCGTCTGCATACGCCATCATTTTCGTCCCTAAGGGGAACGGCAGCCTCAACAAGTCGTCCAACAGTAGATTCCACAAGGTCGGTCCAAGAACTGATCCCTGCGGGCAGCCCATGGTCGAGCGTTTCCATTCGTAGTAGATAGGGACAGTGGGAATCTCGTTAATCCATTCATGCGCGTCACTAATTAGATGACGAGGCATTTGGCTACCTTAAGAGAGTCATAGTTACTCCCGCCGTTTACCCGCGCTTGCTTGAATTTCTTCACGTTGACATTCAGAGCACTGGGCAGAAATCACATTGCGTCAACACCCGCGAGGGCCATC
>CAVLGL010000108.1:145000-152500 GCA_963668995.1 Parnassius mnemosyne | reverse complement strand
TCATTCCTGTTCGCTCGCCGCTACTAAGGAAATCCTTGTTAGTTTCTTTTCCTCCGCTTACTAATATGCTTAAATTCGGCGGGTGATCCTCCCTGATCTGAGGCCAACGATAAAAATCGAGGCAGACACGATATCCGTCAGCGCAACGACGACAGTACGACACCGTTAACGAAACGACGTCGCAGTCGTCGAGGCGCTCTTCGGACGTCGAGTCCGCCTACTTTTGGTTGTTGTGTATGTCGTGTATCTAACATATATTTTCAAAACAAATCAATCGCACACCACACAACACGTGCCGAACGAAGTCACCGCACGAATATCGCGCATGCCCTCTATCGAGTTTTAACGTCGAAGAGTCGCGCGTCGAGGGGACTAAGCCAGCTCGCCGCTTAACGCGTCTTGTGCGATGTGATAGACTAATTTTATATTGAAAATCAGTCGCGATACACACACAATTATTATATAATATTTAAACGGACCGAAAGAATACGCAACGCAAACACACTCACGTATCGCGTCTCTCAACGGAACCGTCAATTGTTCGTAAGAACAGTGTGGTTAATGTTTTTTAACAGCCGGCCCTCAGACAGGAGTGGTCCTGGATATTTCTCCACGGACCGCAATGTGCGTTCGAAATGTCGATGTTCAAATGTGTCCTGCAGTTCACACTATGACGCGCAGTTAACTGCGTTCTTCATCGACCCGCGAGCCAAGTGATCCACCGTCCAGGGTAATAGTTTGTATATGTTGTTAACTAATAAATGTTACACACCAAAGTTACAGGTCCGGTCTCCCGGTCCCGTATCGTCGGGTATATTTTTTGGTTGTTATATATTATAAAAAAATATTGTGTTAACGCGTCCTCTTACGCTCGCTCTCACCCCGAAATCTCGAAAGATTGAGGGGGCAGTGTGAACGTTAGAGAAACGTTTTAACGTTTAGAAATGAACGGTACTACGGACTTCTTTTAATGATCCGCCTTTCGCGTTCGTATTCTAAAACCGCATCGGGGTTTAATTCATTTAATATAGCGCGTACCATTATCGGACCGGAACTAGTGGCGCGGATTCTTGCCAGGTCCTCGTTCCGTTTTATTTGTCCCGGTTCGCGCTCGTTCCTCAAAGTGATCACATCACACACACACCGCACGCACACACAAACTGTTTATACCTCGCGCGCGCGTCACAATCTCAACGCGTCGTATCTTATTATATTTTTATATAATATAACTCGATAGGGCGTTTAGAGAACGTGACACACACGTTCGGATAGAAGCAGTGGTGAACGCGTAGTGACGACGACACGACCACAGATCGGAACAATTTTTTTAATTGTTATTTGGATTATATATACATATAATGTATCATTATAATACATCATATATACGTTAATGATCCTTCCGCAGGTTCCCCTACGGAAACCTTGTTACGACTTTTACTTCCTCTAAATGATCAAGTTTGGTCAACTTCCCAACAACGCCGACGGCCGTGAAGCCACCGCGTGTCGGTCCGAAGACCTCACTAAATCATTCAATCGGTAGTAGCGACGGGCGGTGTGTACAAAGGGCAGGGACGTAATCAACGCGAGCTTATGACTCGCGCTTACTAGGAATTCCTCGTTTATGGGGGATAATTGCAAACCCCAATCCCCAGCACGAAGGAGTTTCAACGGGTTGCCCGGGCCTCTAGGCCAGGGAGAACATGCTGATTCCTTCAGTGTAGCGCGCGTGCGGCCCAGGACATCTAAGGGCATCACAGACCTGTTATTGCTCAATCTCGTGCGGCTCGAAGCCGCCGGTCCCTCTAAGAAGAATTTTAATACGTCGCCAGTGAGTTGCGCGACCGAAGCCACGCACACATAAATGACGACGCCTATTTAGCAGGCTAGAGTCTCGTTCGTTACCGGAATTAACCAGACAAATCGCTCCACCAACTAAGAACGGCCATGCACCACCACCCACCGAATCAAGAAAGAGCTGTTAATCTGTCAATCCTTCCGGTGTCCGGGCCTGGTGAGATTTCCCGTGTTGAGTCAAATTAAGCCGCAGGCTCCACTCCTGGTGGTGCCCTTCCGTCAATTCCTTTAAGTTTCAGCTTTGCAACCATACTCCCCCCGGAGTCCAAAATCTTTGGTTTCCCGGAAGCTGCCCGCCGAGCCATCGTAGTAACGTCGGCGGATCGCTAGATGACATATTTACGGTTAGAACTAGGGCGGTATCTAATCGCCTTCGAACCTCTAACTTTCGTTCTTGATTGATGAAAACACCTTTGGCAAATGCTTTCGCTGATGTTCGTCTTGCGACGATCCAAGAATTTCACCTCTAACGTCGCAATACGAATGCCCCCAGTTATCCCTATTAATCATTACCTCGGAGTTCTGAAAACCAACAAAATAGAACCGAGATCATATTCTATTATTCCATGCACGAAATATTCAAGCAGCATTTTGAGCCCGCTTTGAGCACTCTAATTTGTTCAAAGTAAAATTGTCGGCCCATCTCGACACTCACCGAAGAGCACCGCGATAGGATTTTGATATTGAACCGCCGTTTTACCGACGGCTCACCGACGATATGCTCCGCAGACGTGTCAGTATCACCGCGGATGCGGTGCACCAACAGCGCGGCGCACAAATGCAACTACGAGCTTTTTAACCGCAACAATTTTAGTATACGCTATTGGAGCTGGAGTTACCGCGGCTGCTGGCACCAGACTTGCCCTCCAATTGTTCCTCGTTAAAATATTTAAAGTGTACTCATTCCGATTACGAGGCCTCGTAAGAGTCCCGTATCGTTATTTTTCGTCACTACCTCCCCGTGCCGGGAGTGGGTAATTTGCGCGCCTGCTGCCTTCCTTGGATGTGGTAGCCGTTTCTCAGGCTCCCTCTCCGGAATCGAACCCTGATTCCCCGTTACCCGTGACAACCATGGTAGTCGCAGAAACTACCATCGAAAGTTGATAAGGCAGACATTTGAAAGATGCGTCGCCGGTGCTGGACCATGCGATCGGCAAAAGTTATCCAGATTCATCAAAATTAACGACTTCGGACGCGAGGCCCTCCGTCGATTGGTTTTGATCTAATAAAAGCACTCATCCCATCACTGGTCAGAGTTCTGATTGCATGTATTAGCTCTAGAATTACCACAGTTATCCAAGTAACCGAGGTAAGATCTAAGGAACCAAAACTGATATATTGAGCCATTCGCGGTATCGCCTTAATACGGCTTGCACTGAGACATGCATGGCTTAATCTTTGAGACAAGCATATAACTACTGGCAGGATCAACCAGGGAGCTGACAGAGAGAACTTGAGTCTCGTTGTCACTATACACTCCGAGACCACACGTGCAACGCGACGCGCAAGCGTTTTAACGCTAAAACGCACCGGTGCCGTATGAGAGAATATATGAATTCTTATTCAGTCTGGTCACGGGCGAGATCGGGTATCTCACGTCACTCGCACGTATTAACCCAGACCTACTGCGGACGACGTTCAAGTGCGCCCAATTCATAGAACGTTCAACAACGAGACAACTGTGTGAATACTTCACTATGTTAACAATCATTTAACACATTTGATATTATTTTCGTGAATAACACAAACGACATATATCGCCCGGTGTTAGAGAGATCATATCCATTTTTTAAAATAAAATACCGTCCCGCGAATACGATTATAAAAAACGCACCACGGCGACGAGCATAATTTAACGGACGTTAACGATGGACGCGAAGTCAACTCGCTCACCGAACGTGTACCGCGTTAATTAAACGAACGCTCAAATACGTCTTACCGCTTCAATAAACGGAGACGTCGTTCGACACAGTTCAACAACGACGATCATAATATATAAATATATAATATAATAAATATTATAAATAAATATCATATTTTATATTTATATTTATAATATATCAATCGCACAACACCACAAAACATCTAATCTAACAAAACACATGAGACTTGAAAATTTGTCGTATTGTGAGATTCGACTAGCACCGCTCGTGCTTCGTCTATACATATGTACGACTGCAGATATGCGTCTCCGGCGGTTCGTGTATTGAACGAATAGTTCGCTAAGACACGGAAAGTGTTCGCGTATACGCATAACATTATGACGAGCCGTCATCATAGGGTTACTTTAATACTTACCTGTCTCACGACGGATTATCATGATCATCACCCACACCAGGACCACCACCATCATCACGATCACCACCACCACCATCACCAACCACCGCCATCGTAATCATCATGATCGTCGTCGTCGTCGTCACCATCATCATCGTCAGCATCATCATCAGCATCATCATCATCAGCATCATCAACAGCAGCAGCAGCAGCAGCAGCAGCAGCAGCAGCAGCATCGTCGTCGTCGTCACGTCGTCACGTCGTCTTCATCGTCATCATCATCATAATCATCATCATCATCATCATCATCATCATCACATCAGATAGATCACCGTCCTGAGCTGTGCCACCTGCACATCGATCGACTGCTTACTTACTCACCACACACATCTCATCATGTCAGTTTATCACGAATAAATTCTTTAGATGTGCGTTCGCGTATAATAATTTTTTTCACAATGCATCTTCAAAGTCACTGAGCGTGTTCGCGTATAAACATAACATAATAAATATAATTGTATTTATTGTATCCTCTCACCTATTACCAGTGATGAACATAGTCATGTATCCATCAAACAAGGAATGATGTAACAAATAACGCGAAGTGTTCGCGTATCGACATAACATTTTTATAAGTAACCTTTTAAAGTAAACTCTTCTAATGATGTGTGGTACCTTTTTCCTTGTAACTGTTTTTATATATTATTTATTCTTGGTGAACATCTGATATTGTATACATACACTTTAATAGTTTACATTTCCATTATATCCGTGCAACAATATGTAAATTTAATGACCGTTTAAAATTTAAAATATAATTTTATTATTATTTTATTTTATAATCATATGTCAATTTGACAATTTATCAATTTATCACATAGATGATAGATTTACTTTTTTATAATAATATTATGTATACTTTATATAGAACCTGCGTGAAGCGAAAAATAAAAACATAAATACATCATATAATAACTACATTGTAAATTTTTCTTTTTTACGTAGGTACACTATACATATTTAACACTAGCTGTGCCCGCGGCGTAGCACGCGAATATAGGTTTTACTTAAAGAATTTGACGTTTAGGGTAAGAGAATATTAAACGATTTATAACATTACTGTATGAATAAGTGGTAACAAAATAAATCGATACGCTCAAAGTTCTAAGTCGTTTATGATAGAGCTTCCGTGTAAACGACGATAGAAGTAGACTTAGCCGGGGCGTACAGAAAAAGGTTGGCATAGAGTTGGCCATGTGCAAAACAATCAGTACTGGGTTCCACTCCTACAACGCGTAAAGTTTGACCTTGCGCTTTATTTACGATCGTCGCATAACACACGCTGAGTGGGAAACACACTTAAAATAGGGATGTTAGATGATCATCGATGTTAAAAATTAAAACTTCGATGTTTTAACATCGATGTTGACACATGTCAAACATCGAAACATCGACGTCAATGAACCCATAATCGATAATTGGGAACTTGCAAACAATGCGAACTCGCGAAATCAATATCAACTAAATCTTGCATCTGCTCTGAAGATTAAAAATTTTGAATAATTCAGAATTCCTGAACGCATCGTTAACCTAAAAAAATGTCAGTATGGTGAGTCAAACTTAATTGTCAAGTGTCACCTGTGATGTCACAATGGTCACTGCTTTCGCTTTATTTTGTAGTGTCGTTGTCGGTTGTCGCATAATAACTATTCTACGTAAATTGATATTCAAGTTAATAGTTACTTTTCCCTTGATGTGTATACCTACATAATTTTAAAACAATTTGTAAGTATCTACACATATACAAAAACCATCGATAATGATCATCATCGATGTTTTGAGTAGCCTAAACATCGAACATCGATGTTGAGCTATCGATGCCAACATCGATGTCATCATCGATGTTATTATCCCTATCTTAAAACTGTAAGGAAAGTTATTTGGTATTAGAGGTTTAGAGGGATTCTGGGTATAAAACAATATCACGACATTTATTGCAAATTTACTACTTTTAGTCGAGTTTTCGAGTTTTGATGAATAATTTCGACGTACGCGGTACGTCTCTTTTTTCTGTTTCTGTCGGTGTTTGTGCTTTGTGTTGTTAGCCTACACGGCTCTAACAGTCTTGCAGCTTCGTCGGACTCATGAACATAAATTTTTTCAGTGAGTGTCAATACGATTCACCTGCGAAAAATCTTAACACCGCAATTCAGAAAAGGTTGTAATTTGTACAACGCCATCTATTACGTTCTTTGTGAGAAAACATCCTTTTTTAATTTAAGGAAAACATATATTTTTTTACTGTGTTTTAAGTATAAATATATTATAATAGAACGTTTTTTTTACACACGTATCTTTTTATTACTATTTCTGAGATTTTGTGGCGCCATTAAACAAATTCGAACCTACATTTCAAAATAATAATCATAACTTTCGATAGAATTAACCAATTTTAATAAAACAAAGATTAAATGTAACTCGAAGATACGCTTTATGATTTTCTTAACGATTTCTTTGAAAAAAAAAAAGATGTTTACTTTAGACGTGATGCTTTCATATAAAAACAGACAAACAGACAGAAAGACAATTCTAAAAATTATAAAAATGTACTTATTTAATTATTTTTAGTTCCCCATAATGATTATAGTCACCATAATATATATATACAATGTACAGAAAGAGACACATGTTATCATCATTTTTATTATATGTATATATTAAACTCTTCTAATGATGTGTGGTACCTTTTTCCTTGTAACTGTTTTTATATATTATTTATTCTTGGTGAACATCTGATATTGTATACATACACTTTAATAGTTTACATTTCCATTATATCCGTGCAACAATATGTAAATTTAATGACCGTTTAAAATTTAAAATATAATTTTATTATTATTTTATTTTATAATCATATGTCAATTTGACAATTTATCAATTTATCACATAGATGATAGATTTACTTTTTTATAATAATATTATGTATACTTTATATAGAACCTGCGTGAAGCGAAAAATAAAAACATAAATACATCATATAATAACTACATTGTAAATTTTTCTTTTTTACGTAGGTACACTATACATATTTAACATAATATATTATCTTCATACAGAAAATCGATCACGGCGGCCGTAGGATATATGGATGGAGATATATAAGAATTATCAGGAAAAAGATAAATAATTATAAGTGTTAGTATTAATGTACAAAATAACATATTATTAATTCAACAATACACATTAAATAAATATACACACTAGAATTATTCCACTGATTCTTTCGCGTTTATGCTCGCCTAGTACTAATCTATATTATAATATTTTTTACGTCATTACACAATCAAATCGCGTTTATCGTTCATATCG
>CAVLGL010000108.1:130000-135000 GCA_963668995.1 Parnassius mnemosyne | reverse complement strand
CCTTCGAACCTCTAACTTTCGTTCTTGATTGATGAAAACACCTTTGGCAAATGCTTTCGCTGATGTTCGTCTTGCGACGATCCAAGAATTTCACCTCTAACGTCGCAATACGAATGCCCCCAGTTATCCCTATTAATCATTACCTCGGAGTTCTGAAAACCAACAAAATAGAACCGAGATCATATTCTATTATTCCATGCACGAAATATTCAAGCAGCATTTTGAGCCCGCTTTGAGCACTCTAATTTGTTCAAAGTAAAATTGTCGGCCCATCTCGACACTCACCGAAGAGCACCGCGATAGGATTTTGATATTGAACCGCCGTTTTACCGACGGCTCACCGACGATATGCTCCGCAGACGTGTCAGTATCACCGCGGATGCGGTGCACCAACAGCGCGGCGCACAAATGCAACTACGAGCTTTTTAACCGCAACAATTTTAGTATACGCTATTGGAGCTGGAGTTACCGCGGCTGCTGGCACCAGACTTGCCCTCCAATTGTTCCTCGTTAAAATATTTAAAGTGTACTCATTCCGATTACGAGGCCTCGTAAGAGTCCCGTATCGTTATTTTTCGTCACTACCTCCCCGTGCCGGGAGTGGGTAATTTGCGCGCCTGCTGCCTTCCTTGGATGTGGTAGCCGTTTCTCAGGCTCCCTCTCCGGAATCGAACCCTGATTCCCCGTTACCCGTGACAACCATGGTAGTCGCAGAAACTACCATCGAAAGTTGATAAGGCAGACATTTGAAAGATGCGTCGCCGGTGCTGGACCATGCGATCGGCAAAAGTTATCCAGATTCATCAAAATTAACGACTTCGGACGCGAGGCCCTCCGTCGATTGGTTTTGATCTAATAAAAGCACTCATCCCATCACTGGTCAGAGTTCTGATTGCATGTATTAGCTCTAGAATTACCACAGTTATCCAAGTAACCGAGGTAAGATCTAAGGAACCAAAACTGATATATTGAGCCATTCGCGGTATCGCCTTAATACGGCTTGCACTGAGACATGCATGGCTTAATCTTTGAGACAAGCATATAACTACTGGCAGGATCAACCAGGGAGCTGACAGAGAGAACTTGAGTCTCGTTGTCACTATACACTCCGAGACCACACGTGCAACGCGACGCGCAAGCGTTTTAACGCTAAAACGCACCGGTGCCGTATGAGAGAATATATGAATTCTTATTCAGTCTGGTCACGGGCGAGATCGGGTATCTCACGTCACTCGCACGTATTAACCCAGACCTACTGCGGACGACGTTCAAGTGCGCCCAATTCATAGAACGTTCAACAACGAGACAACTGTGTGAATACTTCACTATGTTAACAATCATTTAACACATTTGATATTATTTTCGTGAATAACACAAACGACATATATCGCCCGGTGTTAGAGAGATCATATCCATTTTTTAAAATAAAATACCGTCCCGCGAATACGATTATAAAAAACGCACCACGGCGACGAGCATAATTTAACGGACGTTAACGATGGACGCGAAGTCAACTCGCTCACCGAACGTGTACCGCGTTAATTAAACGAACGCTCAAATATGTCTTACCGCTTCAATAAACGGAGACGTCGTTCGACACAGTTCAACAACGACGATCATAATATATAAATATATAATATAATAAATATTATAAATAAATATCATATTTTATATTTATATTTATAATATATCAATCGCACAACACCACAAAACATCTAATCTAACAAAACACATGAGACTTGAAAATTTGTCGTATTGTGAGATTCGACTAGCACCGCTCGTGCTTCGTCTATACATATGTACGACTGCAGATATGCGTCTCCGGCGGTTCGTGTATTGAACGAATAGTTCGCTAAGACACGGAAAGTGTTCGCGTATACGCATAACATTATGACGAGCCGTCATCATAGGGTTACTTTAATACTTACCTGTCTCACGACGGATTATCATGATCATCACCCACACCAGGACCACCACCATCATCACGATCACCACCACCACCATCACCAACCACCGCCATCGTAATCATCATGATCGTCGTCGTCGTCGTCACCATCATCATCGTCAGCATCATCATCAGCATCATCATCATCAGCATCATCAACAGCAGCAGCAGCAGCAGCAGCAGCAGCAGCAGCAGCATCGTCGTCGTCGTCACGTCGTCACGTCGTCTTCATCGTCATCATCATCATAATCATCATCATCATCATCATCATCATCATCACATCAGATAGATCACCGTCCTGAGCTGTGCCACCTGCACATCGATCGACTGCTTACTTACTCACCACACACATCTCATCATGTCAGTTTATCACGAATAAATTCTTTAGATGTGCGTTCGCGTATAATAATTTTTTTCACAATGCATCTTCAAAGTCACTGAGCGTGTTCGCGTATAAACATAACATAATAAATATAATTGTATTTATTGTATCCTCTCACCTATTACCAGTGATGAACATAGTCATGTATCCATCAAACAAGGAATGATGTAACAAATAACGCGAAGTGTTCGCGTATCGACATAACATTTTTATAAGTAACCTTTTAAAGTAAACTCTTCTAATGATGTGTGGTACCTTTTTCCTTGTAACTGTTTTTATATATTATTTATTCTTGGTGAACATCTGATATTGTATACATACACTTTAATAGTTTACATTTCCATTATATCCGTGCAACAATATGTAAATTTAATGACCGTTTAAAATTTAAAATATAATTTTATTATTATTTTATTTTATAATCATATGTCAATTTGACAATTTATCAATTTATCACATAGATGATAGATTTACTTTTTTATAATAATATTATGTATACTTTATATAGAACCTGCGTGAAGCGAAAAATAAAAACATAAATACATCATATAATAACTACATTGTAAATTTTTCTTTTTTACGTAGGTACACTATACATATTTAACATAATATATTATCTTCATACAGAAAATCGATCACGGCGGCCGTAGGATATATGGATGGAGATATATAAGAATTATCAGGAAAAAGATAAATAATTATAAGTGTTAGTATTAATGTACAAAATAACATATTATTAATTCAACAATACACATTAAATAAATATACACACTAGAATTATTCCACTGATTCTTTCGCGTTTATGCTCGCCTAGTACTAATCTATATTATAATATTTTTTACGTCATTACACAATCAAATCGCGTTTATCGTTCATATCGTTCTTCTCATACATACATTTAGTATAAATATTAATTACCTACAGTATTGAGTACACACCACATTTTACTATTATCTATCGCCACTGATGAAACATAACACACCGTCAACCAAACAATGATACAAACACGTTACAAGGATCTCTCGTCATATCGGTAACTTTATTTATTTATAATATGTCGAATGTATTATAAAAATATATCGTATACTAAATATATAGGCCGTTGCCTTGTTCTATGACATACTGTACCAGTCAATCACAAGAATGATGATTGAACAAATAAAGTTTGTATGTGAAAATTAAAGATAAATATAACTTTTTATATGATAAACGACGTGGTTGCTGTTGCACATAGATATAATGTAGATTTTTTTCAATTACGAATCAAAATTCATATGAGTTCAGAGTCACATTAAGAGTAAGTTACATTAACTATATACTCACAGTAAATTGTGTATATTAGATATACATATCTACTCGGTAACAAATCACATTAATGTTACATGTAAAACTGTTGTGAGATCTGTTATATGATATATCCGACGATAATGGGTTATTTTATAAGCAAAGTCAATGAGAGTGTTATGAGTATGTAGTGAAATATTCGACGACAAAGATACGAAACGTGTTCGCGTATAGAAAATTTTATAATTTTTTTAAAAGTCAATGTAAGTGTTCGCGTATTGAATGATTGGAAATTTTCTTACACACACTAATCATCAACACTCACAACTCACCACTTCGCACTCGTGCGAATGTTAAAGATAATGAAAGTTTTCGCGTATAGACATAACGTATAATAAAATTGTCTCATTTCAATAGTCTTACTCCGCCGTATGATCGTCCAAAAGACTCAAACCAATGTGTTCAATCAATCAATTAATTAATTAATTAAACAAATCGAAAGAAAGAAACACAGTCTTTTACAAACGTCCTTACGGGGACACGACGTATATTGTGCGCATTGCACACATGGAACAATAATAATATATTAAAAGAATCGTCCTCGGACGAATCACCTGGCGTAAGGCTGAGTCTCAACAGATCGCAGCACGACGCTGCTCTACCGAGCACAACACCCCGCCAGGAACGTAAGTCGTCTACAGACTATTCCGAGCTCCGACATCGAACTGAGGTTAATTCGGACCCTCGGCGCCATGGTGCACGCGTTAAAAACGATAACACCGATCGCCGAGATCCAAAAAAAAAAAAACGCACCACGGCGACGAGCATAATTTAACGGACGTTAACGATGGACGCGAAGTCAACTCGCTCACCGAACGTGTACCGCGTTAATTAAACGAACGCTCAAATACGTCTTACCGCTTCAATAAACGGAGACGTCGTTCGACACAGTTCAACAACGACGATCATAATATATAAATATATAATATAATAAATATTATAAATAAATATCATATTTTATATTTATATTTATAATATATCAATCGCACAACACCACAAAACATCTAATCTAACAAAACACATGAGACTTGAAAATTTGTCGTATTGTGAGATTCGACTAGCACCGCTCGTGCTTCGTCTATACATATGTACGACTGCAGATATGCGTCTCCGGCGGTTCGTGTATTGAACGAATAGTTCGCTAAGACACGGAAAGTGTTCGCGTATACGCATAACATTATGACGAGCCGTCATCATAGGGTTACTTTAATACTTACCTGTCTCACGACGGATTATCATGATCATCACCCACACCAGGACCACCACCATCATCACGATCACCACCACCACCATCACCAACCACCGCCATCGTAATCATCATGATCGTCG
>CAVLGL010000108.1:122500-125000 GCA_963668995.1 Parnassius mnemosyne | reverse complement strand
AAGACGGAGCTCTTGGTATGATTGACCAAGAGGCCCATCGACGACGCAACCTCGAACACACGGTCGATGGATTCCTGCATCCCTACCTTTGAGCCTGCAAGCAGGACTAGGTCATCGGCATAGGCTAGAGCCGAGACTCGCTCCATCTCTAGCCTATAGCCTACCTCTTTCGGTAGAGCAGCAAGAATTACGTCCATCGCCATGTTGAACAGGATGGGCGACAACGGGTCTCCCTGACGCACACCTCGGCCCAATCTAACAGGTTCACCCGACTGCCCGCCGACGTCCAACTTGGTGGTCGCCGCGTCGTACAGCCGGTGGATGTAATCACAGAATGCCACGGGCAACCCTCGAGCCCGAAGAAGCCCGACCAGCGCTCTATGAGACACTGTGTCGAACGCCTTCGCGAAATCGAGAATAGCCACATGACACTCTCTTAACTTTTTCCTGCTATCCCCTAGCACCGCGTCCAGCACGGCGGAATTCTCCAACGTGCCGTCGGCGCGGACGAATCCACGCTGTCGTGCATCGGGGGGGCAGCAATCCAGAAGCCTTCTCGCCAGGATCGAGTGCATGTGCCTAAGCGGTATCGAGGCGATCGAGATCGGTCGATAGTCGCCCGGCCCAGCAGGATCATCCATCTTCGGCACGAAGACTGTCCGGCATTGCCGCAGGGGCTCTGGTATTACGCCAGTGGTCAACCAAGAGTTGAAAATTTCCGCTTTTCGGGCCGCAGGAACTAGGCGCCACTCATCCGGACGGATACCGTCCGGACCAGGCGCTGTCTGCCAGTCAAACTTGGACGCCTTCACTTCGTCGGTCGTGAAAGGCATCCACAGCCGAGAGTAATCGCGTGCGCCCCCATACTGCTCCTCCCGCCGTAAGGCGTTTAGAGCAGACGGTGTAGGCCCTGAGGCATCAGACACCCTCTCTAGGACCGGTCGCCAATAGGCTTCCAAATCTTCGAGAGAGTGCCGGACGCTCCTGTGCACTCCATCGATCACCTCGGCTGCTGCTCGACTGCGACACTTCTGGAATAGTTCCTGTACCCTGGCGTACTCTATTCTCCTCCTCTTGCGGCTCGACAAACCGGCCAGTGCGGTGTCGGCCCGAGTCACGTTCGGTATGCGGTGCCGCCTCGCACTACGGGAACCCAGGCCGTGTCGCGACCTCCTCACCGCGGCCCTCGCTAGAAGATCCGCGACAATTTGGTCTGCACACGTGTTATCTGGGGCACCACCTAAGTGCGGTGATGGATCATCGGCGACAGGCGGTGCGTCTTCAGCTGGCAGAGGCTGGACCGGCATCTCGACACTTTCAGATTCCGGCCGTGTCGAACCCCTGTTCTCTGGCGCTTGGCTGCTTATTGGTGGGGATCTGTATTCTTCCCGGCACGCTTGTACCAGGATCTTATACTCCCCACAGCGCCTCTTTCCTTTGATTGCCTCTAGGGTCCGCTCGGACCCCGACAGGCTTTTGTACAGGTCTGCGTTCGTACATCGTCCGGTCTCCTCCAGTAATCGCGCCTCTGTACGCGCCATCAATGCCAGCTCCTCATCGCGCCACCTGCGCTTCACCATATTTGGAGCGGCCTCCGCATTTGCTACTTCGGGGTGGGCCCTACGCTTGTGGACCCCCAACCCCGTTTTGGTGGTGAACGCACGTCCACACACCGGACAAGTCCAGTCAATGACCGCGGAAACTGTGGCCGGAGCCCCAGCTTGAGCGGCCGAAGATTGGGCCAAGCTCCCCGGCTCCTGTGGGAGGCCAGGGTGGCAAAATAAATCATTTTCATTCCTTACTTTGTCCATTGCTTGTGTTTGTGCCCAATGTGGCCGGGGTGCAAGCCCAGCCACCTGGTTCGCCTACCGCATCTCGTATTGTCCCGACCGAAGTCAGCGGTTCGACTTGGCGACATATTGCCACCCGATGGGACTATTCAGGAATCTCACCCGAACCTAGCCCGGATTACGCCCCATGATCTAGGACGCTGCGCATACTAGACGAATCTAGCAAACCCGGTTCACAAGCCTGACTAAAGTCTCCCGTCCGACTGCCAACAACACGACTGAAAGCCGCGAAGAGACAGCCGAACGGGAGACTATAGTGGAAACGCGCTGGGCCTCGCAGAATTAGGAATGTGCCAACGAGGCGGTCACCCCGCAACAGCCATCTCCGGGGCATACTAATTTAGGCACGTCCCCCCCTCCCGTGTCAGTTATAAGCGGCGGTGCCACGTGCAGGCCTCGGGTAGGAGTTGAGTCTGCGTGTCTGGAAAGGGTCACCCAGGCACACAAACCCCATTTACTAACTCAACAGAGATCGTGTATTGAAGTGGCTGAAAAATGGCTGGCGGTTTCCCAACCACCACACTTTGCTCCGTTGAGAGAGGAGCACACACTATCTCCTCCCGTTAGGGCCGGGACGCGAGCAGGCGACCCCGCTGCGCCCCGTTAAGAGGCTATCAGGACCTCAGCGATCGGTATTATCGTTTAACGCG
>CAVLGL010000108.1:112500-117500 GCA_963668995.1 Parnassius mnemosyne | reverse complement strand
ATTACCTCGGAGTTCTGAAAACCAACAAAATAGAACCGAGATCATATTCTATTATTCCATGCACGAAATATTCAAGCAGCATTTTGAGCCCGCTTTGAGCACTCTAATTTGTTCAAAGTAAAATTGTCGGCCCATCTCGACACTCACCGAAGAGCACCGCGATAGGATTTTGATATTGAACCGCCGTTTTACCGACGGCTCACCGACGATATGCTCCGCAGACGTGTCAGTATCACCGCGGATGCGGTGCACCAACAGCGCGGCGCACAAATGCAACTACGAGCTTTTTAACCGCAACAATTTTAGTATACGCTATTGGAGCTGGAGTTACCGCGGCTGCTGGCACCAGACTTGCCCTCCAATTGTTCCTCGTTAAAATATTTAAAGTGTACTCATTCCGATTACGAGGCCTCGTAAGAGTCCCGTATCGTTATTTTTCGTCACTACCTCCCCGTGCCGGGAGTGGGTAATTTGCGCGCCTGCTGCCTTCCTTGGATGTGGTAGCCGTTTCTCAGGCTCCCTCTCCGGAATCGAACCCTGATTCCCCGTTACCCGTGACAACCATGGTAGTCGCAGAAACTACCATCGAAAGTTGATAAGGCAGACATTTGAAAGATGCGTCGCCGGTGCTGGACCATGCGATCGGCAAAAGTTATCCAGATTCATCAAAATTAACGACTTCGGACGCGAGGCCCTCCGTCGATTGGTTTTGATCTAATAAAAGCACTCATCCCATCACTGGTCAGAGTTCTGATTGCATGTATTAGCTCTAGAATTACCACAGTTATCCAAGTAACCGAGGTAAGATCTAAGGAACCAAAACTGATATATTGAGCCATTCGCGGTATCGCCTTAATACGGCTTGCACTGAGACATGCATGGCTTAATCTTTGAGACAAGCATATAACTACTGGCAGGATCAACCAGGGAGCTGACAGAGAGAACTTGAGTCTCGTTGTCACTATACACTCCGAGACCACACGTGCAACGCGACGCGCAAGCGTTTTAACGCTAAAACGCACCGGTGCCGTATGAGAGAATATATGAATTCTTATTCAGTCTGGTCACGGGCGAGATCGGGTATCTCACGTCACTCGCACGTATTAACCCAGACCTACTGCGGACGACGTTCAAGTGCGCCCAATTCATAGAACGTTCAACAACGAGACAACTGTGTGAATACTTCACTATGTTAATAATCATTTAACACATTTGATATTATTTTCGTGAATAACACAAACGACATATATCGCCCGGTGTTAGAGAGATCATATCCATTTTTTAAAATAAAATACCGTCCCGCGAATACGATTATAAAAAACGCACCACGGCGACGAGCATAATTTAACGGACGTTAACGATGGACGCGAAGTCAACTCGCTCACCGAACGTGTACCGCGTTAATTAAACGAACGCTCAAATACGTCTTACCGCTTCAATAAACGGAGACGTCGTTCGACACAGTTCAACAACGACGATCATAATATATAAATATATAATATAATAAATATTATAAATAAATATCATATTTTATATTTATATTTATAATATATCAATCGCACAACACCACAAAACATCTAATCTAACAAAACACATGAGACTTGAAAATTTGTCGTATTGTGAGATTCGACTAGCACCGCTCGTGCTTCGTCTATACATATGTACGACTGCAGATATGCGTCTCCGGCGGTTCGTGTATTGAACGAATAGTTCGCTAAGACACGGAAAGTGTTCGCGTATACGCATAACATTATGACGAGCCGTCATCATAGGGTTACTTTAATACTTACCTGTCTCACGACGGATTATCATGATCATCACCCACACCAGGACCACCACCATCATCACGATCACCACCACCACCATCACCAACCACCGCCATCGTAATCATCATGATCGTCGTCGTCGTCGTCACCATCATCATCGTCAGCATCATCATCAGCATCATCATCATCAGCATCATCAACAGCAGCAGCAGCAGCAGCAGCAGCAGCAGCAGCAGCATCGTCGTCGTCGTCACGTCGTCACGTCGTCTTCATCGTCATCATCATCATAATCATCATCATCATCATCATCATCATCATCACATCAGATAGATCACCGTCCTGAGCTGTGCCACCTGCACATCGATCGACTGCTTACTTACTCACCACACACATCTCATCATGTCAGTTTATCACGAATAAATTCTTTAGATGTGCGTTCGCGTATAATAATTTTTTTCACAATGCATCTTCAAAGTCACTGAGCGTGTTCGCGTATAAACATAACATAATAAATATAATTGTATTTATTGTATCCTCTCACCTATTACCAGTGATGAACATAGTCATGTATCCATCAAACAAGGAATGATGTAACAAATAACGCGAAGTGTTCGCGTATCGACATAACATTTTTATAAGTAACCTTTTAAAGTAAACTCTTCTAATGATGTGTGGTACCTTTTTCCTTGTAACTGTTTTTATATATTATTTATTCTTGGTGAACATCTGATATTGTATACATACACTTTAATAGTTTACATTTCCATTATATCCGTGCAACAATATGTAAATTTAATGACCGTTTAAAATTTAAAATATAATTTTATTATTATTTTATTTTATAATCATATGTCAATTTGACAATTTATCAATTTATCACATAGATGATAGATTTACTTTTTTATAATAATATTATGTATACTTTATATAGAACCTGCGTGAAGCGAAAAATAAAAACATAAATACATCATATAATAACTACATTGTAAATTTTTCTTTTTTACGTAGGTACACTATACATATTTAACATAATATATTATCTTCATACAGAAAATCGATCACGGCGGCCGTAGGATATATGGATGGAGATATATAAGAATTATCAGGAAAAAGATAAATAATTATAAGTGTTAGTATTAATGTACAAAATAACATATTATTAATTCAACAATACACATTAAATAAATATACACACTAGAATTATTCCACTGATTCTTTCGCGTTTATGCTCGCCTAGTACTAATCTATATTATAATATTTTTTACGTCATTACACAATCAAATCGCGTTTATCGTTCATATCGTTCTTCTCATACATACATTTAGTATAAATATTAATTACCTACAGTATTGAGTACACACCACATTTTACTATTATCTATCGCCACTGATGAAACATAACACACCGTCAACCAAACAATGATACAAACACGTTACAAGGATCTCTCGTCATATCGGTAACTTTATTTATTTACTAGCTGTGCCCGCGGCGTAGCTCGCGTATATAGATTTTACATAAAGAATTTGTCGTTTAGGTAAGAGAATATTAAACGATTTATATCATTACTGTATCAATAAGTGGTAACAAATAAATTATTATCATCAAAGTTCTAAGTAGTTTATGATAGAGCTTCTGTGTAAACGACGTTAGAAGTAGGCTTAGCCGGGGTGTACACAAAAAGGTTACGGGGGCTACTAACGCGGGAAAAAGCAACATAGAGTTGGCCATGTGCAAAACAGTCAGTACTGAGGTCCACTCTTACAACGCGTAAATTTTGAACTTGCACTTTATTTACGGTCATCGCAAAACACACGCTGACTGTAACTGGGAACTGAACACGCTTAAAACTGAAGGGAAAGTTACTTCTTAATAGAGGGTTTTTTGGCAGTGCTGCCAGATCAAAAAAACTCATTCAGCGCTAGGACAACACAAAAAGCGCTAGATTTCATGAAAACAGCGCTTTAAAAAGCCCTAGATTTTGCGCTAAATTAACTACAAACAAAGTTTGTGTTTTTTATTATAATTTATAATTCAAGAAAATATAATCAAAATAAAGAAAACAACATTAAGTTTTTTTCTGGCAATATTTTTTGATGTATCAATACTTCGCAGGACATCGACTTATAATTATGGCAATTGCTGTCAACAGTAGTTAGTACTACTCTAAGTAACTTTTAACTTAGCTGTGCTCTAAACAACTGACTAAAACTGAATAAAGCAAAATAAATGCGTTGCCAAAACCATGAACGAAAACTTTAATGAAGGGGATTTCCCCGCTTATAGTCGTCGATAAAAAAAATGTAGTTGATCATCCTAAAGGGGAAGCCGGGAGATCCATAGCACAGGGTATCCTAGTTTGGACTCGTCTCCCATGCTCTTTGTTTTGTGGAAAAAATATGTTTGAAAAAGATAAACTGCAATGTACTATTTGTGGGAAAAAATAAAGGTCATTATTATTATTATCGGTAATGTGGACTAACAGTGCTGCTATAAAAGAGTTAATAACCCGCTAGTCGCTACAATTTTGAAATTTGTGCTAAATACACCAAAAAGCGCTGGATTAAGTGCTAGGTGCTAAAATTTCGAAATGCGCGCTATACATTCCAAAAAAGCGCTAAATCTAGTTCCCAAAGCGCTAAAATGGCAGTACTGATTTTGCGTATATTATAAATACAATATCACGACATTTCGTTGCAATTTTGTTATTTTTGTTCGGGTTCCGTTGTATGGCTTCGATAGATACTAATTTCTTCAGTAAGTCTCAATACGATTCATTCATTCACAACACAGCAAATCAGAAAAGTTTGTAATTTGTATAACTCCATCTATTACGTCCTTTGTGTGAGAAAACATCCTTTTTTAAATCTCTTTTTATGTTTTAAGTATAAATATATTAATTATTATGGAACGTTTTTTTTACACACAAATCTTTTTATTACTATTTTTGTGATTTTTATGGCGCCATTGAACAAATTCGAACCTACATTTTAAAATAATAATCATTACTTTCGATAGAATTAACCAATTTTAATAAAACAAAGATTAAATGTAACTTGAAGATACGCTTTATGATTTTCTTAACGATTTCTTTGAAAAAAAAAGATGTTTACTTTAGACGTGATGCATTCATATAAAAACAGACAAACAGACAGACAGGCAATTCTAAAAATTATAAAAATGTACTTATTTAATTATTTTTAGTTCCCCATAATGATTTTAGTCACCAAAATAAAT
>CAVLGL010000108.1:100000-105000 GCA_963668995.1 Parnassius mnemosyne | reverse complement strand
GTGGTCCTGGATATTTCTCCACGGACCGCAATGTGCGTTCGAAATGTCGATGTTCAAATGTGTCCTGCAGTTCACACTATGACGCGCAGTTAACTGCGTTCTTCATCGACCCGCGAGCCAAGTGATCCACCGTCCAGGGTAATAGTTTGTATATGTTGTTAACTAATAAATGTTACACACCAAAGTTACAGGTCCGGTCTCCCGGTCCCGTATCGTCGGGTATATTTTTTGGTTGTTATATATTATAAAAAAATATTGTGTTAACGCGTCCTCTTACGCTCGCTCTCACCCCGAAATCTCGAAAGATTGAGGGGGCAGTGTGAACGTTAGAGAAACGTTTTAACGTTTAGAAATGAACGGTACTACGGACTTCTTTTAATGATCCGCCTTTCGCGTTCGTATTCTAAAACCGCATCGGGGTTTAATTCATTTAATATAGCGCGTACCATTATCGGACCGGAACTAGTGGCGCGGATTCTTGCCAGGTCCTCGTTCCGTTTTATTTGTCCCGGTTCGCGCTCGTTCCTCAAAGTGATCACATCACACACACACCGCACGCACACACAAACTGTTTATACCTCGCGCGCGCGTCACAATCTCAACGCGTCGTATCTTATTATATTTTTATATAATATAACTCGATAGGGCGTTTAGAGAACGTGACACACACGTTCGGATAGAAGCAGTGGTGAACGCGTAGTGACGACGACACGACCACAGATCGGAACAATTTTTTTAATTGTTATTTGGATTATATATACATATAATGTATCATTATAATACATCATATATACGTTAATGATCCTTCCGCAGGTTCCCCTACGGAAACCTTGTTACGACTTTTACTTCCTCTAAATGATCAAGTTTGGTCAACTTCCCAACAACGCCGACGGCCGTGAAGCCACCGCGTGTCGGTCCGAAGACCTCACTAAATCATTCAATCGGTAGTAGCGACGGGCGGTGTGTACAAAGGGCAGGGACGTAATCAACGCGAGCTTATGACTCGCGCTTACTAGGAATTCCTCGTTTATGGGGGATAATTGCAAACCCCAATCCCCAGCACGAAGGAGTTTCAACGGGTTGCCCGGGCCTCTAGGCCAGGGAGAACATGCTGATTCCTTCAGTGTAGCGCGCGTGCGGCCCAGGACATCTAAGGGCATCACAGACCTGTTATTGCTCAATCTCGTGCGGCTCGAAGCCGCCGGTCCCTCTAAGAAGAATTTTAATACGTCGCCAGTGAGTTGCGCGACCGAAGCCACGCACACATAAATGACGACGCCTATTTAGCAGGCTAGAGTCTCGTTCGTTACCGGAATTAACCAGACAAATCGCTCCACCAACTAAGAACGGCCATGCACCACCACCCACCGAATCAAGAAAGAGCTGTTAATCTGTCAATCCTTCCGGTGTCCGGGCCTGGTGAGATTTCCCGTGTTGAGTCAAATTAAGCCGCAGGCTCCACTCCTGGTGGTGCCCTTCCGTCAATTCCTTTAAGTTTCAGCTTTGCAACCATACTCCCCCCGGAGTCCAAAATCTTTGGTTTCCCGGAAGCTGCCCGCCGAGCCATCGTAGTAACGTCGGCGGATCGCTAGATGACATATTTACGGTTAGAACTAGGGCGGTATCTAATCGCCTTCGAACCTCTAACTTTCGTTCTTGATTGATGAAAACACCTTTGGCAAATGCTTTCGCTGATGTTCGTCTTGCGACGATCCAAGAATTTCACCTCTAACGTCGCAATACGAATGCCCCCAGTTATCCCTATTAATCATTACCTCGGAGTTCTGAAAACCAACAAAATAGAACCGAGATCATATTCTATTATTCCATGCACGAAATATTCAAGCAGCATTTTGAGCCCGCTTTGAGCACTCTAATTTGTTCAAAGTAAAATTGTCGGCCCATCTCGACACTCACCGAAGAGCACCGCGATAGGATTTTGATATTGAACCGCCGTTTTACCGACGGCTCACCGACGATATGCTCCGCAGACGTGTCAGTATCACCGCGGATGCGGTGCACCAACAGCGCGGCGCACAAATGCAACTACGAGCTTTTTAACCGCAACAATTTTAGTATACGCTATTGGAGCTGGAGTTACCGCGGCTGCTGGCACCAGACTTGCCCTCCAATTGTTCCTCGTTAAAATATTTAAAGTGTACTCATTCCGATTACGAGGCCTCGTAAGAGTCCCGTATCGTTATTTTTCGTCACTACCTCCCCGTGCCGGGAGTGGGTAATTTGCGCGCCTGCTGCCTTCCTTGGATGTGGTAGCCGTTTCTCAGGCTCCCTCTCCGGAATCGAACCCTGATTCCCCGTTACCCGTGACAACCATGGTAGTCGCAGAAACTACCATCGAAAGTTGATAAGGCAGACATTTGAAAGATGCGTCGCCGGTGCTGGACCATGCGATCGGCAAAAGTTATCCAGATTCATCAAAATTAACGACTTCGGACGCGAGGCCCTCCGTCGATTGGTTTTGATCTAATAAAAGCACTCATCCCATCACTGGTCAGAGTTCTGATTGCATGTATTAGCTCTAGAATTACCACAGTTATCCAAGTAACCGAGGTAAGATCTAAGGAACCAAAACTGATATATTGAGCCATTCGCGGTATCGCCTTAATACGGCTTGCACTGAGACATGCATGGCTTAATCTTTGAGACAAGCATATAACTACTGGCAGGATCAACCAGGGAGCTGACAGAGAGAACTTGAGTCTCGTTGTCACTATACACTCCGAGACCACACGTGCAACGCGACGCGCAAGCGTTTTAACGCTAAAACGCACCGGTGCCGTATGAGAGAATATATGAATTCTTATTCAGTCTGGTCACGGGCGAGATCGGGTATCTCACGTCACTCGCACGTATTAACCCAGACCTACTGCGGACGACGTTCAAGTGCGCCCAATTCATAGAACGTTCAACAACGAGACAACTGTGTGAATACTTCACTATGTTAATAATCATTTAACACATTTGATATTATTTTCGTGAATAACACAAACGACATATATCGCCCGGTGTTAGAGAGATCATATCCATTTTTTAAAATAAAATACCGTCCCGCGAATACGATTATAAAAAACGCACCACGGCGACGAGCATAATTTAACGGACGTTAACGATGGACGCGAAGTCAACTCGCTCACCGAACGTGTACCGCGTTAATTAAACGAACGCTCAAATACGTCTTACCGCTTCAATAAACGGAGACGTCGTTCGACACAGTTCAACAACGACGATCATAATATATAAATATATAATATAATAAATATTATAAATAAATATCATATTTTATATTTATATTTATAATATATCAATCGCACAACACCACAAAACATCTAATCTAACAAAACACATGAGACTTGAAAATTTGTCGTATTGTGAGATTCGACTAGCACCGCTCGTGCTTCGTCTATACATATGTACGACTGCAGATATGCGTCTCCGGCGGTTCGTGTATTGAACGAATAGTTCGCTAAGACACGGAAAGTGTTCGCGTATACGCATAACATTATGACGAGCCGTCATCATAGGGTTACTTTAATACTTACCTGTCTCACGACGGATTATCATGATCATCACCCACACCAGGACCACCACCATCATCACGATCACCACCACCACCATCACCAACCACCGCCATCGTAATCATCATGATCGTCGTCGTCGTCGTCACCATCATCATCGTCAGCATCATCATCAGCATCATCATCATCAGCATCATCAACAGCAGCAGCAGCAGCAGCAGCAGCAGCAGCAGCAGCATCGTCGTCGTCGTCACGTCGTCACGTCGTCTTCATCGTCATCATCATCATAATCATCATCATCATCATCATCATCATCATCACATCAGATAGATCACCGTCCTGAGCTGTGCCACCTGCACATCGATCGACTGCTTACTTACTCACCACACACATCTCATCATGTCAGTTTATCACGAATAAATTCTTTAGATGTGCGTTCGCGTATAATAATTTTTTTCACAATGCATCTTCAAAGTCACTGAGCGTGTTCGCGTATAAACATAACATAATAAATATAATTGTATTTATTGTATCCTCTCACCTATTACCAGTGATGAACATAGTCATGTATCCATCAAACAAGGAATGATGTAACAAATAACGCGAAGTGTTCGCGTATCGACATAACATTTTTATAAGTAACCTTTTAAAGTAAACTCTTCTAATGATGTGTGGTACCTTTTTCCTTGTAACTGTTTTTATATATTATTTATTCTTGGTGAACATCTGATATTGTATACATACACTTTAATAGTTTACATTTCCATTATATCCGTGCAACAATATGTAAATTTAATGACCGTTTAAAATTTAAAATATAATTTTATTATTATTTTATTTTATAATCATATGTCAATTTGACAATTTATCAATTTATCACATAGATGATAGATTTACTTTTTTATAATAATATTATGTATACTTTATATAGAACCTGCGTGAAGCGAAAAATAAAAACATAAATACATCATATAATAACTACATTGTAAATTTTTCTTTTTTACGTAGGTACACTATACATATTTAACATAATATATTATCTTCATACAGAAAATCGATCACGGCGGCCGTAGGATATATGGATGGAGATATATAAGAATTATCAGGAAAAAGATAAATAATTATAAGTGTTAGTATTAATGTACAAAATAACATATTATTAATTCAACAATACACATTAAATAAATATACACACTAGAATTATTCCACTGATTCTTTCGCGTTTATGCTCGCCTAGTACTAATCTATATTATAATATTTTTTACGTCATTACACAATCAAATCGCGTTTATCGTTCATATCGTTCTTCTCATACATACATTTAGTATAAATATTAATTACCTACAGTATTGAGTACACACCACATTTTACTATTATCTATCGCCACTGATGAAACATAACACACCGTCAACCAAACAATGATACAAACACGTTACAAGGATCTCTCGTCATATCGGTAACTTT
>CAVLGL010000108.1:90000-92500 GCA_963668995.1 Parnassius mnemosyne | reverse complement strand
GCCGTGAAGCCACCGCGTGTCGGTCCGAAGACCTCACTAAATCATTCAATCGGTAGTAGCGACGGGCGGTGTGTACAAAGGGCAGGGACGTAATCAACGCGAGCTTATGACTCGCGCTTACTAGGAATTCCTCGTTTATGGGGGATAATTGCAAACCCCAATCCCCAGCACGAAGGAGTTTCAACGGGTTGCCCGGGCCTCTAGGCCAGGGAGAACATGCTGATTCCTTCAGTGTAGCGCGCGTGCGGCCCAGGACATCTAAGGGCATCACAGACCTGTTATTGCTCAATCTCGTGCGGCTCGAAGCCGCCGGTCCCTCTAAGAAGAATTTTAATACGTCGCCAGTGAGTTGCGCGACCGAAGCCACGCACACATAAATGACGACGCCTATTTAGCAGGCTAGAGTCTCGTTCGTTACCGGAATTAACCAGACAAATCGCTCCACCAACTAAGAACGGCCATGCACCACCACCCACCGAATCAAGAAAGAGCTGTTAATCTGTCAATCCTTCCGGTGTCCGGGCCTGGTGAGATTTCCCGTGTTGAGTCAAATTAAGCCGCAGGCTCCACTCCTGGTGGTGCCCTTCCGTCAATTCCTTTAAGTTTCAGCTTTGCAACCATACTCCCCCCGGAGTCCAAAATCTTTGGTTTCCCGGAAGCTGCCCGCCGAGCCATCGTAGTAACGTCGGCGGATCGCTAGATGACATATTTACGGTTAGAACTAGGGCGGTATCTAATCGCCTTCGAACCTCTAACTTTCGTTCTTGATTGATGAAAACACCTTTGGCAAATGCTTTCGCTGATGTTCGTCTTGCGACGATCCAAGAATTTCACCTCTAACGTCGCAATACGAATGCCCCCAGTTATCCCTATTAATCATTACCTCGGAGTTCTGAAAACCAACAAAATAGAACCGAGATCATATTCTATTATTCCATGCACGAAATATTCAAGCAGCATTTTGAGCCCGCTTTGAGCACTCTAATTTGTTCAAAGTAAAATTGTCGGCCCATCTCGACACTCACCGAAGAGCACCGCGATAGGATTTTGATATTGAACCGCCGTTTTACCGACGGCTCACCGACGATATGCTCCGCAGACGTGTCAGTATCACCGCGGATGCGGTGCACCAACAGCGCGGCGCACAAATGCAACTACGAGCTTTTTAACCGCAACAATTTTAGTATACGCTATTGGAGCTGGAGTTACCGCGGCTGCTGGCACCAGACTTGCCCTCCAATTGTTCCTCGTTAAAATATTTAAAGTGTACTCATTCCGATTACGAGGCCTCGTAAGAGTCCCGTATCGTTATTTTTCGTCACTACCTCCCCGTGCCGGGAGTGGGTAATTTGCGCGCCTGCTGCCTTCCTTGGATGTGGTAGCCGTTTCTCAGGCTCCCTCTCCGGAATCGAACCCTGATTCCCCGTTACCCGTGACAACCATGGTAGTCGCAGAAACTACCATCGAAAGTTGATAAGGCAGACATTTGAAAGATGCGTCGCCGGTGCTGGACCATGCGATCGGCAAAAGTTATCCAGATTCATCAAAATTAACGACTTCGGACGCGAGGCCCTCCGTCGATTGGTTTTGATCTAATAAAAGCACTCATCCCATCACTGGTCAGAGTTCTGATTGCATGTATTAGCTCTAGAATTACCACAGTTATCCAAGTAACCGAGGTAAGATCTAAGGAACCAAAACTGATATATTGAGCCATTCGCGGTATCGCCTTAATACGGCTTGCACTGAGACATGCATGGCTTAATCTTTGAGACAAGCATATAACTACTGGCAGGATCAACCAGGGAGCTGACAGAGAGAACTTGAGTCTCGTTGTCACTATACACTCCGAGACCACACGTGCAACGCGACGCGCAAGCGTTTTAACGCTAAAACGCACCGGTGCCGTATGAGAGAATATATGAATTCTTATTCAGTCTGGTCACGGGCGAGATCGGGTATCTCACGTCACTCGCACGTATTAACCCAGACCTACTGCGGACGACGTTCAAGTGCGCCCAATTCATAGAACGTTCAACAACGAGACAACTGTGTGAATACTTCACTATGTTAATAATCATTTAACACATTTGATATTATTTTCGTGAATAACACAAACGACATATATCGCCCGGTGTTAGAGAGATCATATCCATTTTTTAAAATAAAATACCGTCCCGCGAATACGATTATAAAAAACGCACCACGGCGACGAGCATAATTTAACGGACGTTAACGATGGACGCGAAGTCAACTCGCTCACCGAACGTGTACCGCGTTAATTAAACGAACGCTCAAATACGTCTTACCGCTTCAATAAACGGAGACGTCGTTCGACACAGTTCAACAACGACGATCATAATATATAAATATATAATATAATAAATATTATAAATAAATATCATATTTTATATTTATATTTATAATATATCAATCGCACAACACCACAAAACATCTAATCTAACAAAACACATGAGACTTGAAAATTTGTCGTATTGTG
>CAVLGL010000108.1:77500-82500 GCA_963668995.1 Parnassius mnemosyne | reverse complement strand
GAGTGGTCCTGGATATTTCTCCACGGACCGCAATGTGCGTTCGAAATGTCGATGTTCAAATGTGTCCTGCAGTTCACACTATGACGCGCAGTTAACTGCGTTCTTCATCGACCCGCGAGCCAAGTGATCCACCGTCCAGGGTAATAGTTTGTATATGTTGTTAACTAATAAATGTTACACACCAAAGTTACAGGTCCGGTCTCCCGGTCCCGTATCGTCGGGTATATTTTTTGGTTGTTATATATTATAAAAAAATATTGTGTTAACGCGTCCTCTTACGCTCGCTCTCACCCCGAAATCTCGAAAGATTGAGGGGGCAGTGTGAACGTTAGAGAAACGTTTTAACGTTTAGAAATGAACGGTACTACGGACTTCTTTTAATGATCCGCCTTTCGCGTTCGTATTCTAAAACCGCATCGGGGTTTAATTCATTTAATATAGCGCGTACCATTATCGGACCGGAACTAGTGGCGCGGATTCTTGCCAGGTCCTCGTTCCGTTTTATTTGTCCCGGTTCGCGCTCGTTCCTCAAAGTGATCACATCACACACACACCGCACGCACACACAAACTGTTTATACCTCGCGCGCGCGTCACAATCTCAACGCGTCGTATCTTATTATATTTTTATATAATATAACTCGATAGGGCGTTTAGAGAACGTGACACACACGTTCGGATAGAAGCAGTGGTGAACGCGTAGTGACGACGACACGACCACAGATCGGAACAATTTTTTTAATTGTTATTTGGATTATATATACATATAATGTATCATTATAATACATCATATATACGTTAATGATCCTTCCGCAGGTTCCCCTACGGAAACCTTGTTACGACTTTTACTTCCTCTAAATGATCAAGTTTGGTCAACTTCCCAACAACGCCGACGGCCGTGAAGCCACCGCGTGTCGGTCCGAAGACCTCACTAAATCATTCAATCGGTAGTAGCGACGGGCGGTGTGTACAAAGGGCAGGGACGTAATCAACGCGAGCTTATGACTCGCGCTTACTAGGAATTCCTCGTTTATGGGGGATAATTGCAAACCCCAATCCCCAGCACGAAGGAGTTTCAACGGGTTGCCCGGGCCTCTAGGCCAGGGAGAACATGCTGATTCCTTCAGTGTAGCGCGCGTGCGGCCCAGGACATCTAAGGGCATCACAGACCTGTTATTGCTCAATCTCGTGCGGCTCGAAGCCGCCGGTCCCTCTAAGAAGAATTTTAATACGTCGCCAGTGAGTTGCGCGACCGAAGCCACGCACACATAAATGACGACGCCTATTTAGCAGGCTAGAGTCTCGTTCGTTACCGGAATTAACCAGACAAATCGCTCCACCAACTAAGAACGGCCATGCACCACCACCCACCGAATCAAGAAAGAGCTGTTAATCTGTCAATCCTTCCGGTGTCCGGGCCTGGTGAGATTTCCCGTGTTGAGTCAAATTAAGCCGCAGGCTCCACTCCTGGTGGTGCCCTTCCGTCAATTCCTTTAAGTTTCAGCTTTGCAACCATACTCCCCCCGGAGTCCAAAATCTTTGGTTTCCCGGAAGCTGCCCGCCGAGCCATCGTAGTAACGTCGGCGGATCGCTAGATGACATATTTACGGTTAGAACTAGGGCGGTATCTAATCGCCTTCGAACCTCTAACTTTCGTTCTTGATTGATGAAAACACCTTTGGCAAATGCTTTCGCTGATGTTCGTCTTGCGACGATCCAAGAATTTCACCTCTAACGTCGCAATACGAATGCCCCCAGTTATCCCTATTAATCATTACCTCGGAGTTCTGAAAACCAACAAAATAGAACCGAGATCATATTCTATTATTCCATGCACGAAATATTCAAGCAGCATTTTGAGCCCGCTTTGAGCACTCTAATTTGTTCAAAGTAAAATTGTCGGCCCATCTCGACACTCACCGAAGAGCACCGCGATAGGATTTTGATATTGAACCGCCGTTTTACCGACGGCTCACCGACGATATGCTCCGCAGACGTGTCAGTATCACCGCGGATGCGGTGCACCAACAGCGCGGCGCACAAATGCAACTACGAGCTTTTTAACCGCAACAATTTTAGTATACGCTATTGGAGCTGGAGTTACCGCGGCTGCTGGCACCAGACTTGCCCTCCAATTGTTCCTCGTTAAAATATTTAAAGTGTACTCATTCCGATTACGAGGCCTCGTAAGAGTCCCGTATCGTTATTTTTCGTCACTACCTCCCCGTGCCGGGAGTGGGTAATTTGCGCGCCTGCTGCCTTCCTTGGATGTGGTAGCCGTTTCTCAGGCTCCCTCTCCGGAATCGAACCCTGATTCCCCGTTACCCGTGACAACCATGGTAGTCGCAGAAACTACCATCGAAAGTTGATAAGGCAGACATTTGAAAGATGCGTCGCCGGTGCTGGACCATGCGATTGGCAAAAGTTATCCAGATTCATCAAAATTAACGACTTCGGACGCGAGGCCCTCCGTCGATTGGTTTTGATCTAATAAAAGCACTCATCCCATCACTGGTCAGAGTTCTGATTGCATGTATTAGCTCTAGAATTACCACAGTTATCCAAGTAACCGAGGTAAGATCTAAGGAACCAAAACTGATATATTGAGCCATTCGCGGTATCGCCTTAATACGGCTTGCACTGAGACATGCATGGCTTAATCTTTGAGACAAGCATATAACTACTGGCAGGATCAACCAGGGAGCTGACAGAGAGAACTTGAGTCTCGTTGTCACTATACACTCCGAGACCACACGTGCAACGCGACGCGCAAGCGTTTTAACGCTAAAACGCACCGGTGCCGTATGAGAGAATATATGAATTCTTATTCAGTCTGGTCACGGGCGAGATCGGGTATCTCACGTCACTCGCACGTATTAACCCAGACCTACTGCGGACGACGTTCAAGTGCGCCCAATTCATAGAACGTTCAACAACGAGACAACTGTGTGAATACTTCACTATGTTAATAATCATTTAACACATTTGATATTATTTTCGTGAATAACACAAACGACATATATCGCCCGGTGTTAGAGAGATCATATCCATTTTTTAAAATAAAATACCGTCCCGCGAATACGATTATAAAAAACGCACCACGGCGACGAGCATAATTTAACGGACGTTAACGATGGACGCGAAGTCAACTCGCTCACCGAACGTGTACCGCGTTAATTAAACGAACGCTCAAATACGTCTTACCGCTTCAATAAACGGAGACGTCGTTCGACACAGTTCAACAACGACGATCATAATATATAAATATATAATATAATAAATATTATAAATAAATATCATATTTTATATTTATATTTATAATATATCAATCGCACAACACCACAAAACATCTAATCTAACAAAACACATGAGACTTGAAAATTTGTCGTATTGTGAGATTCGACTAGCACCGCTCGTGCTTCGTCTATACATATGTACGACTGCAGATATGCGTCTCCGGCGGTTCGTGTATTGAACGAATAGTTCGCTAAGACACGGAAAGTGTTCGCGTATACGCATAACATTATGACGAGCCGTCATCATAGGGTTACTTTAATACTTACCTGTCTCACGACGGATTATCATGATCATCACCCACACCAGGACCACCACCATCATCACGATCACCACCACCACCATCACCAACCACCGCCATCGTAATCATCATGATCGTCGTCGTCGTCGTCACCATCATCATCGTCAGCATCATCATCAGCATCATCATCATCAGCATCATCAACAGCAGCAGCAGCAGCAGCAGCAGCAGCAGCAGCAGCATCGTCGTCGTCGTCACGTCGTCACGTCGTCTTCATCGTCATCATCATCATAATCATCATCATCATCATCATCATCATCATCACATCAGATAGATCACCGTCCTGAGCTGTGCCACCTGCACATCGATCGACTGCTTACTTACTCACCACACACATCTCATCATGTCAGTTTATCACGAATAAATTCTTTAGATGTGCGTTCGCGTATAATAATTTTTTTCACAATGCATCTTCAAAGTCACTGAGCGTGTTCGCGTATAAACATAACATAATAAATATAATTGTATTTATTGTATCCTCTCACCTATTACCAGTGATGAACATAGTCATGTATCCATCAAACAAGGAATGATGTAACAAATAACGCGAAGTGTTCGCGTATCGACATAACATTTTTATAAGTAACCTTTTAAAGTAAACTCTTCTAATGATGTGTGGTACCTTTTTCCTTGTAACTGTTTTTATATATTATTTATTCTTGGTGAACATCTGATATTGTATACATACACTTTAATAGTTTACATTTCCATTATATCCGTGCAACAATATGTAAATTTAATGACCGTTTAAAATTTAAAATATAATTTTATTATTATTTTATTTTATAATCATATGTCAATTTGACAATTTATCAATTTATCACATAGATGATAGATTTACTTTTTTATAATAATATTATGTATACTTTATATAGAACCTGCGTGAAGCGAAAAATAAAAACATAAATACATCATATAATAACTACATTGTAAATTTTTCTTTTTTACGTAGGTACACTATACATATTTAACATAATATATTATCTTCATACAGAAAATCGATCACGGCGGCCGTAGGATATATGGATGGAGATATATAAGAATTATCAGGAAAAAGATAAATAATTATAAGTGTTAGTATTAATGTACAAAATAACATATTATTAATTCAACAATACACATTAAATAAATATACACACTAGAATTATTCCACTGATTCTTTCGCGTTTATGCTCGCCTAGTACTAATCTATATTATAATATTTTTTACGTCATTACACAATCAAATCGCGTTTATCGTTCATATCGTTCTTCTCATACATACATTTAGTATAAATATTAATTACCTACAGTATTGAGTACACACCACATTTTACTATTATCTATCGCCACTGATGAAACATAACACACCGTCAACCAAACAATGATACAAACACGTTACAAGGATCTCTCGTCATATCGGTAACT
>CAVLGL010000108.1:55000-70000 GCA_963668995.1 Parnassius mnemosyne | reverse complement strand
CCACCACCTCCCATGGCCCCACCAACCTTGCGGTTATATGGGCCGAATCACGAGAGGTGCACGCGGTACTTGCTCAGGGCTCTTTCCCGCATGCACTTTCTTGACTCTCTACAAGTTATTTAATCTACTCCTTGTCCCAGTTTGTCATTCTCCCCCTTCTGGGGCTGACGGCACTATTACGCCTACGTCGTCAGGCCTTTCTGCCAACATTCTGTCCTGCCTTATCCTTATGTCATGCCACCTGTGCGCAAATTCGCGCAACAGCCCGTAGTTCACCCCATCGCTGACGAGATCCGAGTAGTAAATCGGTCCTTGAACCGTACGAACTAATCCATCCATCATCTTCGCTCTTAGGTCGTCATACAGAGGACATTCCCATAGAACATGGTGAACGTCCTCCTCTATCGCACCACACTCACACATACTTGTTTCACACAGTCCCATTTCACTCAGTCTCTTCCGAAAACATCCATGTCCGGTGAGAATCTGAGAAGTTTGATAGTCCGGTGCGACCCAGGTATACCTGAGTCGCAGCGCCACTTCCGGGAAGAACCGATAGAGCTCGCGTCCTTTTGATTCATTCGTCCATCGATCCTGCCAAACGCCGATCACCTCAGTCCAAATTTCGCGCTTCCGTCTGCTCATCTCCTCTTTGGGCGCGGTCAAACGTGCAATGCCCATCCTACCAGCACGGATGACCTCCAGGTCAGAAGGGAGAACGCCAGCCAGCACCGGTAAGGCCGCCGTACTGGTGGATCGATACGCCTTAGTCAGCAATATAAGGGCTGATCGCTGCGATCTCAGCAGTGCGCTGCGAACTGTGTACATGTTCGCACGCTCGTACCAGCACTCCGCCGCGTACGTGAGCGTGGATACAAACACTCCTCTATATATTATTTTTAGGCTCGGGTATCGGACACCCCATGATGATGTCGATACGCGAGTCATCTTGCCGAATCCCTTGGTCGCTCTTTCAGAAATATCGGACGCATGTTGCACAAACGATAGTCCTGAGTCCAATACCACACCTAGTACCTTAGCATTAGTTACAGCCTTTACAGATTTTCCACCAAGTTTAATAACGGGGGGGCGCTGAAGTTTCCCTCTAATAGTCATGGTGGTCGACTTTGATGAGGAAAACTCCAGTCGATTCCTTAGGCCCCACTCCCGTACAAGGTCCAAAGTGACTCTGGCCCTGGATTCGATACCCGCTCTGGTTTCAGATTCAATCAGAATTGTAACGTCGTCAGCGTAGGCAGTCATGGATACTCCCTCTGGCAGAGGGAGTCGGAGGAGATCGTCCATCAATACATTCCACAGTGTTGGGCCCAGCACAGAGCCTTGAGGACATCCCATGGTCGACGTCTTCCACTCAACCCGGTCTCCGATGTAGAGGCCCACACGTCTGGAGGTGAAGTAGTCCACCAGCATTTTGTAAATGTTAGGTGGACAACCACCTCGTTTCGCTTTGACCATCATCATCGGCCACCAGGCGTTGTCGAAGGCGCCGGAGATATCTAAAAAGATTGCTTGTACGTAGCATGCCCGAGAATACCTTGCTGTGCTGAGCAAGACACGCAGCGCTGTTACTGTAGATCGCCCCGGAGAGAAACCGTGCTGGTGCTCAGATATCCCGCGACTAATCGCAGGAGCACATCTTAACATTACGCGTTCCAATACTTTTCCCAAAACAGGGAGGAGCGTTATCGGACGGTATGCCTTGGCGTCGGTGAGCGGCTTGTCATTACCCTTTGGAATGACAATCAATCTTCCGTCCTTCCATACCTTGGGGAAGACCCCCTCTACCACGCACTTGGCGTACACCGAGTGAAATTCCCTCGGTGCTGCCATCCAAACATTCTTCACAATTCGCGCGCTCACTCCATCGAGTCCCGGAGCTGTGTTAGGCAAGGCCTTGACTATTACTTCCAGATCCTCAGCCGCAGGCGGAGACGCAGCTCTACCAGACGGCATGAAAGCCGCCAGTAGGCGGACCTGCTGATGGTAAGGCATGTCGTGATCAGGTCTGTCATCCGGACAGAGCGCTGTCATTAGGTTGACCATAGCTGCCTCGATGTTGTCTGGGTGCCCACCCGCAAAGGCGATCCCATTGATCACGTTTGCAGGCGGTCGTACCCTCCCGCTGGCCACCCTGTACGCCATACCCCATGGGTCCACGTTGCCAGAGTTGGCAACCCTCAAATGATGCGACTGCTGCGCCTCCACCATCATCTTTCTATATCTCGCACGCACGCTGTGGAAGGCCATCCTGGCTATCTCTTCTGACCTACCTCCTAGACGTCTTTTACTCTGCCATGCATGCCTGAGTTTACATTGTAACCTTCTAGTCTTATCGAGTTCAGTCGTCCACCATTCGTACCCCCCCGACCCCCTGGGGCGACGCTCCCCTAGGCCCTCCTCCGCGGAGCGGACGATGACCCCTGAGAACTCCTCCGCCAGGAGGGCTGCGGGTTTTTCCACATGCAGCCATCCCATTCGCAGTTTGATTATCGCCCGGAACCTGTCCCAATCCACCCCTCGGTCGCGAAAACGAGGGGGCTCCCTAACGGGTGCAGCGCGGGTGGTCGGCCTGTTGATGGTGGCCGTGAAAGTGATCAGGTTGTGGTCGCTGGCGCAGATCCCCTCGCGCACCCGCCAATCGGCAAGATAAATGTCCCCAGTGGTTAGAGTCAAATCCACATTGGACTCCCCACCAGGCCCAGAGAAGGTATAGGGCTGGTCGGGCATATTAGCCAGAGTAAGGGCATGTGAAATGATGAACGCCTCCATTTGCTGTCTTCGGTAGTCAGCTGTTTGCCCTCTTCCCACGTAATGCCGGCGATCAGAATGCCAGAGAGGCGAGTGCGCGTTGGCGTCGAGGCCCACGATAACCCTTCTGCCCTTTAGACAGCTCAGGGCGACCTCTAAGTGGTGCAGGTGATCATCGATATTGTCGCTAAATTTAAAGTACGCTGACACCACATAGAGGTCCCATCGGTATACGTGGCACACCACACAAAACTCGTTGCTGAGGTGGCTCAGCACAGCTACTCCAATAGTTGGGTCGGCAAGATAGACGCCCGCCCACGGATGACCGCCCACCTGGACGATCCCCACAGCCTGGGAGTACTGTTCTTGTACAAGAACAATGTCCAGGTGCAGTTCACGCGCCAGGATAGGCAACTCAGTCGCGGCGAGCTCCCCCCGACCCAGGTTAATCTGACCTATTCTTAACGCCTCTCTTGTTCCTGTAGGGCTGCCCTTACCGGCAATACTGTGTGGTGGCCACGGAGCGCTGCTCTGCATATATCCTTGCTGGGCAGTTCCTCGCCATGGTCACGTGCGAGCCAGAGTCCGATCTTCCAAAGCGCTTGCACGTGGCGCACTTTTCGTCCATTGATTTGCAGGCGCCACGTTCGTGTCCAGTCTCTCCACATTTTCCGCAGACAACTTCCTTCGTTCGGCAGTACTTTGCCGGATGCCCATATTGCTGGCACCTCTGGCAGCACGTGACGTCCACATAGTCGCACGGCTCGACCACGTCCCAGCCGACGTATAACCGGTTGTGTCCAATCAGGACGTCCCTCAAGGCAGGCGAACATTGCAGTATGACTGTTGTCCGCCTGCTACCTCTCCATGATTTTTTGAAAGCTATTTTACAGCTTTGCTTTAACTGTTCTTCGCTCCAGCCACAAGCAGCCAAGTTTTGCTCATAGAGGCCGCTCAGTACTTCTTCATTCTTTGGGTCCTCTTCAAAACCCCTAAGAGCAACCAGGGGTTGGCGCTGCCTGGGCTCAGACACTCTCAGTGATGGAGGAGCCACTGTCTTTAGCTTCTCCGCAGCTTCCTGGGACGTGGTCTGGACCACGACACCTGCATTCCCTACCTTTCTCAACCTATCTATTTGTAGGCCGCTAGTTTTCGGATTCACCGCCTTCTTCAGCTCCATTTTAGTGTCCTCCGCTGTTTTAATGGGTCCTTCCACTTCAGCCGGATAGAAGGCAACTACTGGTCCTTTGCTTACTGGCATTAAGACCTGATCTGCCCCCTTTGGCAACCTCAGCGCTGTCGAGTATGACCTTTGCGGTGCCGGGTCCGTCGCGTGGCTAGGAACTGCTCCAGCCTCGACCTGCGCCAGTCTAGCTTCCGCTATGGTCTTCCCCTGTTCTGCTCTTACAGCAGCTAGTTCTAATTCGGAGGTATGTACCTCCATCGCCGCCACCATGGTAATAAGGTCATGGCCGTATGCAGCAACCCTGTTCACTTCGGCCTTGTTGAGCTTCGACCCTGGTCCAGTGATGACGCTCATGATGTTCTTCACCGTTTCTCGAACGTAGTCTATCACCTCCAGCTTGGATGCTTTCGAAGCCTTGAAGGTCCCACTCGCTCCCCGGGTACTCTCCCTTTGGCAGTCCTCTTCTTCGGCTTCAGCAGCAGACTCCTCCATGTCTCTGGTCAGCAGACCTGCCACCGGGGCCACACTCCGGCGAGGCTCAGTACGCTTGCCCACCCTTGCCCGCTGGTAAGGCGGCTGCACATCTTCCGGTGACGGAAGAGGCCGCTTCTCTGGCACTGCTGGTGGTGGGGCTGCTGGTGGTGGGGGGGGCACTGCGACCGGCCGGCCGGGTGGGCCCGGTGGAGTCCTGGCCAGTGATTTGCGCGGCGTAAATATTTCATCATCGTCCGCCATAATCCACAAAATACAATAGTCCAAAGAGTATTAAAATGTTAGTTCATTTCCCATATACATATTTCCCATATACATAAACATGCATAACATAGTAGATAGGGACAGTGGGAATCTCGTTAATCCATTCATGCGCGTCACTAATTAGATGACGAGGCATTTGGCTATTTCCGCCGATCATCATACCATCGTCTTAGTGAACGTAATCACTAATCATTATGGATGCCACGAGAGACGCCACTTAGTCCCCAATCTCCCGTCCACAGGGGCTTGGCAGATCAGCATTGTGCCGATTGCTGTTGCACTGGTGGCCGCTGGATGTTAGGGGAAATTGGTATTTTGCAACTAGGCACATGGCCGCGACCACCCCAGGGCTCGGCAGCAGCCCAGAAGTCCCACAGGACTCCGGGCGCTCACACTGGGTCTCCCGCCCCAATCCCGGTCATCTGACTGAACCTTGTCCAGTTCATGTGCGAACCGCGCAATACCACCACCGGTATAGCTCGGAACAGACTCTCTTTCAGCCCAAGGAGTCTCTTCAACTCCTTATAGGAGGAGTGACTCCAAACACCTCGCCAGGAGATCGTACAAGAGGTCGCGCGGACACAATCCTTGCTAGGTAGTCCTAGTATACCTGCAACCTTCTCGACTAGCTCCTCGTGAGTCCCGTATTTACTACGTTTCTCACGGTGAGCATCATCGAGAGGCCGCTGGCCCGAGACCACCTGCACGTCCACGATCACTCCGACGCCCCCTTTAGCGGCTACTATGTCGGGCTTCCGAAGGCCTTTCGAGGTCTTGACATGTGGCTCCGTCACCACCGACCATTGGTCTGAAGCCATCGCGTCTGCTACTAGCTTCACAACACGATCGTGGCGCAATATCCGGCCCCCGTGCGTCCGCCAACATTGCTGGATGGTGTGAGCCGTCGTCTCCCTAACCACGCACCCGGCGCGGCAGTTCAACTCCGCCTCACGACCAATCCTGCGCCCTCTGGATGTCCGAACCCGTGACGGGAGGGCATTAATGTGTGTGTGGACGAACTGCACGAAGTCCCGACCAGAGACATGCGAAGACTCCTCCCGAATCCACTTCGTGGACGCGGGAGTGCGGGCGGATTCGCGCAACTCGAACCCGTCCACTGAGCTCCACAGTCTCTCGCGCCAAAACCGTGCGACGGACCTAAGGCCCGTGACCGGATCCTCTCTGGTGAACTTTCGGAATTGCTTGTCGGCCCAGCTCAACTTCTTACGGATCCTTTCGGATCTGGCGGCGGCCTTTGCCACTGACCAACTCGACGAGTCGAGCCGCCCGAACCTCTTAAGTATGAGGTCCGGGACGGTCGCCCGAAGCGATGGGATCGCTAGGCCGCCGTCCTTGATGTCGGCATGGAAGTACCCGACAGGCACGTCCTTCGGGAGCCTCAGCCAAGTCCTAACCGCACCCCGGATCTGGACGTCGAGCATACACAACCTATCATCCGAGATATTACCTAGCACAAGGCCATGCAAAAATCTCGGAATAAGGTGTCCCCTCACAATTTCGAGCCGCTGCTGCGGCTTGAGGGGTGCCTTTGAGATGTTGGTCAAGGCAACTTTGATATTATGCTCTAACGTCACGCATCCAGACGCCTGAAAGTCGATGCCCAGATAGCGCCAACGTTCCACGCAAGAGGTTTGAGGCAGCCACTTCCGACCTATCCGGAAATTCTTCCCGGTCAGATAGTGGTGCTTCTTGCGCTTCCCGTCTGGCACCATCGACAAGACGGAGCTCTTGGTATGATTGACCAAGAGGCCCATCGACGACGCAACCTCGAACACACGGTCGATGGATTCCTGCATCCCTACCTTTGAGCCTGCAAGCAGGACTAGGTCATCGGCATAGGCTAGAGCCGAGACTCGCTCCATCTCTAGCCTATAGCCTACCTCTTTCGGTAGAGCAGCAAGAATTACGTCCATCGCCATGTTGAACAGGATGGGCGACAACGGGTCTCCCTGACGCACACCTCGGCCCAATCTAACAGGTTCACCCGACTGCCCGCCGACGTCCAACTTGGTGGTCGCCGCGTCGTACAGCCGGTGGATGTAATCACAGAATGCCACGGGCAACCCTCGAGCCCGAAGAAGCCCGACCAGCGCTCTATGAGACACTGTGTCGAACGCCTTCGCGAAATCGAGAACAGCCACATGACACTCTCTTAACTTTTTCCTGCTATCCCCTAGCACCGCGTCCAGCACGGCGGAATTCTCCAACGTGCCGTCGGCGCGGACGAATCCACGCTGTCGTGCATCGGGGGGGCAGCAATCCAGAAGCCTTCTCGCCAGGATCGAGTGCATGTGCCTAAGCGGTATCGAGGCGATCGAAATCGGTCGATAGTCGCCCGGCCCAGCAGGATCATCCATCTTCGGCACGAAGACCGTCCGGCATTGCCGCAGGGGCTCTGGTATTACGCCAGTGGTCAACCAAGAGTTGAAAATTTCCGCTTTTCGGGCCGCAGGAACTAGGCGCCACTCATCCGGACGGATACCGTCCGGACCAGGCGCTGTCTGCCAGTCAAACTTGGACGCCTTCACTTCGTCGGTCGTGAAAGGCATCCACAGCCGAGAGTAATCGCGTGCGCCCCCATACTGCTCCTCCCGCCGTAAGGCGTTTAGAGCAGACGGTGTAGGCCCTGAGGCATCAGACACCCTCTCTAGGACCGGTCGCCAATAGGCTTCCAAATCTTCGAGAGAGTGCCGGACGCTCCTGTGCACTCCATCGATCACCTCGGCTGCTGCTCGACTGCGACACTTCTGGAATAGTTCCTGTACCCTGGCGTACTCTATTCTCCTCCTCTTGCGGCTCGACAAACCGGCCAGTGCGGTGTCGGCCCGAGTCACGTTCGGTATGCGGTGCCGCCTCGCACTACGGGAACCCAGGCCGTGTCGCGACCTCCTCACCGCGGCCCTCGCTAGAAGATCCGCGACAATTTGGTCTGCACACGTGTTATCTGGGGCACCACCTAAGTGCGGTGATGGATCATCGGCGACAGGCGGTGCGTCTTCAGCTGGCAGAGGCTGGACCGGCATCTCGACACTTTCAGATTCCGGCCGTGTCGAACCCCTGTTCTCTGGCGCTTGGCTGCTTATTGGTGGGGATCTGTACTCTTCCCGGCACGCTTGTACCAGGATCTTATACTCCCCACAGCGCCTCTTTCCTTTGATTGCCTCTAGGGTCCGCTCGGACCCCGACAGGCTTTTGTACAGGTCTGCGTTCGTACATCGTCCGGTCTCCTCCAGTAATCGCGCCTCTGTACGCGCCATCAATGCCAGCTCCTCATCGCGCCACCTGCGCTTCACCATATTTGGAGCGGCCTCCGCATTTGCTACTTCGGGGTGGGCCCTACGCTTGTGGACCCCCAACCCCGTTTTGGTGGTGAACGCACGTCCACACACCGGACAAGTCCAGTCAATGACCGCGGAAACTGTGGCCGGAGCCCCAGCTTGAGCGGCCGAAGATTGGGCCAAGCTCCCCGGCTCCTGTGGGAGGCCAGGGTGGCAAAATAAATCATTTTCATTCCTTACTTTGTCCATTGCTTGTGTTTGTGCCCAATGTGGCCGGGGTGCAAGCCCAGCCACCTGGTTCGCCTACCGCATCTCGTATTGTCCCGACCGAAGTCAGCGGTTCGACTTGGCGACATATTGCCACCCGATGGGACTATTCAGGAATCTCACCCGAACCTAGCCCGGATTACGCCCCATGATCTAGGACGCTGCGCATACTAGACGAATCTAGCAAACCCGGTTCACAAGCCTGACTAAAGTCTCCCGTCCGACTGCCAACAACACGACTGAAAGACGCGAAGAGACAGCCGAACGGGAGACTATAGTGGAAACGCGCTGGGCCTCGCAGAATTAGGAATGTGCCAACGAGGCGGTCACCCCGCAACAGCCATCTCCGGGGCATACTAATTTAGGCACGTCCCCCCCTCCCGTGTCAGTTATAAGCGGCGGTGCCACGTGCAGGCCTCGGGTAGGAGTTGAGTCTGCGTGTCTGGAAAGGGTCACCCAGGCACACAAACCCCATTTACTAACTCAACAGAGATCGTGTATTGAAGTGGCTGAAAAAATGGCTGGCGGTTTCCCAACCACCACACTTTGCTCCGTTGAGAGAGGAGCACACACTATCTCCTCCCGTTAGGGCCGGGACGCGAGCAGGCGACCCCGCTGCGCCCCGTTAAGAGGCTATCAGGACCTCAGCGATCGGTATTATCGTTTAACGCGCGCACCACGGCGCCAAGGATCCACCTCGGAGAGTCATAGTTACTCCCGCCGTTTACCCGCGCTTGCTTGAATTTCTTCACGTTGACATTCAGAGCACTGGGCAGAAATCACATTGCGTCAACACCCGCGAGGGCCATCGCAATGCTTTGTTTTAATTAGACAGTCGGATTCCCCTTGTCCGTGCCAGTTCTGAGCTGACCGTTGAACGGCGGTCGTACAGGCGCGCGCCGATCGCGCACGAAACGAAACCGACGCGACCTTACGGCTAGGAAGATCCGCGGAAGGCCGGAACGCGGGTCCGGATTCAGCCCGCACGCCCCGAGAGACGCACGAGCATCGACCAGGCCCGGCACCGGCCGCATCCGCTTCCCGTCCAAACCCGACACGCCCCGGTCCTCAGAGCCAATCCTTATTCCGAAGTTACGGATCCAATTTGCCGACTTCCCTTACCTACATTATTCTATCGACTAGAGGCTCTTCACCTTGGAGACCTGCTGCGGATATGGGTACGAACCGGCGCGACATCTCCACGTACATCCCTCACCTGAATTTTCAAGGTCCGCAGAGAGTATCCGGACACCGCCGCAAATGCGGTGCTCTTCGCGTTCCGAACCATATCTCCCTTCTATAGGATTCCATGGAACTCGAACGCTCAGGCAGAAAAGAAAACTCTTCCCGGACCCCTCGGCGGCGTCTTCAGGCCACTTTGGGTTACCCCGTCGAACACTCGCTTTGAAACGAGGGAACGATTATTGAAACGGTTCCGCTGCCGGGTTCCGGAATAGGAACCGGATTCCCTTTCGCTCAAAGGGCGTTATTTATCATCTAAAATTATTAAAATTAGAAAGAAAAAACACGCCACATCGACATAAGATCTCTCCTTGAGCTTAGGATCGACTGACTCGCGAGCAACTACTGTTCACGCGAAACCCTTCTCCACGTCAGTCCTCCAGGGCCTCGCTGGAGTATTTGCTACTACCACCAAGATCTGCACCGACGGAGGCTCCAGGCGGGCTCACGCCCAGACCCTTCTGCGCTCTCCGCCGCGCACGTCCTACTCGTTACGGCGTAATGACGACATGTGTGGTTAACACGTCGCACTTGCCCGTAACGGTAGTGTATAGGCAAAACGCTTCAGCGCCATCCATTTTCAGGGCTGGTTGCTTCGGCAGGTGAGTCGTTGCACACTCCTTAGCGGATTCCGACTTCCATGGCCACCGTCCTGCTGTCATGAGCGACCAACGCCTTTCATGGTGTCCCATGAGCGTTTTTTAGGCGCCTTAACACTACGTTTGGTTCATCCCACAGCGCCAGTTCTGCTTACCAAAATTGGCCCACTTGGCACCGTCATCAGATCTCCGGCTTCATCGTTCGAGTAAGCCGGAGTTCTCACCCATTTAAAGTTTGAGAATAGGTTGAGGTCGTTTCGGCCCCAATGCCTCTAATCATTCGCTTTACCGGATGAGACTGTTCGTCATCGACGCCAGCTATCCTGAGGGAAACTTCGGACGGAACCAGCTACTAGATGGTTCGATTAGTCTTTCGCCCCTATACCCAGTTCCGACGATCGATTTGCACGTCAGAATCGCTACGGTCCTCCATCAGGGTTTCCCCTGACTTCGACCTGACCAGGCATAGTTCACCATCTTTCGGGTCCCAGCATCTCTGCTCAGAGCGCGCCTACATTCACGGATTGGAAACGAGACGCCTCGGGAGTGCGAGAGGTCGATCGAGACCGACGCTCCATCCTCCCTGAGCGCGCGACAAGCGCACGCCTTCACTTTCGTTGCGCCTTTCAGTTTATACGTAACTCAATGACTCGCACACATGCTAGACTCCTTGGTCCGTGTTTCAAGACGGGTCCTGCGAGTGCCCGAAACTGAATCATCGCCGACTGAGACGCGCACGGTCCGAGACTGCACGGCGGCGACAACAGACGCGCCGCACCGATGTCCGCACAACGGCAGGACCTCGATTACGACGTTGTCTTGCGTCGGGCCGGACGCGCTTTGTATAAGGTGCGCGTGCGCGATTCGTGTCTTCTACCGTCCGACGGCCGGTCGGCCACCGTCACGGTCCAGCCGTCCGTTTTGAAGGGTCGACTGGGCTCCCGGACGGCGCTTAGGCCGACGTCGAACGGGTCGCGATGTATTACTGAGAGAGAAGTGCACGACGTCCGCGGACGTCGACACACCCGGCCCGTGACGCCCGAAGACCCGATTAAGGGACACGAACGTCATCAGAGCGCGAGCGCGTACGCCGCGGAATGACGATGAATCTCTCCGTTCGTTCATTCGAGTTTCGCAGGTTTACCCCTGAACGGTTTCACGTACTCTTGAACTCTCTCTTCAAAGTTCTTTTCAACTTTCCCTCACGGTACTTGTTCGCTATCGGTCTCGCGGTAATATTTAGCCTTAGATGGAGTTTACCACCCACTTAGGGCTGCACTCTCAAGCAACCCGACTCTTAGGAGAGTCCCTCTCGCCGCCGCCCTCCGTCGCTACGGGCCTGGCACCCTCTACGGGAAAACGGCCCCGTTCAAGACGAACTTGGACAGGAGTATCGACGACGAGAAAGCGGAACCTCCCGAACACCACATCTCCCGCGTTCGAGACGATCGCGGGATTCAGTGCTGGGCTCATTCCTGTTCGCTCGCCGCTACTAAGGAAATCCTTGTTAGTTTCTTTTCCTCCGCTTACTAATATGCTTAAATTCGGCGGGTGATCCTCCCTGATCTGAGGCCAACGATAAAAATCGAGGCAGACACGATATCCGTCAGCGCAACGACGACAGTACGACACCGTTAACGAAACGACGTCGCAGTCGTCGAGGCGCTCTTCGGACGTCGAGTCCGCCTACTTTTGGTTGTTGTGTATGTCGTGTATCTAACATATATTTTCAAAACAAATCAATCGCACACCACACAACACGTGCCGAACGAAGTCACCGCACGAATATCGCGCATGCCCTCTATCGAGTTTTAACGTCGAAGAGTCGCGCGTCGAGGGGACTAAGCCAGCTCGCCGCTTAACGCGTCTTGTGCGATGTGATAGACTAATTTTATATTGAAAATCAGTCGCGATACACACACAATTATTATATAATATTTAAACGGACCGAAAGAATACGCAACGCAAACACACTCACGTATCGCGTCTCTCAACGGAACCGTCAATTGTTCGTAAGAACAGTGTGGTTAATGTTTTTTAACAGCCGGCCCTCAGACAGGAGTGGTCCTGGATATTTCTCCACGGACCGCAATGTGCGTTCGAAATGTCGATGTTCAAATGTGTCCTGCAGTTCACACTATGACGCGCAGTTAACTGCGTTCTTCATCGACCCGCGAGCCAAGTGATCCACCGTCCAGGGTAATAGTTTGTATATGTTGTTAACTAATAAATGTTACACACCAAAGTTACAGGTCCGGTCTCCCGGTCCCGTATCGTCGGGTATATTTTTTGGTTGTTATATATTATAAAAAAATATTGTGTTAACGCGTCCTCTTACGCTCGCTCTCACCCCGAAATCTCGAAAGATTGAGGGGGCAGTGTGAACGTTAGAGAAACGTTTTAACGTTTAGAAATGAACGGTACTACGGACTTCTTTTAATGATCCGCCTTTCGCGTTCGTATTCTAAAACCGCATCGGGGTTTAATTCATTTAATATAGCGCGTACCATTATCGGACCGGAACTAGTGGCGCGGATTCTTGCCAGGTCCTCGTTCCGTTTTATTTGTCCCGGTTCGCGCTCGTTCCTCAAAGTGATCACATCACACACACACCGCACGCACACACAAACTGTTTATACCTCGCGCGCGCGTCACAATCTCAACGCGTCGTATCTTATTATATTTTTATATAATATAACTCGATAGGGCGTTTAGAGAACGTGACACACACGTTCGGATAGAAGCAGTGGTGAACGCGTAGTGACGACGACACGACCACAGATCGGAACAATTTTTTTAATTGTTATTTGGATTATATATACATATAATGTATCATTATAATACATCATATATACGTTAATGATCCTTCCGCAGGTTCCCCTACGGAAACCTTGTTACGACTTTTACTTCCTCTAAATGATCAAGTTTGGTCAACTTCCCAACAACGCCGACGGCCGTGAAGCCACCGCGTGTCGGTCCGAAGACCTCACTAAATCATTCAATCGGTAGTAGCGACGGGCGGTGTGTACAAAGGGCAGGGACGTAATCAACGCGAGCTTATGACTCGCGCTTACTAGGAATTCCTCGTTTATGGGGGATAATTGCAAACCCCAATCCCCAGCACGAAGGAGTTTCAACGGGTTGCCCGGGCCTCTAGGCCAGGGAGAACATGCTGATTCCTTCAGTGTAGCGCGCGTGCGGCCCAGGACATCTAAGGGCATCACAGACCTGTTATTGCTCAATCTCGTGCGGCTCGAAGCCGCCGGTCCCTCTAAGAAGAATTTTAATACGTCGCCAGTGAGTTGCGCGACCGAAGCCACGCACACATAAATGACGACGCCTATTTAGCAGGCTAGAGTCTCGTTCGTTACCGGAATTAACCAGACAAATCGCTCCACCAACTAAGAACGGCCATGCACCACCACCCACCGAATCAAGAAAGAGCTGTTAATCTGTCAATCCTTCCGGTGTCCGGGCCTGGTGAGATTTCCCGTGTTGAGTCAAATTAAGCCGCAGGCTCCACTCCTGGTGGTGCCCTTCCGTCAATTCCTTTAAGTTTCAGCTTTGCAACCATACTCCCCCCGGAGTCCAAAATCTTTGGTTTCCCGGAAGCTGCCCGCCGAGCCATCGTAGTAACGTCGGCGGATCGCTAGATGACATATTTACGGTTAGAACTAGGGCGGTATCTAATCGCCTTCGAACCTCTAACTTTCGTTCTTGATTGATGAAAACACCTTTGGCAAATGCTTTCGCTGATGTTCGTCTTGCGACGATCCAAGAATTTCACCTCTAACGTCGCAATACGAATGCCCCCAGTTATCCCTATTAATCATTACCTCGGAGTTCTGAAAACCAACAAAATAGAACCGAGATCATATTCTATTATTCCATGCACGAAATATTCAAGCAGCATTTTGAGCCCGCTTTGAGCACTCTAATTTGTTCAAAGTAAAATTGTCGGCCCATCTCGACACTCACCGAAGAGCACCGCGATAGGATTTTGATATTGAACCGCCGTTTTACCGACGGCTCACCGACGATATGCTCCGCAGACGTGTCAGTATCACCGCGGATGCGGTGCACCAACAGCGCGGCGCACAAATGCAACTACGAGCTTTTTAACCGCAACAATTTTAGTATACGCTATTGGAGCTGGAGTTACCGCGGCTGCTGGCACCAGACTTGCCCTCCAATTGTTCCTCGTTAAAATATTTAAAGTGTACTCATTCCGATTACGAGGCCTCGTAAGAGTCCCGTATCGTTATTTTTCGTCACTACCTCCCCGTGCCGGGAGTGGGTAATTTGCGCGCCTGCTGCCTTCCTTGGATGTGGTAGCCGTTTCTCAGGCTCCCTCTCCGGAATCGAACCCTGATTCCCCGTTACCCGTGACAACCATGGTAGTCGCAGAAACTACCATCGAAAGTTGATAAGGCAGACATTTGAAAGATGCGTCGCCGGTGCTGGACCATGCGATCGGCAAAAGTTATCCAGATTCATCAAAATTAACGACTTCGGACGCGAGGCCCTCCGTCGATTGGTTTTGATCTAATAAAAGCACTCATCCCATCACTGGTCAGAGTTCTGATTGCATGTATTAGCTCTAGAATTACCACAGTTATCCAAGTAACCGAGGTAAGATCTAAGGAACCAAAACTGATATATTGAGCCATTCGCGGTATCGCCTTAATACGGCTTGCACTGAGACATGCATGGCTTAATCTTTGAGACAAGCATATAACTACTGGCAGGATCAACCAGGGAGCTGACAGAGAGAACTTGAGTCTCGTTGTCACTATACACTCCGAGACCACACGTGCAACGCGACGCGCAAGCGTTTTAACGCTAAAACGCACCGGTGCCGTATGAGAGAATATATGAATTC
>CAVLGL010000108.1:42500-47500 GCA_963668995.1 Parnassius mnemosyne | reverse complement strand
GATAGACTAATTTTATATTGAAAATCAGTCGCGATACACACACAATTATTATATAATATTTAAACGGACCGAAAGAATACGCAACGCAAACACACTCACGTATCGCGTCTCTCAACGGAACCGTCAATTGTTCGTAAGAACAGTGTGGTTAATGTTTTTTAACAGCCGGCCCTCAGACAGGAGTGGTCCTGGATATTTCTCCACGGACCGCAATGTGCGTTCGAAATGTCGATGTTCAAATGTGTCCTGCAGTTCACACTATGACGCGCAGTTAACTGCGTTCTTCATCGACCCGCGAGCCAAGTGATCCACCGTCCAGGGTAATAGTTTGTATATGTTGTTAACTAATAAATGTTACACACCAAAGTTACAGGTCCGGTCTCCCGGTCCCGTATCGTCGGGTATATTTTTTGGTTGTTATATATTATAAAAAAATATTGTGTTAACGCGTCCTCTTACGCTCGCTCTCACCCCGAAATCTCGAAAGATTGAGGGGGCAGTGTGAACGTTAGAGAAACGTTTTAACGTTTAGAAATGAACGGTACTACGGACTTCTTTTAATGATCCGCCTTTCGCGTTCGTATTCTAAAACCGCATCGGGGTTTAATTCATTTAATATAGCGCGTACCATTATCGGACCGGAACTAGTGGCGCGGATTCTTGCCAGGTCCTCGTTCCGTTTTATTTGTCCCGGTTCGCGCTCGTTCCTCAAAGTGATCACATCACACACACACCGCACGCACACACAAACTGTTTATACCTCGCGCGCGCGTCACAATCTCAACGCGTCGTATCTTATTATATTTTTATATAATATAACTCGATAGGGCGTTTAGAGAACGTGACACACACGTTCGGATAGAAGCAGTGGTGAACGCGTAGTGACGACGACACGACCACAGATCGGAACAATTTTTTTAATTGTTATTTGGATTATATATACATATAATGTATCATTATAATACATCATATATACGTTAATGATCCTTCCGCAGGTTCCCCTACGGAAACCTTGTTACGACTTTTACTTCCTCTAAATGATCAAGTTTGGTCAACTTCCCAACAACGCCGACGGCCGTGAAGCCACCGCGTGTCGGTCCGAAGACCTCACTAAATCATTCAATCGGTAGTAGCGACGGGCGGTGTGTACAAAGGGCAGGGACGTAATCAACGCGAGCTTATGACTCGCGCTTACTAGGAATTCCTCGTTTATGGGGGATAATTGCAAACCCCAATCCCCAGCACGAAGGAGTTTCAACGGGTTGCCCGGGCCTCTAGGCCAGGGAGAACATGCTGATTCCTTCAGTGTAGCGCGCGTGCGGCCCAGGACATCTAAGGGCATCACAGACCTGTTATTGCTCAATCTCGTGCGGCTCGAAGCCGCCGGTCCCTCTAAGAAGAATTTTAATACGTCGCCAGTGAGTTGCGCGACCGAAGCCACGCACACATAAATGACGACGCCTATTTAGCAGGCTAGAGTCTCGTTCGTTACCGGAATTAACCAGACAAATCGCTCCACCAACTAAGAACGGCCATGCACCACCACCCACCGAATCAAGAAAGAGCTGTTAATCTGTCAATCCTTCCGGTGTCCGGGCCTGGTGAGATTTCCCGTGTTGAGTCAAATTAAGCCGCAGGCTCCACTCCTGGTGGTGCCCTTCCGTCAATTCCTTTAAGTTTCAGCTTTGCAACCATACTCCCCCCGGAGTCCAAAATCTTTGGTTTCCCGGAAGCTGCCCGCCGAGCCATCGTAGTAACGTCGGCGGATCGCTAGATGACATATTTACGGTTAGAACTAGGGCGGTATCTAATCGCCTTCGAACCTCTAACTTTCGTTCTTGATTGATGAAAACACCTTTGGCAAATGCTTTCGCTGATGTTCGTCTTGCGACGATCCAAGAATTTCACCTCTAACGTCGCAATACGAATGCCCCCAGTTATCCCTATTAATCATTACCTCGGAGTTCTGAAAACCAACAAAATAGAACCGAGATCATATTCTATTATTCCATGCACGAAATATTCAAGCAGCATTTTGAGCCCGCTTTGAGCACTCTAATTTGTTCAAAGTAAAATTGTCGGCCCATCTCGACACTCACCGAAGAGCACCGCGATAGGATTTTGATATTGAACCGCCGTTTTACCGACGGCTCACCGACGATATGCTCCGCAGACGTGTCAGTATCACCGCGGATGCGGTGCACCAACAGCGCGGCGCACAAATGCAACTACGAGCTTTTTAACCGCAACAATTTTAGTATACGCTATTGGAGCTGGAGTTACCGCGGCTGCTGGCACCAGACTTGCCCTCCAATTGTTCCTCGTTAAAATATTTAAAGTGTACTCATTCCGATTACGAGGCCTCGTAAGAGTCCCGTATCGTTATTTTTCGTCACTACCTCCCCGTGCCGGGAGTGGGTAATTTGCGCGCCTGCTGCCTTCCTTGGATGTGGTAGCCGTTTCTCAGGCTCCCTCTCCGGAATCGAACCCTGATTCCCCGTTACCCGTGACAACCATGGTAGTCGCAGAAACTACCATCGAAAGTTGATAAGGCAGACATTTGAAAGATGCGTCGCCGGTGCTGGACCATGCGATCGGCAAAAGTTATCCAGATTCATCAAAATTAACGACTTCGGACGCGAGGCCCTCCGTCGATTGGTTTTGATCTAATAAAAGCACTCATCCCATCACTGGTCAGAGTTCTGATTGCATGTATTAGCTCTAGAATTACCACAGTTATCCAAGTAACCGAGGTAAGATCTAAGGAACCAAAACTGATATATTGAGCCATTCGCGGTATCGCCTTAATACGGCTTGCACTGAGACATGCATGGCTTAATCTTTGAGACAAGCATATAACTACTGGCAGGATCAACCAGGGAGCTGACAGAGAGAACTTGAGTCTCGTTGTCACTATACACTCCGAGACCACACGTGCAACGCGACGCGCAAGCGTTTTAACGCTAAAACGCACCGGTGCCGTATGAGAGAATATATGAATTCTTATTCAGTCTGGTCACGGGCGAGATCGGGTATCTCACGTCACTCGCACGTATTAACCCAGACCTACTGCGGACGACGTTCAAGTGCGCCCAATTCATAGAACGTTCAACAACGAGACAACTGTGTGAATACTTCACTATGTTAATAATCATTTAACACATTTGATATTATTTTCGTGAATAACACAAACGACATATATCGCCCGGTGTTAGAGAGATCATATCCATTTTTTAAAATAAAATACCGTCCCGCGAATACGATTATAAAAAACGCACCACGGCGACGAGCATAATTTAACGGACGTTAACGATGGACGCGAAGTCAACTCGCTCACCGAACGTGTACCGCGTTAATTAAACGAACGCTCAAATACGTATTACCGCTTCAATAAACGGAGACGTCGTTCGACACAGTTCAACAACGACGATCATAATATATAAATATATAATATAATAAATATTATAAATAAATATCATATTTTATATTTATATTTATAATATATCAATCGCACAACACCACAAAACATCTAATCTAACAAAACACATGAGACTTGAAAATTTGTCGTATTGTGAGATTCGACTAGCACCGCTCGTGCTTCGTCTATACATATGTACGACTGCAGATATGCGTCTCCGGCGGTTCGTGTATTGAACGAATAGTTCGCTAAGACACGGAAAGTGTTCGCGTATACGCATAACATTATGACGAGCCGTCATCATAGGGTTACTTTAATACTTACCTGTCTCACGACGGATTATCATGATCATCACCCACACCAGGACCACCACCATCATCACGATCACCACCACCACCATCACCAACCACCGCCATCGTAATCATCATGATCGTCGTCGTCGTCGTCACCATCATCATCGTCAGCATCATCATCAGCATCATCATCATCAGCATCATCAACAGCAGCAGCAGCAGCAGCAGCAGCAGCAGCAGCAGCATCGTCGTCGTCGTCACGTCGTCACGTCGTCTTCATCGTCATCATCATCATAATCATCATCATCATCATCATCATCATCATCACATCAGATAGATCACCGTCCTGAGCTGTGCCACCTGCACATCGATCGACTGCTTACTTACTCACCACACACATCTCATCATGTCAGTTTATCACGAATAAATTCTTTAGATGTGCGTTCGCGTATAATAATTTTTTTCACAATGCATCTTCAAAGTCACTGAGCGTGTTCGCGTATAAACATAACATAATAAATATAATTGTATTTATTGTATCCTCTCACCTATTACCAGTGATGAACATAGTCATGTATCCATCAAACAAGGAATGATGTAACAAATAACGCGAAGTGTTCGCGTATCGACATAACATTTTTATAAGTAACCTTTTAAAGTAAACTCTTCTAATGATGTGTGGTACCTTTTTCCTTGTAACTGTTTTTATATATTATTTATTCTTGGTGAACATCTGATATTGTATACATACACTTTAATAGTTTACATTTCCATTATATCCGTGCAACAATATGTAAATTTAATGACCGTTTAAAATTTAAAATATAATTTTATTATTATTTTATTTTATAATCATATGTCAATTTGACAATTTATCAATTTATCACATAGATGATAGATTTACTTTTTTATAATAATATTATGTATACTTTATATAGAACCTGCGTGAAGCGAAAAATAAAAACATAAATACATCATATAATAACTACATTGTAAATTTTTCTTTTTTACGTAGGTACACTATACATATTTAACATAATATATTATCTTCATACAGAAAATCGATCACGGCGGCCGTAGGATATATGGATGGAGATATATAAGAATTATCAGGAAAAAGATAAATAATTATAAGTGTTAGTATTAATGTACAAAATAACATATTATTAATTCAACAATACACATTAAATAAATATACACACTAGAATTATTCCACTGATTCTTTCGCGTTTATGCTCGCCTAGTACTAATCTATATTATAATATTTTTTACGTCATTACACAATCAAA
>CAVLGL010000108.1:32500-35000 GCA_963668995.1 Parnassius mnemosyne | reverse complement strand
CCCGTGTTGAGTCAAATTAAGCCGCAGGCTCCACTCCTGGTGGTGCCCTTCCGTCAATTCCTTTAAGTTTCAGCTTTGCAACCATACTCCCCCCGGAGTCCAAAATCTTTGGTTTCCCGGAAGCTGCCCGCCGAGCCATCGTAGTAACGTCGGCGGATCGCTAGATGACATATTTACGGTTAGAACTAGGGCGGTATCTAATCGCCTTCGAACCTCTAACTTTCGTTCTTGATTGATGAAAACACCTTTGGCAAATGCTTTCGCTGATGTTCGTCTTGCGACGATCCAAGAATTTCACCTCTAACGTCGCAATACGAATGCCCCCAGTTATCCCTATTAATCATTACCTCGGAGTTCTGAAAACCAACAAAATAGAACCGAGATCATATTCTATTATTCCATGCACGAAATATTCAAGCAGCATTTTGAGCCCGCTTTGAGCACTCTAATTTGTTCAAAGTAAAATTGTCGGCCCATCTCGACACTCACCGAAGAGCACCGCGATAGGATTTTGATATTGAACCGCCGTTTTACCGACGGCTCACCGACGATATGCTCCGCAGACGTGTCAGTATCACCGCGGATGCGGTGCACCAACAGCGCGGCGCACAAATGCAACTACGAGCTTTTTAACCGCAACAATTTTAGTATACGCTATTGGAGCTGGAGTTACCGCGGCTGCTGGCACCAGACTTGCCCTCCAATTGTTCCTCGTTAAAATATTTAAAGTGTACTCATTCCGATTACGAGGCCTCGTAAGAGTCCCGTATCGTTATTTTTCGTCACTACCTCCCCGTGCCGGGAGTGGGTAATTTGCGCGCCTGCTGCCTTCCTTGGATGTGGTAGCCGTTTCTCAGGCTCCCTCTCCGGAATCGAACCCTGATTCCCCGTTACCCGTGACAACCATGGTAGTCGCAGAAACTACCATCGAAAGTTGATAAGGCAGACATTTGAAAGATGCGTCGCCGGTGCTGGACCATGCGATCGGCAAAAGTTATCCAGATTCATCAAAATTAACGACTTCGGACGCGAGGCCCTCCGTCGATTGGTTTTGATCTAATAAAAGCACTCATCCCATCACTGGTCAGAGTTCTGATTGCATGTATTAGCTCTAGAATTACCACAGTTATCCAAGTAACCGAGGTAAGATCTAAGGAACCAAAACTGATATATTGAGCCATTCGCGGTATCGCCTTAATACGGCTTGCACTGAGACATGCATGGCTTAATCTTTGAGACAAGCATATAACTACTGGCAGGATCAACCAGGGAGCTGACAGAGAGAACTTGAGTCTCGTTGTCACTATACACTCCGAGACCACACGTGCAACGCGACGCGCAAGCGTTTTAACGCTAAAACGCACCGGTGCCGTATGAGAGAATATATGAATTCTTATTCAGTCTGGTCACGGGCGAGATCGGGTATCTCACGTCACTCGCACGTATTAACCCAGACCTACTGCGGACGACGTTCAAGTGCGCCCAATTCATAGAACGTTCAACAACGAGACAACTGTGTGAATACTTCACTATGTTAATAATCATTTAACACATTTGATATTATTTTCGTGAATAACACAAACGACATATATCGCCCGGTGTTAGAGAGATCATATCCATTTTTTAAAATAAAATACCGTCCCGCGAATACGATTATAAAAAACGCACCACGGCGACGAGCATAATTTAACGGACGTTAACGATGGACGCGAAGTCAACTCGCTCACCGAACGTGTACCGCGTTAATTAAACGAACGCTCAAATACGTCTTACCGCTTCAATAAACGGAGACGTCGTTCGACACAGTTCAACAACGACGATCATAATATATAAATATATAATATAATAAATATTATAAATAAATATCATATTTTATATTTATATTTATAATATATCAATCGCACAACACCACAAAACATCTAATCTAACAAAACACATGAGACTTGAAAATTTGTCGTATTGTGAGATTCGACTAGCACCGCTCGTGCTTCGTCTATACATATGTACGACTGCAGATATGCGTCTCCGGCGGTTCGTGTATTGAACGAATAGTTCGCTAAGACACGGAAAGTGTTCGCGTATACGCATAACATTATGACGAGCCGTCATCATAGGGTTACTTTAATACTTACCTGTCTCACGACGGATTATCATGATCATCACCCACACCAGGACCACCACCATCATCACGATCACCACCACCACCATCACCAACCACCGCCATCGTAATCATCATGATCGTCGTCGTCGTCGTCACCATCATCATCGTCAGCATCATCATCAGCATCATCATCATCAGCATCATCAACAGCAGCAGCAGCAGCAGCAGCAGCAGCAGCAGCAGCATCGTCGTCGTCGTCACGTCGTCACGTCGTCTTCATCGTCATCATCATCATAATCATCATCATCATCATCATCATCATCATCACATCAGATAGATCACCGTCCTGAGCTGTGCCACCTGCACATCGATCGACTGCTTACTTACTCACCACACACA
>CAVLGL010000108.1:25000-27500 GCA_963668995.1 Parnassius mnemosyne | reverse complement strand
TAACAGGTTCACCCGACTGCCCGCCGACGTCCAACTTGGTGGTCGCCGCGTCGTACAGCCGGTGGATGTAATCACAGAATGCCACGGGCAACCCTCGAGCCCGAAGAAGCCCGACCAGCGCTCTATGAGACACTGTGTCGAACGCCTTCGCGAAATCGAGAATAGCCACATGACACTCTCTTAACTTTTTCCTGCTATCCCCTAGCACCGCGTCCAGCACGGCGGAATTCTCCAACGTGCCGTCGGCGCGGACGAATCCACGCTGTCGTGCATCGGGGGGGCAGCAATCCAGAAGCCTTCTCGCCAGGATCGAGTGCATGTGCCTAAGCGGTATCGAGGCGATCGAAATCGGTCGATAGTCGCCCGGCCCAGCAGGATCATCCATCTTCGGCACGAAGACCGTCCGGCATTGCCGCAGGGGCTCTGGTATTACGCCAGTGGTCAACCAAGAGTTGAAAATTTCCGCTTTTCGGGCCGCAGGAACTAGGCGCCACTCATCCGGACGGATACCGTCCGGACCAGGCGCTGTCTGCCAGTCAAACTTGGACGCCTTCACTTCGTCGGTCGTGAAAGGCATCCACAGCCGAGAGTAATCGCGTGCGCCCCCATACTGCTCCTCCCGCCGTAAGGCGTTTAGAGCAGACGGTGTAGGCCCTGAGGCATCAGACACCCTCTCTAGGACCGGTCGCCAATAGGCTTCCAAATCTTCGAGAGAGTGCCGGACGCTCCTGTGCACTCCATCGATCACCTCGGCTGCTGCTCGACTGCGACACTTCTGGAATAGTTCCTGTACCCTGGCGTACTCTATTCTCCTCCTCTTGCGGCTCGACAAACCGGCCAGTGCGGTGTCGGCCCGAGTCACGTTCGGTATGCGGTGCCGCCTCGCACTACGGGAACCCAGGCCGTGTCGCGACCTCCTCACCGCGGCCCTCGCTAGAAGATCCGCGACAATTTGGTCTGCACACGTGTTATCTGGGGCACCACCTAAGTGCGGTGATGGATCATCGGCGACAGGCGGTGCGTCTTCAGCTGGCAGAGGCTGGACCGGCATCTCGACACTTTCAGATTCCGGCCGTGTCGAACCCCTGTTCTCTGGCGCTTGGCTGCTTATTGGTGGGGATCTGTACTCTTCCCGGCACGCTTGTACCAGGATCTTATACTCCCCACAGCGCCTCTTTCCTTTGATTGCCTCTAGGGTCCGCTCGGACCCCGACAGGCTTTTGTACAGGTCTGCGTTCGTACATCGTCCGGTCTCCTCCAGTAATCGCGCCTCTGTACGCGCCATCAATGCCAGCTCCTCATCGCGCCACCTGCGCTTCACCATATTTGGAGCGGCCTCCGCATTTGCTACTTCGGGGTGGGCTCTACGCTTGTGGACCCCCAACCCCGTTTTGGTGGTGAACGCACGTCCACACACCGGACAAGTCCAGTCAATGACCGCGGAAACTGTGGCCGGAGCCCCAGCTTGAGCGGCCGAAGATTGGGCCAAGCTCCCCGGCTCCTGTGGGAGGCCAGGGTGGCAAAATAAATCATTTTCATTCCTTACTTTGTCCATTGCTTGTGTTTGTGCCCAATGTGGCCGGGGTGCAAGCCCAGCCACCTGGTTCGCCTACCGCATCTCGTATTGTCCCGACCGAAGTCAGCGGTTCGACTTGGCGACATATTGCCACCCGATGGGACTATTCAGGAATCTCACCCGAACCTAGCCCGGATTACGCCCCATGATCTAGGACGCTGCGCATACTAGACGAATCTAGCAAACCCGGTTCACAAGCCTGACTAAAGTCTCCCGTCCGACTGCCAACAACACGACTGAAAGCCGCGAAGAGACAGCCGAACGGGAGACTATAGTGGAAACGCGCTGGGCCTCGCAGAATTAGGAATGTGCCAACGAGGCGGTCACCCCGCAACAGCCATCTCCGGGGCATACTAATTTAGGCACGTCCCCCCCTCCCGTGTCAGTTATAAGCGGCGGTGCCACGTGCAGGCCTCGGGTAGGAGTTGAGTCTGCGTGTCTGGAAAGGGTCACCCAGGCACACAAACCCGTTAAGAGAGTCATAGTTACTCCCGCCGTTTACCCGCGCTTGCTTGAATTTCTTCACGTTGACATTCAGAGCACTGGGCAGAAATCACATTGCGTCAACACCCGCGAGGGCCATCGCAATGCTTTGTTTTAATTAGACAGTCGGATTCCCCTTGTCCGTGCCAGTTCTGAGCTGACCGTTGAACGGCGGTCGTACAGGCGCGCGCCGATCGCGCACGAAACGAAACCGACGCGAACTTACGGCTAGGAAGATCCGCGGAAGGCCGGAACGCGGGTCCGGATTCAGCCCGCACGCCCCGAGAGACGCACGAGCATCGACCAGGCCCGGCACCGGCCGCATCCGCTTCCCGTCCAAACCCGACACGCCCCGGTCCTCAGAGCCAATCCTTATTCCGAAGTTACGGATCCAATTTGCCGACTTCCCTTACCTACATTATTCTATCGACTAGAGGCTCT
>CAVLGL010000108.1:17500-22500 GCA_963668995.1 Parnassius mnemosyne | reverse complement strand
TTTTAACGTCGAAGAGTCGCGCGTCGAGGGGACTAAGCCAGCTCGCCGCTTAACGCGTCTTGTGCGATGTGATAGACTAATTTTATATTGAAAATCAGTCGCGATACACACACAATTATTATATAATATTTAAACGGACCGAAAGAATACGCAACGCAAACACACTCACGTATCGCGTCTCTCAACGGAACCGTCAATTGTTCGTAAGAACAGTGTGGTTAATGTTTTTTAACAGCCGGCCCTCAGACAGGAGTGGTCCTGGATATTTCTCCACGGACCGCAATGTGCGTTCGAAATGTCGATGTTCAAATGTGTCCTGCAGTTCACACTATGACGCGCAGTTAACTGCGTTCTTCATCGACCCGCGAGCCAAGTGATCCACCGTCCAGGGTAATAGTTTGTATATGTTGTTAACTAATAAATGTTACACACCAAAGTTACAGGTCCGGTCTCCCGGTCCCGTATCGTCGGGTATATTTTTTGGTTGTTATATATTATAAAAAAATATTGTGTTAACGCGTCCTCTTACGCTCGCTCTCACCCCGAAATCTCGAAAGATTGAGGGGGCAGTGTGAACGTTAGAGAAACGTTTTAACGTTTAGAAATGAACGGTACTACGGACTTCTTTTAATGATCCGCCTTTCGCGTTCGTATTCTAAAACCGCATCGGGGTTTAATTCATTTAATATAGCGCGTACCATTATCGGACCGGAACTAGTGGCGCGGATTCTTGCCAGGTCCTCGTTCCGTTTTATTTGTCCCGGTTCGCGCTCGTTCCTCAAAGTGATCACATCACACACACACCGCACGCACACACAAACTGTTTATACCTCGCGCGCGCGTCACAATCTCAACGCGTCGTATCTTATTATATTTTTATATAATATAACTCGATAGGGCGTTTAGAGAACGTGACACACACGTTCGGATAGAAGCAGTGGTGAACGCGTAGTGACGACGACACGACCACAGATCGGAACAATTTTTTTAATTGTTATTTGGATTATATATACATATAATGTATCATTATAATACATCATATATACGTTAATGATCCTTCCGCAGGTTCCCCTACGGAAACCTTGTTACGACTTTTACTTCCTCTAAATGATCAAGTTTGGTCAACTTCCCAACAACGCCGACGGCCGTGAAGCCACCGCGTGTCGGTCCGAAGACCTCACTAAATCATTCAATCGGTAGTAGCGACGGGCGGTGTGTACAAAGGGCAGGGACGTAATCAACGCGAGCTTATGACTCGCGCTTACTAGGAATTCCTCGTTTATGGGGGATAATTGCAAACCCCAATCCCCAGCACGAAGGAGTTTCAACGGGTTGCCCGGGCCTCTAGGCCAGGGAGAACATGCTGATTCCTTCAGTGTAGCGCGCGTGCGGCCCAGGACATCTAAGGGCATCACAGACCTGTTATTGCTCAATCTCGTGCGGCTCGAAGCCGCCGGTCCCTCTAAGAAGAATTTTAATACGTCGCCAGTGAGTTGCGCGACCGAAGCCACGCACACATAAATGACGACGCCTATTTAGCAGGCTAGAGTCTCGTTCGTTACCGGAATTAACCAGACAAATCGCTCCACCAACTAAGAACGGCCATGCACCACCACCCACCGAATCAAGAAAGAGCTGTTAATCTGTCAATCCTTCCGGTGTCCGGGCCTGGTGAGATTTCCCGTGTTGAGTCAAATTAAGCCGCAGGCTCCACTCCTGGTGGTGCCCTTCCGTCAATTCCTTTAAGTTTCAGCTTTGCAACCATACTCCCCCCGGAGTCCAAAATCTTTGGTTTCCCGGAAGCTGCCCGCCGAGCCATCGTAGTAACGTCGGCGGATCGCTAGATGACATATTTACGGTTAGAACTAGGGCGGTATCTAATCGCCTTCGAACCTCTAACTTTCGTTCTTGATTGATGAAAACACCTTTGGCAAATGCTTTCGCTGATGTTCGTCTTGCGACGATCCAAGAATTTCACCTCTAACGTCGCAATACGAATGCCCCCAGTTATCCCTATTAATCATTACCTCGGAGTTCTGAAAACCAACAAAATAGAACCGAGATCATATTCTATTATTCCATGCACGAAATATTCAAGCAGCATTTTGAGCCCGCTTTGAGCACTCTAATTTGTTCAAAGTAAAATTGTCGGCCCATCTCGACACTCACCGAAGAGCACCGCGATAGGATTTTGATATTGAACCGCCGTTTTACCGACGGCTCACCGACGATATGCTCCGCAGACGTGTCAGTATCACCGCGGATGCGGTGCACCAACAGCGCGGCGCACAAATGCAACTACGAGCTTTTTAACCGCAACAATTTTAGTATACGCTATTGGAGCTGGAGTTACCGCGGCTGCTGGCACCAGACTTGCCCTCCAATTGTTCCTCGTTAAAATATTTAAAGTGTACTCATTCCGATTACGAGGCCTCGTAAGAGTCCCGTATCGTTATTTTTCGTCACTACCTCCCCGTGCCGGGAGTGGGTAATTTGCGCGCCTGCTGCCTTCCTTGGATGTGGTAGCCGTTTCTCAGGCTCCCTCTCCGGAATCGAACCCTGATTCCCCGTTACCCGTGACAACCATGGTAGTCGCAGAAACTACCATCGAAAGTTGATAAGGCAGACATTTGAAAGATGCGTCGCCGGTGCTGGACCATGCGATCGGCAAAAGTTATCCAGATTCATCAAAATTAACGACTTCGGACGCGAGGCCCTCCGTCGATTGGTTTTGATCTAATAAAAGCACTCATCCCATCACTGGTCAGAGTTCTGATTGCATGTATTAGCTCTAGAATTACCACAGTTATCCAAGTAACCGAGGTAAGATCTAAGGAACCAAAACTGATATATTGAGCCATTCGCGGTATCGCCTTAATACGGCTTGCACTGAGACATGCATGGCTTAATCTTTGAGACAAGCATATAACTACTGGCAGGATCAACCAGGGAGCTGACAGAGAGAACTTGAGTCTCGTTGTCACTATACACTCCGAGACCACACGTGCAACGCGACGCGCAAGCGTTTTAACGCTAAAACGCACCGGTGCCGTATGAGAGAATATATGAATTCTTATTCAGTCTGGTCACGGGCGAGATCGGGTATCTCACGTCACTCGCACGTATTAACCCAGACCTACTGCGGACGACGTTCAAGTGCGCCCAATTCATAGAACGTTCAACAACGAGACAACTGTGTGAATACTTCACTATGTTAATAATCATTTAACACATTTGATATTATTTTCGTGAATAACACAAACGACATATATCGCCCGGTGTTAGAGAGATCATATCCATTTTTTAAAATAAAATACCGTCCCGCGAATACGATTATAAAAAACGCACCACGGCGACGAGCATAATTTAACGGACGTTAACGATGGACGCGAAGTCAACTCGCTCACCGAACGTGTACCGCGTTAATTAAACGAACGCTCAAATACGTCTTACCGCTTCAATAAACGGAGACGTCGTTCGACACAGTTCAACAACGACGATCATAATATATAAATATATAATATAATAAATATTATAAATAAATATCATATTTTATATTTATATTTATAATATATCAATCGCACAACACCACAAAACATCTAATCTAACAAAACACATGAGACTTGAAAATTTGTCGTATTGTGAGATTCGACTAGCACCGCTCGTGCTTCGTCTATACATATGTACGACTGCAGATATGCGTCTCCGGCGGTTCGTGTATTGAACGAATAGTTCGCTAAGACACGGAAAGTGTTCGCGTATACGCATAACATTATGACGAGCCGTCATCATAGGGTTACTTTAATACTTACCTGTCTCACGACGGATTATCATGATCATCACCCACACCAGGACCACCACCATCATCACGATCACCACCACCACCATCACCAACCACCGCCATCGTAATCATCATGATCGTCGTCGTCGTCGTCACCATCATCATCGTCAGCATCATCATCAGCATCATCATCATCAGCATCATCAACAGCAGCAGCAGCAGCAGCAGCAGCAGCAGCAGCAGCATCGTCGTCGTCGTCACGTCGTCACGTCGTCTTCATCGTCATCATCATCATAATCATCATCATCATCATCATCATCATCATCACATCAGATAGATCACCGTCCTGAGCTGTGCCACCTGCACATCGATCGACTGCTTACTTACTCACCACACACATCTCATCATGTCAGTTTATCACGAATAAATTCTTTAGATGTGCGTTCGCGTATAATAATTTTTTTCACAATGCATCTTCAAAGTCACTGAGCGTGTTCGCGTATAAACATAACATAATAAATATAATTGTATTTATTGTATCCTCTCACCTATTACCAGTGATGAACATAGTCATGTATCCATCAAACAAGGAATGATGTAACAAATAACGCGAAGTGTTCGCGTATCGACATAACATTTTTATAAGTAACCTTTTAAAGTAAACTCTTCTAATGATGTGTGGTACCTTTTTCCTTGTAACTGTTTTTATATATTATTTATTCTTGGTGAACATCTGATATTGTATACATACACTTTAATAGTTTACATTTCCATTATATCCGTGCAACAATATGTAAATTTAATGACCGTTTAAAATTTAAAATATAATTTTATTATTATTTTATTTTATAATCATATGTCAATTTGACAATTTATCAATTTATCACATAGATGATAGATTTACTTTTTTATAATAATATTATGTATACTTTATATAGAACCTGCGTGAAGCGAAAAATAAAAACATAAATACATCATATAATAACTACATTGTAAATTTTTCTTTTTTACGTAGGTACACTATACATATTTAACATAATATATTATCTTCATACAGAAAATCGATCACGGCGGCCGTAGGATATATGGATGGAGATATATAAGAATTATCAGGAAAAAGATAAATAATTATAAGTGTTAGTATTAATGTACAAAATAACATATTATTAATTCAACAATACACATTAAATAAATATACACACTAGAATTATTCCACTGA
>CAVLGL010000108.1:10000-12500 GCA_963668995.1 Parnassius mnemosyne | reverse complement strand
ATTTGGGCTATGAAATGTTGGCGGTTGACCCTCCACATTATGTACCAGCAAATTCCGTCCGAGGATGAATCCCTCCATCTGGAGTTTGCGGTATTCTGTATCGGAGCCCCGACCTACATATTGCCTGCGCTCGCAGTGCCACATTGGAGAGTGAGCGTTACTGTCTACACCAATAAGGATTGGGTGACCAGAAAGCTGATCCATCACGTGGGTGAGATGTTGCAGGTGACAAGAGATGTCATGACTGTACTGGCAGTATAACGATACGACGTATATGCTAAAGCTCTGGCAGCTGACATGACCTACAACACAGTGTTCGTTGCATAAGTCATGTAGGAGCGTGACTACAAATCGTGAACTTACTGGTAATAGACCGGCCTTAGGGTTGGTGCCGCTCCCAAGTACTTGAGGATGCTGATGTTGCTCCTGAACTAGTACTAGATCCAACCCCAGTTCTCCGGCTATGACAGGAAGCTCAGTGGTAGCCGTCCTCGAGCCTTGCAAGTTGAGCTGACCTACGCGAAAGGTAGTCGTCCTATCCATATTGGGTCATATTGACCGACTGCTGTTCCGCGTGCAAACGTGCAGGACAGTTAAGAGCGGCAGTGGCATGTTGGTCAGCATCTTTCCGCTTGAAGCGCTTGCATGTGGCGCAGCACTGTGTAGCCGACTGGCACTCTGCGGCACGATGACCGGTCTCGCCACATTTGCCGCAGACCATCGCTGCCGCCCTGCAATGCTTCTCCGGATGGCCATACTGCTGACATTTAGTGCAGCATGTCACCCGTACATAGTCGCAGACTTCAGCTTCGTCCCAACCAATGAAGACGCTGCCGAGGCCGACCAATTTGTCCCGCAGCGCAGATGTGCACTCCATCACTACTGTGGTGCGAGGTACATCTTTCCGGCCCTTCTTGAAGGCAACTCTGCATGATTCGCCAAACTTATCTCTAGGCCAGTCAGGATCATCACTCAGATTGATCCTGTACAAATCCTCAATAAATTCAGTGGCTGGCGGGTCCGAACGCAAATTGCGCACTGCCACCAGTGGCCGCCTACTTTTGGGATCAGAGACCTTCAAGGAAGGCGGAACCGCTGCCTTCAATTTCTGGGCAGCCTCAATAGTTGCCGTCTGTACCACAATGCCGGAGTTCCCTACTTTTCGCACACTGTGTATTTTGATTCCCTGGGTGCCAGGCTGAACTGCCTTCTGCAACTCAGTCTTTGTATCGTCCGACGACTTTATGGAATCATTGTTTGGGTAAACAATGACTGCCGGGCCCTTGGACTGGACACAAAGTGGCGGCTTACCCTTAGGCAGCTTCAACCTGGCAGCATAGCTGTCAGCAGAGGGAACGGAAGAGGCCGCATAGGGGAAAGGAGGGGCAGAAAGGGTTTGGGTTTGGGCTACTGACAGTTCCAGTTGCGCACACTTAAGTTTGCAGGCAGTCACTTCTTGCTCCTTTTCTCCGAGCCTAATCTCTAACGTTGCCACGTACGCTAGAATGTCCTGGCTAAGGCTGCCGATAGTGGTTTTATCAGCCAAGTTGAGCTTGTTGCTCGCATTGGCGACAGTCGCGATTCCTTTTAGGGCCGCATGTACCTTCTCCATTAACGCAACCTTGTCCAGCGTTGAAATGCCACTGGAGCTGTCAGTACTAGTGGACGGCGTGGGATTATCAGATCCTGAGGACGGGTCAGAGATGGGTCTGCTCAATATGCCACTAACAGGCGGAATAGCAGACCTTTTCTCCGCAACGCGGCGCCTGACGGTCTCCTGCACGTCCTCAGGTGAGGTTAACGGCCTTTTAGCCATAGAGGTGGATGCTGCAGCGGGGATGCTATATGGGACCGGGGGTGTGCTGAACCCTTGCGGGGGGGTGCGACGCAGCGAGGAACGTGGTGTAAAACCAGCCTCTCGCCGCATCTGCTCCAACTCTTCGAGTTCAGCCTGTTTCCTGGCTAGCTCATCCTCGATGAGCTGCCGTTCCGTACCACCCGTATCCTCCTCTTCCATTTAAAATTATATAAATACTAAAATATAAATACAAACTAAATATCAGAAAAGAAAAAGAAAATAAAATTAAAAGGGGGATATTAATAATTTGTATCTAGCAATACAGTGACAGTGACAATGACAATGACACTGACAGCTGCCAAACGTCAGACGTCAAACGTCAAACGTCAGACGTCAAACGTCAGACGTCAAACGCCAAACGTCAATTGAATCTGACAGCGGCAAATGTCAATTGAAACTGACAACTGTAAACCGCGTGCTCACCACGTGCTTACAAATTAACCTCAATGTTAAGTTTAAACGAAATTAAATTAAATTAAAGATGTAATATTACTATGGAAATATTACTTATAAATTAAAATAACTAAAAAGAAATACTTAAACTAAGAAATACTTAGCTCAGTACAGGGATAATCCAAGTAATACCACGATGCACTGAACAATTATTTCGTAAAATCCTTTATAATTACACTAAAACAAATA
>CAVLGL010000108.1:2500-5000 GCA_963668995.1 Parnassius mnemosyne | reverse complement strand
CGAGCCATCGTAGTAACGTCGGCGGATCGCTAGATGACATATTTACGGTTAGAACTAGGGCGGTATCTAATCGCCTTCGAACCTCTAACTTTCGTTCTTGATTGATGAAAACACCTTTGGCAAATGCTTTCGCTGATGTTCGTCTTGCGACGATCCAAGAATTTCACCTCTAACGTCGCAATACGAATGCCCCCAGTTATCCCTATTAATCATTACCTCGGAGTTCTGAAAACCAACAAAATAGAACCGAGATCATATTCTATTATTCCATGCACGAAATATTCAAGCAGCATTTTGAGCCCGCTTTGAGCACTCTAATTTGTTCAAAGTAAAATTGTCGGCCCATCTCGACACTCACCGAAGAGCACCGCGATAGGATTTTGATATTGAACCGCCGTTTTACCGACGGCTCACCGACGATATGCTCCGCAGACGTGTCAGTATCACCGCGGATGCGGTGCACCAACAGCGCGGCGCACAAATGCAACTACGAGCTTTTTAACCGCAACAATTTTAGTATACGCTATTGGAGCTGGAGTTACCGCGGCTGCTGGCACCAGACTTGCCCTCCAATTGTTCCTCGTTAAAATATTTAAAGTGTACTCATTCCGATTACGAGGCCTCGTAAGAGTCCCGTATCGTTATTTTTCGTCACTACCTCCCCGTGCCGGGAGTGGGTAATTTGCGCGCCTGCTGCCTTCCTTGGATGTGGTAGCCGTTTCTCAGGCTCCCTCTCCGGAATCGAACCCTGATTCCCCGTTACCCGTGACAACCATGGTAGTCGCAGAAACTACCATCGAAAGTTGATAAGGCAGACATTTGAAAGATGCGTCGCCGGTGCTGGACCATGCGATCGGCAAAAGTTATCCAGATTCATCAAAATTAACGACTTCGGACGCGAGGCCCTCCGTCGATTGGTTTTGATCTAATAAAAGCACTCATCCCATCACTGGTCAGAGTTCTGATTGCATGTATTAGCTCTAGAATTACCACAGTTATCCAAGTAACCGAGGTAAGATCTAAGGAACCAAAACTGATATATTGAGCCATTCGCGGTATCGCCTTAATACGGCTTGCACTGAGACATGCATGGCTTAATCTTTGAGACAAGCATATAACTACTGGCAGGATCAACCAGGGAGCTGACAGAGAGAACTTGAGTCTCGTTGTCACTATACACTCCGAGACCACACGTGCAACGCGACGCGCAAGCGTTTTAACGCTAAAACGCACCGGTGCCGTATGAGAGAATATATGAATTCTTATTCAGTCTGGTCACGGGCGAGATCGGGTATCTCACGTCACTCGCACGTATTAACCCAGACCTACTGCGGACGACGTTCAAGTGCGCCCAATTCATAGAACGTTCAACAACGAGACAACTGTGTGAATACTTCACTATGTTAATAATCATTTAACACATTTGATATTATTTTCGTGAATAACACAAACGACATATATCGCCCGGTGTTAGAGAGATCATATCCATTTTTTAAAATAAAATACCGTCCCGCGAATACGATTATAAAAAACGCACCACGGCGACGAGCATAATTTAACGGACGTTAACGATGGACGCGAAGTCAACTCGCTCACCGAACGTGTACCGCGTTAATTAAACGAACGCTCAAATACGTCTTACCGCTTCAATAAACGGAGACGTCGTTCGACACAGTTCAACAACGACGATCATAATATATAAATATATAATATAATAAATATTATAAATAAATATCATATTTTATATTTATATTTATAATATATCAATCGCACAACACCACAAAACATCTAATCTAACAAAACACATGAGACTTGAAAATTTGTCGTATTGTGAGATTCGACTAGCACCGCTCGTGCTTCGTCTATACATATGTACGACTGCAGATATGCGTCTCCGGCGGTTCGTGTATTGAACGAATAGTTCGCTAAGACACGGAAAGTGTTCGCGTATACGCATAACATTATGACGAGCCGTCATCATAGGGTTACTTTAATACTTACCTGTCTCACGACGGATTATCATGATCATCACCCACACCAGGACCACCACCATCATCACGATCACCACCACCACCATCACCAACCACCGCCATCGTAATCATCATGATCGTCGTCGTCGTCGTCACCATCATCATCGTCAGCATCATCATCAGCATCATCATCATCAGCATCATCAACAGCAGCAGCAGCAGCAGCAGCAGCAGCAGCAGCAGCATCGTCGTCGTCGTCACGTCGTCACGTCGTCTTCATCGTCATCATCATCATAATCATCATCATCATCATCATCATCATCATCACATCAGATAGATCACCGTCCTGAGCTGTGCCACCTGCACATCGATCGACTGCTTACTTACTCACCACACACATCTCATCATGTCAGTTTATCACGAATAAATTCTTTAGATGTGCGTTCGCGTATAATAATTTTTTTCACAATGCATCTTCAAAGTCACTGAGCGTGTTCGCGTATAAACATAACATAATAAATATAATTGTA
>CAVLGL010000107.1:670000-960316 GCA_963668995.1 Parnassius mnemosyne | reverse complement strand
AATAAGGGTGACAAACGAGTACACGGTCCACATGATGCTAGTGCTCTGGCGTCCTTGATTATGAATCAAAATTTAAATGTGTTGTCGCCCCTGAGAATTAAGATAAAACTAGTCGACCTTATTTATGGTTTGATCGTAATTCATTAAATTTTTAGATTTGTATATTAAGCAGACTGTATTTCGCTTTCAACTGCACGTAAATATATGAGACACAGATATGTAATATACAAAATATAACATAAACGTTTTTTCGTCTGGATATACACTCCGCCCACTACTGGAAAAAGAACATTTAAAATCACACAAAACTCACAGCTCGTTCAGTCAATCTGTCAGAATTATTTGTTGGCAACATTTTCAAATTGTTTGGCGACAATCTCTACTCTATGCGACTGTTTAACCACAGACTATTAAGTATTTGACGTTGGCCTTGTATTAATAACATACAGTACTTACTTCTTAGAGTAATTACATACCTAATATAACTTACTCTGAGACATAGACGGAATGAAGCTAAACATGTATGTTTTATTTTATTTCATTTAATGTTTTTGTAATAATATTGAATATAAGCTTTGGTTTTTCTGCTTTCTTTCTGCATATACACTTTAACAATACCAAATCATACACTATTTCATGCACGTAATATGCTTAAAAATAGGTACAAAGTTTTTCCTTCGCGTGTTAATGTATAAATGGCGACTACCTCGTTGGTCTTGTGGTCGTAAACGTGATTGCTGATCATGAGGTCCCAGGTCAAGCCCAAATAGTATATTTTGGTTTTCTGTCACGAAATTCTTTGTCAGGAAGGAGTCAGGAATTTGGCGGTGTTTCACCTCCGCTCCTCGGAAAGCATGTAAAGCCGTAGGTCTTGCGCCTGATCTCTCTCCGGTCGTATCCGATTACCTTTACATCGGACTATGATAATTAGGGAATAAAGAGTGCAACTATGCTGGTGAACACTTTTGGGCACTATGTTCCTATCCTGCGAAAATGGCTGGTCTCAGTCGAGACTGGCCGCTATGACCGAAATTCGATCTGGAGGGCGTTATTATAATGTATAGATGCTTGGTTACTAATAAAAAAGTTTCTGGTATGTTCTCCCTGGTTCTCGTTCCGGATTTTACGCTGGCATTCTGTGAAAGCATGGTCGTTCCCTATTTCAACCAACTCTATTACATTGCAACCGCGTTTGCAAACCGCATGCTATTTGTCATGTTATTATAAGTATATTGTGCTAAACAACGCTGCAGCTATATTATAGTTGCAGCGCAAATGGATCAGCTTAACCACGGAATCACCACACTCTCACAGAATACCGGCGTAAATTTGGTGAGTGTAGAGAACTGAACACCCTTTCTCTTCTTTGACATCTCTAACAAGTTACTTTGTTCTTTTATTGCTAGTCTGTTTAAGATCGTAAAAGAAGATGGAATGGACCAACTTCCAGCCGAAATATATAAATACAGTGGAAAACATGTTCTTAACAGGCTTTATCATCTTGTCTTGAGAGTGCGGGATAGTGAAGAGGTGCCTCAGGACTGGAAGGTTGCGGTTATTTGTAAGTTGCACAAAGGGAAGGGGAATGTCTCCGATTGCAGCTCTTACCGAGGCATATCGCTTCTTTCCAGCGCCGGTAAAATTCTTGCCCACATAATTAACGCCCGCCTAAGTGAGGTAGCAGAACAACACCTACCAGAGAGTCAATGTGGTTCCCGTCCAAGCAGAGGCACTATTGACGCTATTGTTGTCGTAAGACAACTCCAGGAGAAAAGCGTTGAACATCAACGCCCCCTCTACATGTGCTTTGTCTATTTTGAGAAAGCATTTGATAGAAGTTCCACGTGAGGCATTTTGGCTTGTTCTTAAAAAATTTGGATATCCAAAGAAGTTCGTTAACCTAATTTGCCAATTCCATGTTGGTATGAAAGCGCAAGTTCAGCACAAATACGAACTTTCTGAGGAAATCCAAATCACAAGTGGAGTAAAGCAAGGATGCGTCATGGCGCGAACACTCTTCGCTATATATTTTTCGGCTGTTATGAGAGACGCATTAAAGTGTTTTAGCAACCAAATCCAGCTTAATGTCAGAACTGAAAAAGGTATGTTTGACATCTCTACATTCTTAGAAAAATCTAAGGTCCAAAGACTCCCCATATTAGATATTCTTTACGCTGACGACGTGTGGCTCTTGTCAGATAGTATGGTGCATCTCCAAAGCTACATTGACGCATTATATCGATCATGTCAACAATTTGGCCTAGTAATAAGCGCTTCTAAGACTCATGTCTTAAAACAACCACCCAGGGGAGGTAAAGATGATCCAACAGCGCCAAATCTAGATGGGAAACCACTAGATGAGGTAGCTAACTTTAAATATCTTGGTAGCAATTTCCAGCGTGATAACACCTTGGCTTCGGAGATACCATCTCGTATTGCTAATGCTGCTGCCAATTTCAGGCGACTCACTGATCGTTTCTGGAGGTCCCATGATCTAAAGCTGGAGACAAAGATTAGTGTCTATAAGGCACTTATCATTTCTGTCCTTTTATATAGCGCAGAGACATGGCGCCTTTACAAATCAGACATAAAGAAACTTGACTCTTTCCACCTAAGGTGTCTAAGAACTCTATTAAAGATCAAATGGCAGGAGCATGTTCCTAACTCTGAGGTTCTGCGTCGCTCTGGGATGTATGGTATGGAAGCTCTTTTAATGCTACGTCAGCTCAGATGGTGTGGGCATGTCCATTCAAATTTTTGACATACTGAAAAATTTGAATACTCGTATAACCAAAAGATTCGTTTATCGTACCATCAAACGATACAATGAAGACTCTAGTGTAGATGACAGGTCAAGAAGTGGTCGCCCTCGGTCTGTTAGGACTTCAGCAGTGATAAAAGCTGTGAAGGCGCGAATTCAAAGAAATCCCAAACGTAAGCAGAAACTGTTGGCCCTTCAGATGGGGTTAAGCAGAACCACGGTGAAAAGGGTGTTAAATGAAGACTTAGGGCTTCGGGTATATCGAAGAAAAACAGGACATCGTTTGAATGCTCATCTAATGGACCTGAGATTGAAGAGATGCCGCGCTTTGTTGAAGCGGTATGCGGGAAAAAATATGGGGAAATTATTTTGTCGGATGAAAAAATTTTTACCGTAGAAGATATCTACAACAAACAAAATGATAAGGTGTACGCACACAGTAGTGAAGAAGCGAGCAACCGTATTCCGCGTGTCCAACGAGGTCATTTTCCATCCTCGCTCACGGTATGGTTGGGAGTTTCTTATTGGGGCTTAACAGAGGTACATTTTTGTGAGAAAGGTGTAAAAACGAATGCAGTTGTGTATCAAAATACAGTCCTGACAAACCTTGTGGAACCTGTTTCTCATACCATGTTCAATAACAGGCACTGGGTATTCCAACAAGATTCGGCGCCAGCTCATAGAGCAAAGAGCACACAAGACTGGCTGGCGGCGCGTGAAATCGGCTTCATCCGGCACGAAGACTGGCCCTCCTCCAGTCCAGATTTGAATCCGTTAGATTACAAGATATGGCAACACTTGGAGGAAAAGGCGTGCTCAAAGCCTCATCCCAATTTGGAGTCACTCAAGACATCCTTGATTAAGGCAGCCGCCGATATTGACATGGACCTCGTTCGTGCTGCGATAGACGACTGGCCGCGCAGATTGAAGGCGTGTATTCAAAATCACGAAGATCATTTTGATAAAACTTTAAATTCATAAGAATCTATGTTTTGTTAAGTTCATTTTAGTATATAAATGGTTACATATTGAATAAACTTGTTTCAATTATTTTATATTAAACATGTGACGGAATTTATGACCTGACTAGGTATATTTATATATAAGATCGTAATCTTGACTGTCTTGCATTCTCGTACTATGAACACGTCTCATGGCAGGCCAACCTGTGACGACGTAATGAAACATTGCAGTGGCCGGCAAGCTAGCTTAACGTTTTACATTGGTACTATGAACTCACTTTTGAGGTTTGTAACAGAGTTGTGACTAGTATATTGAACAGCATAGCTGTCAGATTAAGCACTTCAATAAAAGGTGCTTGGTGGGAGCTTTTTTGAATTGTTTAACATTTTAATAATATAATAGTAAGTATTTTATGAAGTTATATATGCTAAATTAGGTTTTTTCCTTTAAAAGTAATATATTATTTACATGGAAGTATTCAAGTTCTTTAATATTTCTGTGTGCATTAATTTCAGGGTTTGATGAATACAAAATTTTTAAGTTCCTCGAAGAGGATGTGGAGGAGAAAATTGAAAGGGCAATATTACGCAGCCATATCGTATGGATTATTTTTTATAATTATATTTAGGTCTTAATTGCACTGTCTTTTCATGCCAGGTCTTTTCATCGTATCAGCGTCCCATTGGGGACTTAGCTGCTCACTCCGTGCCACAACAGACAGTATCAGCTGTTTTAGGTCAAGTGATACTGGGCAAAAAATGTTCCAATTGAGGTCAAAATATATAAAGTTCCCAAGATATGCAGCACAGCGTAGGGCTAAAATTTTAAGGTAGGTACCCAATTGAATACATAATTTTAACAAGTGGGATGCGGGAAGTAAAAACTGTGTAAAAACCTCCGAAGGAAGCGACTTAGAGCCGAAATAAGAATTTTAAATTTTTTGGTTTTTGGACATTTTGACCCCTAGGAGTGTAATGAGAACTTCTTGCCCCTATTCAACCATGACCCCGATGACATAATCTACATGATAGGCTATTCAAACTAACTATGCCTTAAGTTCAAGCCACCCTCCAAGTTTTTTGGTTTTGGTCATTTTAACCCCCTAGGAGTGTAATGAGAACTGTTGCCCCTTTTAAACCATGGCGCCCATGATATCCTCTCCATGATAGGCTATTCAAACTGACTAGGCCTAAAGTTCGAGTCACCCCCCCCCCCCCCAACTAATTTCTAAAGTTTTTACTTTCAATAAGTGGGACGCGGGAAGTAAAGACTGTGTAAGAACCTCCGAAGGAAGCGACTTAGAGCCGAAATAAGAATTTTTAATTTTTTGGTTTTTGTACATTTTGACCCCTAAGAGTGTAATGAGAACTTCTTGCCCCTATTCAACCATAACCCCGATGACATAATCTACATGATAGGCTATTCAAACTAACTATTCCTTAAGTTCAAGCCACCCTCCAAGTTTTTTGGTTTTGGTCATTTTGGCCCCCTAGGAGTGTAATGAGAACGTTTTGCCCCTATTAAACCATGGCGCCCATGATATCCTCTACATGATAGGCTATTCAAACTGACTAGGCATAAAGTTCGAGTCACCCCCCCCCCCCCAAATAATTTCTAATGTTTTTACTTTCAACAAGTGGGATGCGGGAAGTAAAGACTGTGTAAGAACCTCCAAAGGAGGCGGAGTTATAGCCATAATAAGAATTTTAGTTTTTTTGGTTTTTGGGCATTTTGACCCCCTAGAAATGTAATGAGAACTTTTTGCCCCAATTCAACCATGACCGCCATGATATCCTCTACATGATAGGCGCAGACAAACTGACTGCCTAAAGTTCGAGCCACCCCCCCCCCCCATTTTTTTTGATTTTGGTCATTTTGAGCCCCCAGGAGTGTAATGAGAAGTTTTTGCCACTATTCAACCATGACCTTCATGATATAATCTACATGATATTATGCTGTTTAAACTGACTATGCCTAAAGTTCGAGTCAACCCCTCAACTCATTTCTAAAGTCTTTACGGCCAATGATTAAAATAACAAGCACTTCATGAACCATTGATCGTGAATAATATGCTAATTAATACTTATATTAGTTAGTTGTATTAGCAACATGGGTAATGCAATATCTACCACTATATCATGTGACAAACTCATCAAAGATTTATAATTAAGGCCTTAACAGTGGTTGAAATGCCTAAATCTTGGATATTTAAGTAAAAAAATCTCAATAACTGTTCATTTAATCCAGAAAGAAATAATACAGGGTAACAGAAGTGGATTTGGTTGATGTTTCTAATTGAGCAAAATTTTATTTTTGTCAACCCCTTATTAGAAAAAAAATCCCTAAAAAGTACCTTTGTTCTTTCTTAAAAATATTAATATTTTTAATTGAGAGTTTTATTTTTATTCCCCGTTTTATTAGAGAATATATAATTTTTGGAGCGACTTCGTTCAAATATATATTAGTTTTTTAAAAGTCAATACTCAATTATAAATATTTTTATGACTAGAAATACTTAATTTACTTAATATCTAAACACTGGTAACTGTAAGTATTATTTTCTAAATAAATTAATTTTTAAAGTGCCCAAAGAAAAAGAAATTTTCGCGGCGACGTTGATTAGTGAAATTGAAAAATGCATTTTTATATAATTTAGATGTGGAACGACGAACATGCTGTCGTTACTTCAATTTCGATAGTTTTTAATACCTATGTAATTTTGTTTTTGCATATTTTTATTAATTAGTTGATACTGAATTTTATAATTATGTATTACAATAAAACGCTGGTTTTATGAGTATTGCTTTATAAAATATTATTGTGGAGGGAAATATAGATACTTATACTTACATTTAGGTACACTGTTATCAAATTAAATCAAACAATTTAAATAAATAAAAAATGGTGCATTCCTAAGCATAAATAACTATATAAAGACATTCTTGGGTTTATGGCTTTTTTTTATGTTAGACAAAATACCTATCATCTACAAAATGTAAAACAATTTAAATTGGAGAGGGCTTTCTCTACGTGATAAAGTTAGAAATGAAAATATTTGCAGTAGAACCAGTGTAACTCACATAGCCTAAGCTGCAGCTATTATATATTAGTAGTAGTTATAGTTGTAGCACGAATGGTTCAGCTCGACCGGGGAAGGGCCACGCTCTCATGGAATACTTACTTGTTGTGTTTCGTATGGTGAGTTTAGAGAACCCGAGAACCTTTTTACTGGAAACGAGGCATTACATCTTAGTCCTCACGGGTGACAACGCATCTACATTCTGACACGTAATCGAGAATAGATGTAGATGTCTATGGGCCGTAGCAACCACTTACCATCAGGTGGGCTGTATGCTTGATTATTATCCTTATTCTTTCTGAGATCAGTTAAATAATGTTAAGTATTGTAAGCACTCGTGCAATTATGTGTCTCATGTTAATAAAGCTATTGGGCTATTTTGATTTTTAATAAAGTGGTTTTACTTTATAGGTTAAATAACTTACGAGTATTTACCCTTCTATATCAAGAACCGTTTTTCCGTCACTCCTATTGAATTTGACAGTTCTTGCTGAAATTTAGCATCTTTAGGTGGATCAGAATCACGCGCTTATCCGGCTATTAGAATTTGCAAAATTAATCGAATATATTTATTTTTACTTTCATGGCGAAGGCTACCTTGTTTTATTTTATTACGGTCAAATAATATTTATTAGGTTATAAAGCAAGTATTTACAAATGTTTTCATTATTTTGTTATTCTATTGTTTACAGTTATTATCACGTCTTAGCTTTACACCAAGAATTACATTAGAAATTCTTGACGGGATGCGATGTAGCATACTTTATTTTCATCAAGAAATATAATATATATATTTGTTTTTTTTTTACCAGTAAAGCTTCAACATAATCTTAAAAAAACTTAAACGAATTGAAAAAAATGCTGATAATTATATAACTTCAAGTCATGACATTTAAAAATCAGTTATAAAGAGCCAAAGTTCTTATTTTCATTTTGATTTATTTAATTCAAGACTAAAATAAATGTGAAAGGGCTTTTATCTGCAATAATAATTTTCATCAATAAATAACATAGACTTATAAAAGTCACATACACGATCAATCATACTAAAGATTATCAATTGTACTACAAAATATTTAAAAGACTATTTCCAGTACAATGACCCGAATATCAACTTTAATGTTTGACTGACTCACTTAAAGGTTTTATCAAATGGCTAAATGATTGACTATTATATTATGATAAGGTCATGCTTTTCTATAAAAAGTTGCAAGAAATTTTAAATCACGGACCTATTGGTTTGTTTTACTTTTAACTTAATTAGTGAAAAACAAGATGGACTGATCTTAAAGTTTACTTTCTTGTGTGAAAAGTGCTATTTAGAATTTTATGCAAATGATATTTAAAGTTTCTATGTAAATAAGTGTAACATAGCGGGTATTATATTCAATGTTAGCGGCCATCCATATTTGCAAAGCCAGCATCATTTTCTGTACAGAAACCGGCAAAGTGTTGCTCAAGGCACTATAAACAAAGCAGCTGATAAAAATGTTACACTCATAACTGTGTAATCAATATTGTTTTGTCTGCAATTGAGCATAAAACAAAAATAACTTAAGCCAAAGAGCATAACTGGCACTATACACAGGCCCATCAATTGGTATGGAAAAAAAAATAATTTTACCAGGTTTCAAAAATCAATCAAAATTCAAAAATAACATAAATATTAAAATCATAAAATCTATATATGTATGTATGTACATACAAATAATGATTTATGGCCGCTTAGTTACACACAAACTTATCTGAGTTAATCTAACTTAGTCTAACTTATCCTTACGCGTTACAAAAAAAAACAAATAATAAAATAGTGAGATGGCGTCAGTTTTTAAGAAGATATAACAAAAATAAACAAAAAAATTAATTTCAAAAAAGTTCAGTATTTAATTGATTATATACCGCTGACACTTAATCACGCTTTTCGTAACCACGCCAGTCGTAAACAATACTTGTGTGAAAAGACAAAATTTTCTTTTCAAATTTCCGGCGAGTTGTAAGTAGAAGGCCAAATAGGTCATGTGTCAATTTTAATTAATTATATTTTATATGAAGTGATCTTGACTACGTTTCATCAATTAACCATTGGTTTAAATTAAAACAGGAATTTTACAATTGTATATACAAGAAACATTATTAGTAGAACCTTGCAGCTTGTTCATTATTTTTATTATAAATACATATAAATGCATATATTATTAATAAATAGTTCCCATAATATTTTGGATTATTTTTTATTTTGCCCTATCCGCACTGTTCTACGCTCTATAGAAAATGTGGCGTATGACATGACTGACAATCTCTCGAACGTTTTATGTAGGTACAAAGATGTTTTACGTTTTCGTCGCCTCCACATATATTTTTGTCAGCATAACCCTTACCCTTCTGTATCTAAAACGAATATAAATATTGCTACAAAGTAAAGTAGTAGGCTATACAAGTCTCTCTACTGGGCACAGGGCTCTTTTTTTTATTTCTGGGAGGGTTTTAGGACAAGGAATTGCCCGCCGCGCTGCCCCAATGTGTGTTGACAAAAATTGCAATTACAAATTTCATTCGTGCTGTCGGAGATCAAACCCGGGAAAAATTTACAGCGAACGCTTTGACCCAGATCTACTAATACGACACAAATAAATACGATTTAACATATATAATAAAAAACTCTTACGTAATTGAAACTTGAACACTTGATAGCTCGTGACGCCTACCGGACAAAGCTACAGCACAATGTAATTGAAGATGCGTAACCGCGACATAATCCTCAGTGATGCGCAAGCATAACAGGCAGTATGTCACTTATAAAATTGTCATCTCTGCAGTCTATTAATCTTTGCACTTTTATAAGTAATAGAGAACGTAGTTGCTAGACGGTGTTGACGTCGGCTAAAATCTCTGCGATCGCCGTTTCGTCAAGGTCATTCAGGCTAATTAAAGCCTTAAGTGAATAAATATCTTTGCAGATTCTATAAAAAATTTAGGATTCCTGGAGTTTTCGTCTGCATTAACTGTACTGATGTGGCAATGGTCCGTCCTTCACAAAATGAAGAATAATAAAGCCACAAATTATATTATTATTGATAATTAAACAGTTACAGTTTGAATTTATGTGTGTTGTTAAAAATAATATTTTAAATATGCAATGCAGACATGGATATAATCAGTGTGAATGCAAGTTATGAAAGATTTTCATATGATGCTTTAATATGTGCTAATCACCCTTTCAAAGTACTCATGGAAGACCTCAGTTCAAATGAGAAAATATGACTTTTTGGTACAGACTTTAGATAATTAAAAATTTATGCACAAAAAATAGGTTAAATTTTGGCGAAACTTATTTTTTTTCAAGTGATTCTCGGTATCCCCTAAGAAGATATTTAATGACACCCATTGTTTGTGGTCCCCCAAACACCACCGAATTCTAGCACACTGCACATGCACGTGAGAACACGTAATGTAATTGGGTGCACTATTGGACTTATGAAAGCACGTTTCAGATGTCAGAGTGTTACATTATGAGCCTCACACGGTAGTTTTTATTGTAAATGCATGTGTGATATTGCACAACATATGCAATAAGACTAATGTCAGTGTAGAGAGCTGCAGCCAGAGGAAGCTTTGCTGGAATATGAATTGCAACGGTTGGCTACTCCCCGCCTGGATTCAGCAGTAAATTGTAGGGCCGCACAAAATCCAGAGCTTTAAGATGGGATTTTGTTTAGAAATAACCTTATCAATCGCCTCTGGATAATTCGGAGGGAAATCTGAAATTAATATTTGTTCTTAAAACTATTGTTCTTTGTTTACATTTTCTAACTAGATTTATAGACTATTATTATTATTTATTTATTTACGATTATTAGCAATGTAATATATAAGCACTGCTGTATGATATATTTTACTCAGAAATAAATGAATAAATTTTTATGTTTTTAATCACTTCAGTGTAAATACTCAAAACTTTACTAAAAGAAAATTTAATTTATTATAGTATGAGTTGCGATGCATGATTGAACAGTTGTTTGTTTGTACAATTAGTATTAACGTAATTGTTTTCATTATGTCATAAAATAAATTAAGTAGAATATCATTGAATGATTTTTATTTAATTTTTATTGATTGGCATTTTTTACTTTACCACTGGTTGTTTTTTTTTTCCTTTGATATCCCCTTAAAATAAAACAATTATGATGAGATAATATCAACCTCGTAATTTGCAAGTCTTCGGACAATTTATTCTATACAAATATTTGTATGCTAATAAATGATAGTTTGTTAGATAAACCTTAAAGAATGCAATACACAATTTCCAAAATCCTATATGACATACTTATGATCATCAAATAAACGTAATATTATTCAAAAAGTCAATTTTCACAAAGTAAAATATACAAACCAAACAGCCTTTACTTCTATTTTATACTATTGTGCAGATTTTAAATTTATTCTCGCATTTAATTTGCTATCGAAATTTATTATTATCAGAATTCATACAGTGTAAATTTATAACCATTTTTGAAGTCAGTTAAAAAATGAAGAGCTTTAATATTTCAGGGACTAAGCGCTTACCGTATCTTTCACAATACGTGAAAATTTCGGGTTCTATTCCTATCAACAGTGAAACTGGTTAATTAAATTTTTATGTTCTGATGCACCACTGTCACTTTATTTGTTTTATTCTGTGGTAGACATAAACATTTCTAATTAACCTTCTCTCAATGTGTTCTAAAACAGCTTGAATTCTATGAAGAGCTTACTCAAACTACGTTAGGTTGCGGCTATTATAAGCCTCCGTTTCAGTCCACAATAGGGACGACTCAATCAATTATCTTCTTATTTCTTGAGTAAAACGGGTACATCTACGGTTGTCTTCTTGTTAAAAATCTCGAACATATTGTAAAGGTGGCTCAAAAGTTGGAAAACAGTTAGAAGACGTCGACGTGGACTGGATTACGAGTGTTGGATATGGGCACCGGGCTGTATCACCTAATGTTCCTTATGGTAGCAGTAGAATGCCTCGACCTATCGCAGTGCGTTTGCTCTGGCGATAGAAATTTGGAGTAAGCTTCTGAACTTTAATATCGTATATACAAAATTTCTTACTTATTACTTAAGTGATTGAAATAGTACTATTGGAATAGAACAGCTAGTATGTTTATATATATATATATATATATATATATATATATATATATATATATATACAAGGTCATTTTAAATTAACTAAATACCTTTTGTGAATATATTTGTTACATCATTACAAACAATTTTAGCGAGATCTCTCTTCACAGAATATAATACATTTACGAAAAAACTACTTTTAAGGTTTTGTTGTCATGTCTGACTCCTTTTAAGTCTGTATTTTGTAATACCTAAACAATGTCAGAATAAATCGTCAGAGCAAATGCCTTATTTATTTTACACTTGATATCAGTATCAAACATTGTGTTGAAGCAGGGCTCGGAACCGGTTTAAAAAGAGCGGTTAATTTCGATTGATTACCGGTAAATTTATCGCTCTTTCAATTACCGGTTAAAACTTAACCGGTTTTTATTAAACCTAAACGATAAAGGTTACCGGTTACTTAACGGTTTCGACACCCAAATTAACCGGTTAATTCCGTAAAACGTAAAGGCAGTTATGAATAGGACAGGTAGATTCACGTTGCGAGGTGCTTATGCGGCATCGCCTCATGCAGGCACACTTATCAATTATCTGCCTTTAAGCGATACATTGTTTTAGTCGCAATCGGGGTTTGTAGTGGGAGTTTGGCGTTTGGTTTATTCGTTAAGACTGGACTTCTCATAAGGAAGAAAATAATTTATTCTTGTGTATCGGTTGTTTATTTATGATGGGCAGAAAAAAGTAAATAGAATTTATGCCATGTTTACGTTTTAACAGTGATAGAGCCACGTGGCAGCTTTTGCTATCGCATGGACGACCTCACAGAATACCAGCGTGAAGTAGAAATTTACTTCTGCGTTTCACTTAGTAGGTGTAGGTGGTCGGGGGCCCAATCCCCCCCCTCCCGCCCTTAAAGTATGGGTGCGGAATCAAATAAAAACCTACCCCAGGAGGGTACTAGAATCCTGGTGACGGAGAATCCTTCGCTGAGCACCCACGCCTAAGGCTACCCTACTGTTCCTGAGCATGTGTGCTCAAGCTGCCCCGCGTATTCTGGTATACGGGGCAGGGGAGTGGGGGTATCTGCAGAGATCGTGATCCTTGGCGATTTTAACGACCATCACGCCAAATGACTCGGTTCACATTTAACCGATCATGTGGGGAAATTTGTTTATGACATTGCCTTGGCATATGGTTGCACAGCTGGTTAATTTGCCTACGCGGATTCCAGATGTGGAGGATCATGCGCCTTCCCTGTTGGAATTTCTGCTGACCTCTTATCCGGACAGATATCAGGTTTCCGTCGACACCCCTCACGTCTCCTAGAGCCATTGTCTTGTCCGGAGAGTGATGTCACTCATACTAACTTCGCGGTTGCATTCTGCAGGCAGCCGCCGTGTTTGGCACTATGGATCGGCCGATTGGGAAAGGATGCGGTCTTTTTTCGCATTCTACCCTTGAGGGCGAATTTGCTTCTCGCTGGACAATCCCAGCAATGTTGCTGATTCTGTCGCTGATGTGGTACTTGAGGATATGGAACTTTTTATTCCATCTTCTGTGGTGCCCATCGGAGGCAGATTCCAGACATAGTTGGGTCGCTCATGTAAAATAACATCACACTATAAGCAAGAGTGCACCAGCACTGGGCTGACGACATCTTTACATTCCGAAACGTTGATGTATCGAGATGTAAACACCAGCGCTCTTCAAAAGAAGTATAATTCCACCTCCATGTTCTTCAAAATTAATTTCCAAGGCAAGGTCAGAGCACATTGGCGGAGTTGGTGAAAGGCTAGTACGCCTTCCTTCGGTAACCCGTGCATTCTGGTCTCTTGCTAAGGCTGTCTAAGGGAACTTCTGTTAGCCATCTTTGCAAAGAGAGGGCGACTCACTGAGTCCATGCCGTAAAGGAAAAAGCCGATCTATTGATCTCTCTTTTTGCGTCCAACTCGACTCTCGATGACGGAGGAATACACCGCCGACCAGCCCGCGGTTTGAGTGCTCCATGCCAAATGTGCGGCTTACACAGCGCTCGGTTCCCTCCATTGTGCTGAAGACGTGTGCTCCGATGTTGGCACCTGTTTTAACGCGTCTCTTCCGGTACTTATACTCCTAAGGCGTTATCCCAAATTCATGGAAGACAGCTTTGGTTCACCCGATCCCTAAAAATGGCGACCGCTCAGACCCGTCAAACTACAGGCCTATCACCATCACCTCCTTGTTCTCCAAAATAATGGGATTCATTATAAACAGTTTTCGTCGGGGTTGATCAGTTGGTGATCTTCTGGTTTATCTAACTCATAGATGGGCGGAGGCAGTAGAGTCCAAGGAGTAGGCATTGGCCATTAGTTTGGACATTGCGAAGGCCTTTGATCGGGTTTGGCACAAAGCGCTTCTTTCGAATTCTTCCTATAGGCTTCCCGAGAAATTGTGCAATTGGATCACCAGTTTCCTTGCTGATCGGAGCATCAAGGTTGTAGTAGACGATGCATGCTCTGATTACAAGCCTATTGACGCTGGTGTACCACAAGGCTGCGTCCTATCACCAACGCTGTTTCTACTGCATATCAATGATATTTTGCAAACTGGTAACAACGACAGCACTGGTGATGGAATATACACCGGCCGTGCCATTATTTCTCGGGAAACGTCTTCGAGTACCGGAACAAAAATAAAGTAAAATAAAGTTGCAGCCTTTATACGTCCCACTGCTGGGCACAAGCCTCCTCTTATTTCTGAGAGGGTTTTAAGGCAAGTAAATCTCTGCCGCGCTGCCCCAATGCTTGTTGGCGAACTTCACATGTCTTCGAGATATATTTTTTTTATTTCTCAAACATGCAGGTTTCCTCAGGATGTTTTCTTTCACCGCCGAGCACGTGGTAAATCGGCACTTAAAATTGCAATTAACAATTTCATTGGTGCCGGCGGGGATCGATCCCGAGTTTTTCACGTACTGTGAGACTTACAGCGAGCGCTAACCATCTGAGCTACCACGACGCTACCGGAATAAACTTGTGTCTGATGTCGATTTTTTGCTGAACAAAGTCTCGGATTGAGGGCGGCTAAATCTAGTCCAGTTAAATCCCCAGAAGACACAAAGCACGTATACCGCTAAAAAGAACCCCTTTGTCGTATCTCCTCAGTTTTAAGGCACTCCCCTTGCTGCCTCAGCTAGCATCGGAATCCTCGGCGTCGACATATCGAATAGTGTGCAGTTTTGGGGTCACTTGGAAGGGAATGCCAAATTGGCCTATAAAAAGCTTGGCGTGCTCAGCAGAGTATAAGTATTTCATGTCGGCACATCGCTTGCAACTTTACAAAGCGCAAATTCGGCCTCTCATTTGTCCGCCGGGCATGCCAGAGTCAGCTCCTTCCACTTGACCGCATACAGCGCAGAGCGGTTCGAGTCGTCGACGTCCGAATTCTTTCTGATCGGCTCGATTGACTGGCACTGCGTAGGGATGTTGCATCCCTTTGCATTTTCTATCGAATTTACCACGGGGAGTGCTCTGAGGAATTGTTTGGTTTAATCCCAGCCGCCAAATTTCACAAACGCACATCGCGTCAAAATTCACGATACCATCCTCACCATCTGGATGTTTGACGGGCCACCACTGTGCGTTTTACTAGGATTTTTCTTCCTCGTACAACTTCTCTGTGGAATTGTTAACCACCGGCGATTTTTCCGGCCCGATACGACTTAGGGACCTTCAAGAAAAGAGCTCACTCCTTTCTTAAAGGCTGGCAACGCACCTGCAATTCCCCTGGTATTGCGGTTGTTCATAGTCACTTACTATCACGTGACCTGCATGCTCGTTTGCCCCCTTTTCTATAAGAAAACGTACGACGAGAAAACCCAAAAATCTAAGTGCTTGATTGAGGGCTTAATACGACTATCAGGGTGGTTTATAGAACACTCATTATACCCAAATTAAAATGGGAGTAGGAGTACCGGAAAAGACGCGTTAGGACCGGTGCCAACTCCGGAGCACACGTCCTCAGCACAATTGGGGGGATTCCGTCAGGCCCACTCGACTTCTGGATGTCCAGGGAGAGAAGTGCTTTGCGAACCGAGCGCTGTGAGAACAGCACATCCGGCATGGAGCACTCACACCGCGGGATGGTCGGCGGTGTTTTCCCCCCGTCATCAAGAGTCGAGTTGGACGCAAAAAGGGAGCCAAAAAGGTCAGCTTTGTCTTTTGCGTCTTGGGCCAGTGAGTCGTCCTCCCTGTGCAGAGATGGTAGTGATGGCTTACAGAAATTCCCTTGGACAGCCTTGGCGAGAGACCAGAATGCACGGGTTACCGAAGGAAGGTGAACTAGTTTCTCGCCAATCCTGCCCATGTGCTCTGACTTTGCCTTGGCAATAACTCTTTTGAAGGACCTGGAGGCGAAGTTATACTTCTTTTTATGTGTGCTGGTGTTTACATCCCGAGTCGCCGAAGCCGCAGCCCAGGCTTGATAACACTCCTGCTTACTGCGTAATGCAGTCTTAAAGGAGCGACCAAACCAAGGCTGAGATCTGCCTCCGATGGGTACCACAGATGATGGAATAAATAGTTCCATTCCCTGTAGCACCACATCAGTGACAGAGTCAGCAACAGCGCTGGGATCATCCGGCGAGAAGCAAACCCGCCCCCATAGGTAGGATGCAAAGAAAGACCGCATTCCGCCGACCTGTAATGCCAAACACGGCGGCAACCTGCAGAACGCAACCGCGAAGGGAGCGTGAGTGGCACCACACTCCGGATCAGATAATGGTCCAAAGAGCCGAGAGGGGCATCGACGGAAACCTGATATCCGTCCAGATGAGAGGTCAGCAGAAGGTCCAACAGGGAAGGAGTATAATCCTCCACATCTGGAATACGCGTAGGCGAAGTAACCAGTTGTGTCAGACCATATGCCAAGGCAAAGTCATAAACAGATCTCCCCGCATGATCGGTTAAACGTGAACCGAGCCATTCGGCATGGTGGGCATTAAAATCGCCAAGGATCACGATCTCTGCGGATGGGACCTGTTGTAGCAAGGAATCTGTAGCCATTTGGACGTGGTCGATGAGTCGGTCTGTTTCGGCATTACCGCTATGGGACCTATAGAGGCACCCGTAGACGCGCGAATGGTCGTCGCTGTCTACGCGTAGCCAAAGGATGGACAGGTCCAAACCTTCAAGACTGCCGAGGCGTCGAGAACAGATGTCCTCTCTGATTTACACGCAAACTCCAGCTCGAGGCACAAAGGAGTGCTCCAATTTGTACCACGGGTAGGAGAGATACGAAATATCAGCCGGAGAAGAAACCTGCGTCTCGGTCAGAAAGAGCAAGGCCGGCTTCGCCGTCTCGAAATGGTAGTGGACGGCGTTTAGGTTAGAGTGAAGTCCCCTGATGTTGCAGAAATTCACGGATAGCGTGGCAGGGGTCGCCTTGGTATTGTTGCTCAGTTTGCCCCGAGCAGTTATTTTTTTAAGCGGAATTTTGCCATCCCCCCCCCCCAGAATACGCGGGGCAGCCTCAGCACCCATGCTCAGGATTGGAATAACATGGTCGTGGATGCTCAGCGAGGGATTCTCCAGGGGTACTGGTACCCTCCTGGGGCAGAGCCTCTACTTCACGCCGGTATTCTGTGAAGTCGTGGTACCAACCCGGCTCGAGCCGGCCCATACGTGCAACAGCAGAAACTGCTGCGTGGCTCTACCACCGTTACAATAGTTTTGTATTCTTAAATTATGAAAGTTTGTAAAAAATTCGAAAGTGATTACTATGTTATTTTGATCTTGAGGCGTCAGAAAACTTGGCTGCACTTTTAATAATTCTCTTTTATAATTCAATACATGATCGTAGATATCAGTGTGATTTATACTGATGATCTAGTTAATTGGGAGTTATTAATAATTACTTTAAATAAAAGACAGGATATTTTAGTGTATGTATTTGGTTACAGTCGACAGCAAAGTATAGACAGCAGCCGAATTTAATCAAAATGATTTGTTAGATTCAAATTATTTTTCTTTATTAATTTCAGTATCAGTTAATTTAATTTCGTTTATGTGGTTACCTTGCACTCTATTTAGAAAAGCTAATATTTGTAGTACCATCTTGTAAGTACACAACATGATAAGATTTGCTCCAATTTCTCATTAATAAGATGTGAAAAATGGTAATTTCTTTTGTTAGAATTCTCTGAACATAACAAACAATTTTTTATCGTGTTTAGACATGTCTTCTAGTTAAACTTAACACCTCAGAAGTAGTCATTATTAATTTTGCAAAGACGGAGATTGAGGTTGGTCGTAATTACGAGCTTCAGAATTTAAAAAAAAAATGAGGTAATCTGCCTCACTTTAGTTTTAAATAGAACAAAAATACTATAACATATAATTTCATAAACTTTTAAAAATATTGTGTTCTATTAAGAAAGTTCATCATTTATTGCGATATATTACTAAAACTAATGACATTGAAATAAAGATGCATAGCGTAATTTTGATAGAAAACGTTAAATATAATTAAAGTCAATTTAAATATTTAACGTCCAATTAAACTTGATATCGAAACTTAATTTTAAAGTGAAGATAACGCATAATTAATTAAAACAGAACTTACATCTGTTATTTATAATACGATCGTTGCTGAAAGATGAAAAAATATGAGGGAGTACGTCACAAGGTAGTCGCGTTGATGCAATAAATATATCGTGCATGTGTCTAAAAACCTCGGGAATTAAACAGGGGCAGCCGTACAAAGATGGGTGCAAGCGGGGTAAGGGAGAGGGAGACATTACAAAACTTGGTTTTAACCGGTTAATTCTTATTACCTAAACCGAAATTTGTGAAAACCGGTATTCCTCAAAAACCGGTTTTGGGGTCAATGACCGAAACCGGTTTAGAATTTCAACCGGTTTCCGAGCCCTGGTTGAAGTCATTAAACATAAATAAATGAGCAAATGACATTCAAAACAAAATCACAAATATTAAAATTTATAATAAGTAAGTATGACCGCCGGGCCGGTCGACGCCCGCGCTTAGCTGATTGCGTTGCGAGTGCCTACTAAACTATTCATCACTGTGCCTATTGCACCAAGGCGCCACTTTAAATGACTTTACATTAACTTTTCATATAATTCTTTTTTTTTTCCATAAAACCATTTGAGGAACTATTTAATTCCTTTTTTTTTATAGGAGAGGGGGCAAACGAGCATGCGGCTCACCTGATGGTAAGTAACTACTGCCGACCAAGAACAACCGCAACACCAGGGGAATTGCAGATGCGTTGCCGGCCTTTGAAAAAGGAGTAGGCTCTTTTCTTGAATGTCGTATCGGTCCGGAAAAATCGCTGGTGGTAAACTATTCCACAAGAAAGTTGTGCGAGGAAGAAAACATCTTCGTAAAACATAAATCGCACAGTGGTGGACCGCCAATCATCCAGATGGTGTGGATAATATACTAGATAATAGACATTCTTTAATAGACATTTAGGTAGTTTTTTTACGAATACTGTTTGCTAGCAACGCTGCCTGCATCCAAGAAGCAACGTCGCATCCAGCAGGTAGGAACGCCTCAATGTCGCACATGCGGCGGACCAAGGCCAAGCCAAAGGTATATTATGACGTCGACACAGGTGTCATCGTCATCAAAGGCGCCGCCTGCCCTTTTCGGTTTGCAGCTATCGATTTGGTAGTCGATGTTTGTAGCACGTGCAAATTAAATGAGTATTACTAACTATTTTTTTTATTTAATGTAAGTTGTATTTAAAAAATGGATGCAGGTTAAAATAATTACAAATATTACAATAAAATATTTAAAATGATTAAATACAAAGTAACAGTAATTGAATAAAGATATTAAGGTATAATGGTTCAGTTAAAATATTAAAATACAAATTTAAAAATTAGACTTACCTAGCTACTTGTCCGCGGATGGCGGTGAGTATCGCGCATATAGCGTTCAAAATAATCACCTCTACATTCTATGCATAGGTGAAACCTAAAACTGAACTGTTCACCGACACGAGATAATACTTGATGATTCATTTTGATTTGATCGAATGCCCATATTATTTTTTCTTTCAACATGTCGCGGGTTTCGAATGTGCGACCAGTATACACTAATGTATTTACATGCCCCCATAAATAAAAATTTATTGGTGTGATATCAGGGAGGCCATGCACAAGGCCCGTTATGACCGACCCAGCGACCTCTGTTTTTTGTTTCGATTCTCTGTTTAAATAATTCTTAAATTGGCGGGCATAGTGCGTCGGCGCCCCGTCATGTTGGTAATACATATTGCGTAGAGATGCAAGTGGTATGTCCTCTAATAACTCTGGCAGCGTGTCGGTGAGAAAACCATGATAGCTTTCACTGTTTAATCTTTCTATGAAGACCGGGGCCCAGTAACGTGGTATTAATAACGCCTGCCCACACATTGACACTAAACCGGTGTTGAAAGCTATGCGGTCTTGGTTCATGTGGATTTTCATAACACCACAAGTGTTCATTGTGCGAATTAAATAGTCCTATTCTGCCAAATGTTGCTTCATCAGTCCATAATGTTAGCTCGTTCAGCAGCTAGTAACCAGTTACAAAATGTAACTCGCGCTGGTTTGCCAGCTTCGCTCATGTTTCAGTTCGCTGAGTTCATGAACACGATGCAAGTGGAAAGGGTACTTCCCTTCATTGTGTATGACACTCCATGCGTAGTACTGTGACACATTGAACTGTCGGGCTGCCTCATAAGTGCTTGCTGCTGGATTTTTTTCAAAAAACTGCAGTATGTCTTTCTCCTCACGTACTGTGCGCCGCGGTGGACGAACACGATCGATTGATACAGGCTGGAATTGCCCGTAATCTCGCAATCGATGTGTAGTACCTAGCATCGTAGCGTAGCTCGGTGCACGTAAGTTGGGAAATCGCCTTGAATATTCACGACAGGATTCACTAACGTTATCATTGCAAATTGATAAAATTTGTATCACTTCGGTATACTCAACATTTGAGTATCGGTAAGCCATCGTAACAACGCGTAACGTTCGCGATATTAATCTCACAATGGAAGGAGAAACGTCGCGGGCGCACCAAAGGCGACTGACGACACAGGTAATTAGGTCAAGTTCAAATGAGCAAGCGCCGCCTCCTACACCCCTCCACCCCTACCCCGCCACGCGCTTTATTTTGCTATTTAGGACTATTGCCGTTTAGAAGGTCCAATTAAAATATTTTTATTTTTGTATGAAAATAAAAATTGAAGAAATATAATTTTATTTCTTACAGATGTTGTTATGATGTAAACAATATATTCCAAAAGGTCTTCATTAAATTAAAAATTACCCTGTATATCAATATGTATGATACTGGAAATATGGTTCATATGTTTTTTCGTGATAATATGACTATACGATATTAAAGTTCAGAAGCTTACCCCAAATTTCTATGTCGTTAAACATGTACGTCTCAGTATCTTACTAACCACTACATTAAAATAGTAGAGCACAACTAAAAGTGGTATTTTAAAAATGATATCGTAAACAGAATTATTCAAAAAGACTGACAAATCTTTTGCACCACGCAAGAAAAATAGAGATACAGTGTGTTTGTTATAGTTTGTAACTATCCTCTTTAGTAGGTTGATGACGGTCCAGATCGTGATTAGTTCTAATAAGTGTTGTATCTTTCCTTTCTTATATTATGATGTATGGCCCCCGGGTTGCACCAGCAGTTTTGTCTCGCTCTGGCTTCGCGAAATAAAAGTCTATTTTCTTTTGTAAGTCGTAAACTTTACACACTTTTAACTTTACACGGCGATACAATTATTCTCAGGTCTGCGCTGGTAAAGGTCTCTCTTAATTTTTAGTATTTTAGTACCTGGTCGCGCTTGGATCGCTAGAACAAACACACTACGATAGGTCGAGGCATTCTACTGCCACCATCAGGAACATTAGGTGACACGGCCAGGTTTCCAGTTATTGTCCAGGTTCTTTACAGTTATCATACGAAACACAACATACGAACATAATTTACAACAAAGGTCTTCCCCAAGAAATGCCACAAAGCACGGTCCTGAGCTTCCTGCATCCATCGAAACCCTGCAAGTCATACCGAATCGTCTCTCCATCTAGTGAAAAAATAATACTTGTGCATCATCATCACAGTCTTTCATAAGCCCACTGCTTAATATGGGCCTCCCCCAAAAAATTCCATTAAGCACGGTCCTCAGCCACCTGCATCCATCGACTTCCTGCATGTCTTACTAGGTCATCACTCCATCTAGTGGGGGCTGACCCGCACTTCGCCTACCGGTACGAGGCTGCTAATCGAGAACCTTGCTTGTAAAATTTAATTATAATTAAAAAAAGATATCGTGTATCTAATAAAAAGACACGTTCCTTGTACCTGTTGTAACCTGTACCGTTATAGTATTAACATCAAATAGCCAATGTCAATCGGAAGATGACAAATACAAAGACATTTAACGCGCTTGCCATACGCTCGTCGCGCGCATGATCTTACATGCATACATTAGGCCCGAGTCAACTTACATTGTGTCTATGGAATGGAGCCATTATTAGGGATAAATTGTCATAGTTCGAAACGACTGTAGTAAAAACGTTGCAAGCTTGGACTTCCAATCGTACAGTCATCAGCATTGGCTTAATTAGTTAGAGAAAATTTACGTTACATCACTAAAATTTATATCAATTTGGTCATGTTTCATTTACAGTAATCCGTATGTAATACTTGATCTAATACTTATAAAGTATAAAAAGTAACTGGCTTTTTACGCCCGCAGTAGCGGGGCGTATAAAGCTGGGCACAAGCCTTCCTTGAATTTTAATTATCATAGACTACCACGTTTGTCACACTTACCACTAGAGAAAAATTGGTAACACATACTACATATAAACAGACGCAATAAGATAATGTCATCACAGAAATACTATATAATTGTGTATTTTGTCTTATTTCTTTAGTATGAAAATTTATTTTATAGACTTTTTTACTTTCATGGCCTGTAGGGATCACTGGTGTCAATCTGCAGATATTATATGGACAGAAGATATTAACATTTTGTGGAAAGCAATCGCTACAGTTTGACAATAAAAAAATATGATAGTACACGTATATATATAACCGCGTCGAATGCGAATTTATTAGGTAACATAACATATAACATAATATTACATAGGTTACATACATTAAATAACATAATTTACATACATTAGGATTTAACATAACTTATTTTAATGTTATATTTTTTAATTGTTTATTAAACTGTTTTCACATAAAATTTAAATTATCATTGAACATTCGCTTTCCTTCGACAACTTGATATTGTGCAATAATAAATGATATAATCGATATTATTACAAAAAAGTACCTATAATTTAGGTTTCTAGTTTGTTTCAATATAGAAGTTCTGTAATACGACCGATTATGTTTAATATCTTATCATTTTCTAAAGAAAATTATGAATAAAAAACTAAAGTTTCGTACTATACTTTTTTGTTTTGTTTTTTTACAAAAGAAGCGTTTTAAATGTTTCTTTACTTGAACTCAAAATGCTTAATAACTGTTTTAATTAACTCAATAAGGGATCAAAGAGCTTTGGCCTTCGTCCTATTTATTATTTAAACAAGCATAGTTGAAACACTTTTCTAGCTAATTTGATCTACTTCAGTCGCTATTAGTTAAAAGTGAGCTTTATAATCCTCTTGTAATGCAATCAAAATAAATATTTGAAATATGGTAGTCGAGTACTGTGTTAAAGTAAAATAAATAAATATTTACATCGTAAATTATAATTAATATCACTCAGTATTTATATAGACTATAATCAAACCAAAGAAGTGGAGGGCACCAATTCTCGTAGAAGAATGAGAAATCAATTAGTGCCTGTAAATTTTTTTTCTTTTTATAGGAGAGGGGGCAAACGAGCATGCGGCTCACCTGATGGTAAGTGACTACCACCGCCCATGAACAACCGCAACACCAGGGGAATTGCAGATGCGTTGCCGGCCTTTTAAAAAGGAGTAGGCTCTTTTCTTGAAGGTCCCTAAGTCGTATCGGTCCAGAAAAATTGCTGGTGGTAAACTATTCCACAAGGAAGTTGTGTGACGAAGAAAACATCTTCTATATCGCACAGTGGTGGACCGCCAATCATCCAGATGGTTTGGATGGTATCGGGAGTTCTGCCGCGATGTGCGTTCGTGAAATTTGGCGGCTGGGATTAATCCGAACAATTCCTCAGAGCACTCCCCATGGTAAATGAGGTAATCTGCCTCACTTTAGTTTTAAATAGAACAAAAATACTATAACATATAATTTCATAAACTTTTAAAAATATTGTGTTCTATTAAGAAAGTTCATCATTTATTGCGATATATTACTAAAACTAATGACATTGAAATAAAGATGCATAGCGTAATTTTGATAGAAAACGTTAAATATAATTAAAGTCAATTTAAATATTTAACGTCCAATTAAACTTGATATCGAAACTTAATTTTAAAGTGAAGATAACGCATAATTAATTAAAACAGAACTTACATCTGTTATTTATAATACGATCGTTGCTGAAAGATGAAAAAATATGAGGGAGTACGTCACAAGGTAGTCGCGTTGATGCAATAAATATATCGTGCATGTGTCTAAAAACCTCGGGAATTAAACAGGGGCAGCCGTACAAAGATGGGTGCAAGCGGGGTAAGGGAGAGGGAGACATTACAAAACTTGGTTTTAACCGGTTAATTCTTATTACCTAAACCGAAATTTGTGAAAACCGGTATTCCTCAAAAACCGGTTTTGGTGTCAATGACCGAAACCGGTTTAGAATTTCAACCGGTTTCCGAGCCCTGGTTGAAGTCATTAAACATAAATAAATGAGCAAATGACATTCAAAACAAAATCACAAATATTAAAATTTATAATAAGTAAGTATGACCGCCGGGCCGGTCGACGCCCGCGCTTAGCTGATTGCGTTGCGAGTGCCTACTAAACTATTCATCACTGTGCCTATTGCACCAAGGCGCCACTTTAAATGACTTTACATTAACTTTTCATATAATTCTTTTTTTTTCCATAAAACCATTTGAGGAACTATTTAATTCCTTTTTTTTTATAGGAGAGGGGGCAAACGAGCATGCGGCTCACCTGATGGTAAGTAACTACTGCCGACCAAGAACAACCGCAACACCAGGGGAATTGCAGATGCGTTGCCGGCCTTTGAAAAAGGAGTAGGCTCTTTTCTTGAATGTCGTATCGGTCCGGAAAAATCGCTGGTGGTAAACTATTCCACAAGAAAGTTGTGCGAGGAAGAAAACATCTTCGTAAAACATAAATCGCACAGTGGTGGACCGCCAATCATCCAGATGGTGTGGATAATATACTAGATAATAGACATTCTTTAATAGACATTTAGGTAGTTTTTTTACGAATACTGTTTGCTAGCAACGCTGCCTGCATCCAAGAAGCAACGTCGCATCCAGCAGGTAGGAACGCCTCAATGTCGCACATGCGGCGGACCAAGGCCAAGCCAAAGGTATATTATGACGTCGACACAGGTGTCATCGTCATCAAAGGCGCCGCCTGCCCTTTTCGGTTTGCAGCTATCGATTTGGTAGTCGATGTTTGTAGCACGTGCAAATTAAATGAGTATTACTAACTATTTTTTTATTTAATGTAAGTTGTATTTAAAAAATGGATGCAGGTTAAAATAATTACAAATATTACAATAAAATATTTAAAATGATTAAATACAAAGTAACAGTAATTGAATAAAGATATTAAGGTATAATGGTTCAGTTAAAATATTAAAATACAAATTTAAAAATTAGACTTACCTAGCTACTTGTCCGCGGATGGCGGTGAGTATCGCGCATATAGCGTTCAAAATAATCACCTCTACATTCTATGCATAGGTGAAACCTAAAACTGAACTGTTCACCGACACGAGATAATACTTGATGATTCATTTTGATTTGATCGAATGCCCATATTATTTTTTCTTTCAACATGTCGCGGGTTTCGAATGTGCGACCAGTATACACTAATGTATTTACATGCCCCCATAAATAAAAATTTATTGGTGTGATATCTGGGAGGCCATGCACAAGGCCCGTTATGACCGACCCAGCGACCTCTGTTTTTTGTTTCGATTCTCTGTTTAAATAATTCTTAAATTGGCGGGCATAGTGCGTCGGCGCCCCGTCATGTTGGTAATACATATTGCGTAGAGATGCAAGTGGTATGTCCTCTAATAACTCTGGCAGCGTGTCGGTGAGAAAACCATGATAGCTTTCACTGTTTAATCTTTCTATGAAGACCGGGGCCCAGTAACGTGGTATTAATAACGCCTGCCCACACATTGACACTAAACCGGTGTTGAAAGCTATGCGGTCTTGGTTCATGTGGATTTTCATAACACCACAAGTGTTCATTGTGCGAATTAAATAGTCCTATTCTGCCAAATGTTGCTTCATCAGTCCATAATGTTAGCTCGTTCAGCAGCTAGTAACCAGTTACAAAATGTAACTCGCGCTGGTTTGCCAGCTTCGCTCATGTTTCAGTTCGCTGAGTTCATGAACACGATGCAAGTGGAAAGGGTACTTCCCTTCATTGTGTATGACACTCCATGCGTAGTACTGTGACACATTGAACTGTCGGGCTGCCTCATAAGTGCTTGCTGCTGGATTTTTTTCAAAAAACTGCAGTATGTCTTTCTCCTCACGTACTGTGCGCCGCGGTGGACGAACACGATCGATTGATACAGGCTGGAATTGCCCGTAATCTCGCAATCGATGTGTAGTACCTAGCATCGTAGCGTAGCTCGGTGCACGTAAGTTGGGAAATCGCCTTGAATATTCACGACAGGATTCACTAACGTTATCATTGCAAATTGATAAAATTTGTATCACTTCGGTATACTCAACATTTGAGTATCGGTAAGCCATCGTAACAACGCGTAACGTTCGCGATATTAATCTCACAATGGAAGGAGAAACGTCGCGGGCGCACCAAAGGCGACTGACGACACAGGTAATTAGGTCAAGTTCAAATGAGCAAGCGCCGCCTCCTACACCCCTCCACCCCTACCCCGCCACGCGCTTTATTTTGCTATTTAGGACTATTGCCGTTTAGAAGGTCCAATTAAAATATTTTTATTTTTGTATGAAAATAAAAATTGAAGAAATATAATTTTATTTCTTACAGATGTTGTTATGATGTAAACAATATATTCCAAAAGGTCTTCATTAAATTAAAAATTACCCTGTATATCAATATGTATGATACTGGAAATATGGTTCATATGTTTTTTCGTGATAATATGACTATACGATATTAAAGTTCAGAAGCTTACCCCAAATTTCTATGTCGTTAAACATGTACGTCTCAGTATCTTACTAACCACTACATTAAAATAGTAGAGCACAACTAAAAGTGGTATTTTAAAAATGATATCGTAAACAGAATTATTCAAAAAGACTGACAAATCTTTTGCACCACGCAAGAAAAATAGAGATACAGTGTGTTTGTTATAGTTTGTAACTATCCTCTTTAGTAGGTTGATGACGGTCCAGATCGTGATTAGTTCTAATAAGTGTTGTATCTTTCCTTTCTTATATTATGATGTATGGCCCCCGGGTTGCACCAGCAGTTTTGTCTCGCTCTGGCTTCGCGAAATAAAAGTCTATTTTCTTTTGTAAGTCGTAAACTTTACACACTTTTAACTTTACACGGCGATACAATTATTCTCAGGTCTGCGCTGGTAAAGGTCTCTCTTAATTTTTAGTATTTTAGTACCTGGTCGCGCTTGGATCGCTAGAACAAACACACTACGATAGGTCGAGGCATTCTACTGCCACCATCAGGAACATTAGGTGACACGGCCAGGTTTCCAGTTATTGTCCAGGTTCTTTACAGTTATCATACGAAACACAACATACGAACATAATTTACAACAAAGGTCTTCCCCAAGAAATGCCACAAAGCACGGTCCTGAGCTTCCTGCATCCATCGAAACCCTGCAAGTCATACCGAATCGTCTCTCCATCTAGTGAAAAAATAATACTTGTGCATCATCATCACAGTCTTTCATAAGCCCACTGCTTAATATGGGCCTCCCCCAAAAAATTCCATTAAGCACGGTCCTCAGCCACCTGCATCCATCGACTTCCTGCATGTCTTACTAGGTCATCACTCCATCTAGTGGGGGCTGACCCGCACTTCGCCTACCGGTACGAGGCTGCTAATCGAGAACCTTGCTTGTAAAATTTAATTATAATTAAAAAAAGATATCGTGTATCTAATAAAAAGACACGTTCCTTGTACCTGTTGTAACCTGTACCGTTATAGTATTAACATCAAATAGCCAATGTCAATCGGAAGATGACAAATACAAAGACATTTAACGCGCTTGCCATACGCTCGTCGCGCGCATGATCTTACATGCATACATTAGGCCCGAGTCAACTTACATTGTGTCTATGGAATGGAGCCATTATTAGGGATAAATTGTCATAGTTCGAAACGACTGTAGTAAAAACGTTGCAAGCTTGGACTTCCAATCGTACAGTCATCAGCATTGGCTTAATTAGTTAGAGAAAATTTACGTTACATCACTAAAATTTATATCAATTTGGTCATGTTTCATTTACAGTAATCCGTATGTAATACTTGATCTAATACTTATAAAGTATAAAAAGTAACTGGCTTTTTACGCCCGCAGTAGCGGGGCGTATAAAGCTGGGCACAAGCCTTCCTTGAATTTTAATTATCATAGACTACCACGTTTGTCACACTTACCACTAGAGAAAAATTGGTAACACATACTACATATAAACAGACGCAATAAGATAATGTCATCACAGAAATACTATATAATTGTGTATTTCGTCTTATTTCTTTAGTATGGAAATTTATTTTATAGACTTTTTTACTTTCATGGCCTGTAGGGATCACTGGTGTCAATCTGCAGATATTATATGGACAGAAGATATTAACATTTTGTGGAAAGCAATCGCTACAGTTTGACAATAAAAAAATATGATAGTACACGTATATATATAACCGCGTCGAATGCGAATTTATTAGGTAACATAACATATAACATAATATTACATAGGTTACATACATTAAATAACATAATTTACATACATTAGGATTTAACATAACTTATTTTAATGTTATATTTTTTAATTGTTTATTAAACTGTTTTCACATAAAATTTAAATTATCATTGAACATTCGCTTTCCTTCGACAACTTGATATTGTGCAATAATAAATGATATAATCGATATTATTACAAAAAAGTACCTATAATTTAGGTTTCTAGTTTGTTTCAATATAGAAGTTCTGTAATACGACCGATTATGTTTAATATCTTATCATTTTCTAAAGAAAATTATGAATAAAAAACTAAAGTTTCGTACTATACTTTTTTGTTTTGTTTTTTTACAAAAGAAGCGTTTTAAATGTTTCTTTACTTGAACTCAAAATGCTTAATAACTGTTTTAATTAACTCAATAAGGGATCAAAGAGCTTTGGCCTTCGTCCTATTTATTATTTAAACAAGCATAGTTGAAACACTTTTCTAGCTAATTTGATCTACTTCAGTCGCTATTAGTTAAAAGTGAGCTTTATAATCCTCTTGTAATGCAATCAAAATAAATATTTGAAATATGGTAGTCGAGTACTGTGTTAAAGTAAAATAAATAAATATTTACATCGTAAATTATAATTAATATCACTCAGTATTTATATAGACTATAATCAAACCAAAGAAGTGGAGGGCACCAATTCTCGTAGAAGAATGAGAAATCAATTAGTGCCTGTAAATTTTTTTTCTTTTTATAGGAGAGGGGGCAAACGAGCATGCGGCTCACCTGATGGTAAGTGACTACCACCGCCCATGAACAACCGCAACACCAGGGGAATTGCAGATGCGTTGCCGGCCTTTTAAAAAGGAGTAGGCTCTTTTCTTGAAGGTCCCTAAGTCGTATCGGTCCAGAAAAATTGCTGGTGGTAAACTATTCCACAAGGAAGTTGTGTGACGAAGAAAACATCTTCTATATCGCACAGTGGTGGACCGCCAATCATCCAGATGGTTTGGATGGTATCGGGAGTTCTGCCGCGATGTGCGTTCGTGAAATTTGGCGGCTGGGATTAATCCGAACAATTCCTCAGAGCACTCCCCATGGTAAATGCGAAAGAAAATGCTAAGAGATGCAACATCTCTTCGCAGTGCCAATGAGTCGAGCCGATCGGAAAGGACTCGGTCGTCGACGATTCGAGCCGCTCTGCGCTGGATGCGGTCAAGTGGAAGGAGCTGGCATTAGGGAGCCCCAGCCCAGAGATGGGAACAGTATTCCATGTGAGGCCGAACCTGCGCCTTGTAAAGTTGCAGGCGTTGAGCCGGCATGAAATACTGTCCCGCTCTGCTGAGCACGCTAAGCTTTTTAGAGGCCAATTTGGCCTTGTCTTCCAAGTGACCACGAAACTGCACGTTACTCGATATGTCGACGCCGGGAATTCCGATACTGGCTGAGGCAACAAGGGGAGTACCTTGAAACTGAGGAAATACGACAATGGGGTTCTTTTTAGCGGTAAACGCGCAAACTTGTGTCTTCTGAGGATTAAACTGGACTAGATTTAGTCGCCCCCAATCCAAAACTTTGTCGAGCAAAGACTCGACTTCAGACACAAGTTTTTCCGGTACTCGGTGACGTTTTCCCGAGAAATATTGGCACGGCCGGTGTATAGGGCATAACCAGTGCTGTCATCCGCATAGCAATGAATGCTACCGGCTTGCAACATATCATTGATATGCAGAAGCGTTGGTGATAGCACGAAGCCTTGTGGAACACCAGCGTTAATAGGCTTGTAGTCGGAGCATGCACCGTCTACAACGACCTTGATGCTTCGATCTGCAAGAAAGCTGGTGATCCAATTGCATAATTTCTCGGGAAGCCCATAGGAAGGGAGCTTCGAAAGAAGCGCTTTGTGCCAAACCCGATCGAAGGCCTTCGCAATGTCCAAACTAACGGCCAATGCCTCCCCGTTGGACTCTACTGCCCCCGCCCATCTATGAGATAAGTAGACCAGAAGATCACCAGCTGATCGACCCCGACGAAAACCGTACTGGTGGTCACTAATCAGCTGGTGATCTTCAAGGTACCGCATTAGGTGGCAGTTTATAACGGATTCCATTATTTTGGAGAACAAGGGGGTGATGGCGATAGACCTGTAGTTGGACGGGTCTGAGCGGTCGCCTTTTTTAGGGATCGGGTGGACAAAAGCTGTCTTCCATGAATTCGGGACTACGCCTTGGGAGTAGGAGTATCGTAAAAGACGCGCTAGGACCGGTGCCAACTCCGGAGCACACGTCCTCAGCACAATTGGGGGGATACCGTCAGGACCACTCGACTTCTGGATGTCCAGGGAGAGAAGAGCTTTGCGAACCGAGCGCTGTGAGAACAGCACATCCGGCATGGACCACTCACACCGCTGGATGTTCGGCGGTGTTTTCCCCCCGTCATCAAGAGTCGAGTTGGACGCAAAATGGGAGCCTAAAAGGTCGGCCTTCTCTTTTGCGTCGTGGGCCAGTGAGTCGTCCTCCCTGTGCAGAGATGGTAGTGATGGCTTACAGAAATTCCCTTGGACAGCCTTGGCGAGAGACCAGAATGCACGGGTTCCCGAAGGAAGGCCAACTAGTTTCTCGCCAATTCTGCCTATGTGCTCTGACTTTGCCTTGGCAATAACTCTTTTGAAGGACCTGGAGGCGAAGTTATACTTGTTTTTAAGTATGCTGGTGTTTACATCCCGAGTCGCCGAAGCCGCAGCCCAGGCTTGATAACACTCCTGTTTAATGCGTAAAGCAGTCTTACAGGAGCGAGCAAACCAAGGCTGAGATCTGCCTCCGATGGGTACCACAGATGATGGAATAAATAGTTCCATTCCCTGTAGTGCCATGTAGTGGCGGTCAAGAATACCACTACCCCATATCTTCCCGTGGGTGTCGTAAAAGGCGACAAAGGGAAACAGGCAGGAGATGGGCAGCAGCATCTTCCTGATAATAGCCAGACAATAAAAAAACTGCGGTTGCCAACCCGCTCGCCAAGCGTGGCAACTATGGCAATTACCCCCCTATGAATGTAACAAAGAGACGGCCCCCAGTCCCCGGCGGCCCCGCTATTCCTGGCTACGGTGGCGACCATGGTAAAGGCGGGGCAGGGGGTGCTAAGAATCTCCGGTGGAGGTTCGGTTGCCACCTTAGACGACTCGACCTGGCAACGTACAACGCACGCACCCTGAGGACTGACGAGAAGATCGTGGAGCTGGAAGAAGAGATAGACAAGTTGCGCTGGCATATTATAGGATTATCCGAAGTCCGAAGAGAGGGGGAGGACACGGTAATCCTCGAATCTGGCAACTTGCTCTATCACCGGGAGGGCGACCATCTGTCCCAAGGAGGTGTCGGATTTATCGTCCACAAGTCTCTCGTTAACAACGTTGTAAAGATCGGGAGTGTGTCGACGAGGGTTGCGTACCTTATACTCAGAATCACCAAACGGTATTCGCTGAAGGTCATACAGGTTTACGCACCAACCTCGGCACACCCCGATGGGGAGGTGGAGGAAATGTATGAGGATATCTCTAGAGCCATGCATTCCTCCAAAACCCAATATACGGTGTTAATGGGAGACTTCAATGCAAAACTAGGCACAAGAGAGAACGGTGAGCTGAAAGTAGGGAAATTTGGAATAGGGCAACGGAACCCAAGGGGCCAGCAGCTGGCCGACTTCATGGAGAAAGAGGGACTCTTTATGATGAACTCTTTCTTCCAGAAGCGGCCCCACAGGAAGTGGACCTGGTCGAGCCCCGACGGTTCGACAAAAAATGAGATTGACTTCATTATGACGACCAGATGACAACTGTTCAGTGATGTCTCCGTGATCGCGAGGGTGAAAACTGGTAGCGATCACCGAATGGTTAGAGGCACACTGAACCTAAATGTTAAGTTGGAGAGGTCTCGTCTAATGAAGTCAACGCTCCGTCCCCCTCGTCCTCTGTTCCAAAGTCCCGAGACCTTTCAGCTCGAGTTACAAAACCGTTTTCAGTGCCTAGAAGACTGCAATGAAGTGGACGATATGAATGACAAGCTCGTGGAAACTGTCCATGCGGTCGGAGCTAAGTTCTGCAAGACCCGCCGCAGAAGAACACAAAAACTCTCCGATCACACTCTTAATCTCATGGCTGTTAGACGGGAGATGAAGCTACATTCTTCAACAGACTTGACAGCATACAGGCATCTGAACAGACAGATCTCCAAATGCATGCGGCGGGACTTACGCAACTTCAATACAGCTCGTATTGAAGAAGCGATCGAGCGGAACCAAGGCTCCAAAGTCTTTGCCAGAGATCTGTCTGCCAGAAAGAGCCACCTGTCAAAGCTGAAGACAGAGTGTGGCAGCATCGTTTCTGGGACACCTGAGATTTTGAGTGAGATTGAGAGGTTCTATGGGCAGCTGTACACGTCATCGTTGGAGCCACACGCAAGTGTGAGTAACGATCCAAGAGCGAGTCTCATCCGACACTATTCCGAAGATATCCCAGACGTCAGTCTGAGCGAGATTAGAATGGCTCTCCAGCACCTTAAAAACGGCAAGGCCCCAGGCGAGGATGGAATTACAGCGGAGCTTCTGAAAACGGGTGGAAGACCGGTACTTGAAGTCCTTCAGAAGCTCTTTAATTCCGTCCTCCATGGTGGCATTACACTGGAGGTGTGGAGCAGAAGTGCGGTGGTCTTGTTCTTCAAGAAAGGTGACAACGCTCTCTTGAAGAACTACAGACCGATTTCCCTTCTGAGCCGCGTCTACGTGCTGTTTTCGAGAGTCATTACAAATCGTCTCGCGCGCAGACTTGACGACTTCCAGCCGCCCGAACAAGCCGGTTTCCGAAAGGGCTTTAGCACCATAGACCACATACATACCCTTCGGCAAATTATACAGAAGTCCGAAGAGTACAATTTGCCACTATGTCTGGCGTATGTGGACTATGAGAAAGCCTTTGATTCCGTCGAAATTTGGGCGGTGCTGCAGTCCCTTCAGCGGTGCCAAGTTGACTGTCGGTATATCGAAGTGTTGAAGTGCTTGTACAGTAGGGCTACGATGGCTATCCGAGTACAGAACCAGAGTACGAAACCTATCCAATTGCAGAGAGGTGTAAGACAGGGTGACGTCATATCCCCGAAACTCTTCACCGCTGCATTGGAAGACGTTTTCAAGCTTCTGGACTGGAAAGGATACGGTGTAGTGTAGTATAGCCCCCACTACTATATATATATATTAGTGTTAAGGTAGAATAAGAAGAGTATAATTAAAGTTCTTGTACAAGCAACACGTCTCCTTCATTCAGCACCTTCCGAGTTCCGACATCACATGGCGACCCTGCCAGGCGGTGCGCTGTTACAATGCAAGCGCACCGCCGCGGCCTACAAAAGTTGTTGAAAATAATATAAATATTCTCGGACTACACGGAATATATACCTGGATGTGACGAAAAAAAAATAAATAAATATGAATACAAGAAAAGGCCACAATAATAATTTTGCAGAAACTAAAAATTAAAAAGTACGTATATTATCTGAAGACAACAGACAACAGCTACAAAGAGTGAGGAAAATAAAATGTGCATTTTATTTTGATATAATGACCAAATACCAAAATTATTCAAGAAACGGCAGATTAATTTAAAAAGGACAAAAGCGATTGTAGTCTGGAAAGCTTCGTCCAGAATCAGAAGAATGTCAAAGTTGAGCCAAGAAGAACAAAGAAGAAAATTTGAGGTAACATCGAAACAGCGTATTTTTTGTCATTTTTTTAAAGATTTCTTTAAAAAGTTTTATCATTGTTATAAAAAAGTTTTTAATATTTTTTATTTAATATATGATTAAGTTTTTTTTATCAGATAATTCACGATAAAATCGACCTAAAAAAAATGTAATCATATTACATTATTAAAATTAAGTTACACTTTAAGCACTTGTGTATTAACATAGAGGCACAATTTTATATTAAATTTATTCAGTTATTATTTATTGTTTTATATTATTTTTATTACTGTGTCGTGTAAAAACGAATGAAATAATATAGTAGATTGCATTTTTAAAATTACAATGGTTTATCATAAATTAATTTTTCGTTTAGTTAAAATAACACCGATGATATTATTCATTGTGATTTTTTTTCTATAGTAAATTTTATTTAAATGTAAGTATTCAATTCGAAAAGGGTTAAAAACAATTCGGTATTAATAAGTGTTAGGTTTTCTTTTTCTTTTATAAAGGCAGTGACTTTAAAGTTATATAATAACCTAATTAAACATTAAAATTGTTCGTTTGAATGTCAAAAGTTAAGTAAGTAATTAATGTTTTGTTGTGTAAAGTTGATATTTGTTACAGTGATTATTCAATTATTTTCTGTAAACGATATAGTAAATACCATACTTCTAGCAATCTTTTTCGATCTAAACAAAAGTAATGTGTCAAAAATTCTGCGTAAATAAGGAATTCAAAACTATAATTTTACTTGTATCCACATATTATGTATGTAATAATAACATTGTGTAAGTTACGTTTAAATTAAGTGATCATAATACGTTGTAATCTAAAACGTTGCCATATACGTATTTTGTTAATTAAAACAAAGGTGTCTCAAATCGCTTGCGCTGCTAAGAGTGGGATTACAATTTGTATTTCGATCTGTCTGTTGTTATGTGATTATGCTATTGTTATTTAAAATGATTATTTTGCTTTGACTTCTTTGTTCTATATCTTAATATGAAATACAATAATTTATTTTTGATTTAATATTGATTAAACTATCATAAGGTTTTAACTATTATAATTCATTATTTTTGGGATAATAGCTTGAATATCTAACCTATTTGTGTGGATTATGAAAATAATTACTTCGTTTAATTCGATTTTGAAACTCATTATATTATGTATAAAATTAATGAATTTAAATTTTATTGTACCCATATTGTGAGCCTCAATCCCTGACCGACAACGATATAACTAAATATTATACGAGACTATTATATGATATAAATTTGTAAAAGATGTGAGTAAATGTTTGGCTAAGTTACGGAATACGTAATTGTAAATGAAAATTATTAATAATGTGTAAGTGTGAGAGTAAGGTAAAGAAAAATTATCGGAGGTTAGCATATCTACATACAATCAGCTTGATCAGCTGAGAGTTTGGAAAACCTAATAACCGATTAATTTTTAGGTTGTTCTGACACTATTAAATACGAAATAAGTTTTAATGTATTGTTAATGAGGTATAAATCAGAATTTATTACGAATTTAATTGGAATATGGTCCATAATCTTGATTATGTATATACGCGGGCCATGTACGTGTAAATTGTGGTACAATTAAATAATGATTAATGAAAAACTATAAATGTAAAGAAATAAATAAAAATAAAACAAAAATTGACCTTGATAAACAAATAATGGAGAGATACGGGAACGTCCGTCACTGGTAAAGCGTATAGTCCTCGAGCAGGGTATGTTTCCAGGATTGGATGATAAAATCGGGAGTAACGGGTACTAGGGAACAATACCTTCAGTACAAGTGATGTGAAGGAGTTTACTCATATTAGTACTGTTGGGGACCAGAGAAGTCTTAAATTTGTTACTCTTAATGATGGTACATAGAGGTCTCATCCTTCATTGGATCATAGTGTGAACTTAGTTTTCCTCCGTGACAATTATTGGAGTCCTTTTTAAAATGACTTCAACGTAGACCTCAAGGTTGTGCGCACAACCCAAGGTACACTATTACCTTGATATAGTATGATGAAGAAAAAGTTTATGTACCAATAAAATTAAATATATGTTATGAAAAAGTAATATAATACCCAAGTAAATGTGTAAAGTACCCGCGTGATAAATATCACGAAATAAAATATAAATGAAATGAATTAATACTCCGATTCCCGGTAACTAAATAATAAATAAATATATAAGTGAATAAAGAGAAATAAAGCTAGCTAAAGGTCAAAAAAAATCAAAAAAGTACCTAAAAGATATATAAAAAAAAAGATAATAAAAAGGCCTAACAATCGAAAATAAGGAATGAGATGAAAAGTATGAATAAATATATAAGAGCAGAGAATTTTAAAATATAAATCAATGTACAACTATACTAGAACTTCGCGAATTACCTAATTATGTCTAATAAGTATGTTGTATGTATGCATGATACATAATACCAATTTTATTAAGACGTTGAAATTACTATGGGGCAGAGGGATATGGCCACCCGAACTACCCATAGGATATATGTATTTATATTAACTTTTGTAATTTATGTTATTATTAGACTAACGTTATATATTTATTTTTATAAGTTAAAAAAAAACAAATGTATTCATTTATTTTTTATTTTTTTTTGTCGGTGGGAGGTGTAGTGTAGTATAGCCCCCACTACTATATATATATATTAGTGTTAAGGTAGAATAAGAAGAGTATAATTAAAGTTCTTGTACAAGCAACACGTCTCCTTCATTCAGCACCTTCCGAGTTCCGACATCACAACGGTATCAACATCAATGGCGAGTACATCACTCACCTTCGATTTGCCGACGATATAGTCCTTATGGCAGAATCGCTGGAGGACCTAAGCACTATGCTCAATGACCTCGATAGTGTTTCCCAACGGATAGGTCTTAAGATGAACATGGACAAAACAAAGATCATGTTCAATGTTCATGTCACACCTATGCCGGTAGTTGTTGGGAACACTAAGCTCGAAGTTGTTGACGAGTATGTTTACCTGGGACAAATAGTCCGACTAGGTAAGTCCAACTTCGACCGAGAGGTCAATCGACGGATTCAACTCGGCTGGGCAGCGTTCGGGAAGCTACGACACATCTTCTCGTCAGACATACCTCAAAACCTGAAAACGAAATTGTACAACCAGTGCGTGTTGCCAGTGATGACTTATGGAACTGAGACGTGGTCCTTCACTGCTGGCCGTATGAGGAAGCTCAAGGTCGCTCAGCGAGTTATGGAGAGGGCTATGCTCGGAGTTTCTCTGCGTGATAAACTTAGGAATGAGGATATCCGCAGTAGAACCATAGTAACCGACATAGCCCAACGGATTAGTAAGCTGAAGTGGCAGTGGGCCGGCCATATAGCTCGAAGAACCGATAACCGATGGGGAAGAAAGGTTCTCGAGTGGCAGCCTCGTACCGGTAGGCGAAGTGTAGGGCATCCCCCCACGAGATGGAGTGACGACCTGGTAAGACATGCAGGAAGTCGATGGATGCAGGTGGCTCAGGACCGCGCTTTGTGGCATTCTTTGGGGAAGGCCTATGTTCAGCAGTGGACTTGTGAAGGGCTGTAATGATGATGATGATGATTCCCTGTAGCACCACATCAGTGACAGAGGCAGCAACAACGCTGGGATCATACGGCAAGAAGCAAACTCATGGGTAGGAAGCAAAGAAAGACCGCATTCCGTCCCAATCCGCCGACCTATAACGCCTAACGCACTAGAAGTGATTTTACCCAACTCGGGATCAAAGCTATAGATGCAGGTTTTGGATCTACTACTAACTGCTAAGAGAAACGAACACATTTTTCCAAGCAACTAATTCTCGCCTAGCCTGCACAGAGTTAATTAATTGATAAATCCAAAAAAAAAACTGGCCAAGTGTGTGTAGGGCCACGCACAATGTAGAGGTAGGGTTCCATAGTTGCCCGTGACAACACGTGGGCTTTCGTGATAATGAGCATAGTAATAGTGAGGTAGCGGTTTCACCGTAATAACGACTAAAATGGGCTTAAATAGGAAGATCGTAACAGAAGGTTTTGTTTTCAAATCAGACTTATAGGGAGTGGTATTCAAAACAGATTAAAAAAAACTTTTCGATTTTTAAATAATACAATTTAAATCAAATCATTCACATGCCAAGGTACAAAAAATGGTTATTGTTGACGATGTGTCTATATATTCCCGGCAGTGCAACCCTATTATTAGCTTTAAATTATCCTCAGATCGCCCACGTGAACCTAGAGATTGATGAATGAAATTGTATGTGGCTATATAATTGTATGAATACTCTGAATGGGGCCTACAATAATTCTAACGACTAAATAAAAGTAAAAATAGTATGTAAGATCTTCATTTCCTATCCCGCAAATTAAAAAGTAAAGCTATAGTAGTAATGCATATAAATCGTTTTTTCATTATAAAATAAATTGAAGCGTCCGTAGCCTAATGGCAGGATTCGGACCCTGAAAGGTCGTGGGTTCAAATCCGCCATTCGACTACTGTCGTGAACCACTTCTAACACAAGCATTTTAAGATTACAATAAGTGGTTAAATAAATATAAGTAATGTTTAATAGCATTACTAGTATTTAAAAAAAAGTGTTTATTATTAACAGTTTACAAAACCAAAAATTAATAAATCCAATTGTGCATGCCTTAAGCTAAAGATATCCCCGAAACTCATCACCGCTGCAATGGAAGACGTTTCCAAGCTTCTGGACTGGAAAGGATATGGTATCAACATCAATGGCGAGTACATCACTCACCTTCGATTTGCCGACGATATAGTCCTTATGGCAGAATCGCTGGAGGACCTAAGCACTATGCTCAATGAACTCAATAGTGTTTCCCAACGGATAGGTCTTAAGATGAACATGGACAAAACAAAGATCATGTTTAATGTGCATGTTACACCTATGCCGGTAGTTGTTGGGAGCACTAAGCTCGAAGTTGTTGACGAGTATATTTACCTGGGACAAATAGTCCGACTAGGTAAGTCCAACTTCAATGGAACGGTCAATCGACGGATTCAACTTTGGTTGGGCAGCGTTCGGGAAATTACGGCACATCTTCTCGTCAGGTATACCTCAAAACTTCAAAACAAGACTGTACAACCAATGCGTGTTGCCAGTGACGACCTATGGTACTAAGACGTGGTCCTTCACTGCTGGCCGAATAAGGAAGCTCAAGGTCGCTCAGCGAGCTATGGAGAGGGCTATTCTCGGAGTTTCTCTGCGTGATAAACTTAGAAATGAGGATATCCGCAGTAGAACCAGAGAGACCTACATAGTCCAACGGACTAGTAAGCTGAAGTGGCAATGGGCCGGCCATATAGCTCGAAGAACCGACAACCGATGGAAAAAAGGTTCTAGAGTGACGGCTTCGTACCGGTAGGCGAGGTGTAGGGCGACTCCCCACTAGATGGAGTGACGACCTGGTAAGATATGCAGGAAGTCGATGGATGCAGGTGGCTCAGGACCGTGCTTTGTGGCATTCCTTGGGGGAGGCCTATGTTCAGCAGTGCACTTGTGAAGGGCTGTAATGATGAATGATGATGCCTTAAGCGTATTAAAATATTTATAACGTAATTATACGTAAATTATTACTATACTTCAAATTTTCCAATCATTTAATATCAAATATCAATTTAAAAATATACTTGGAAAGTCCAAAAATGCACGATTCATAATGCTCACATGTTCGTGAAATAATAATGTAAATTGTAGTTCTATTCTTCAAAGAGTTCCAGTAGCATTCACCGAAGTACATTTTCAAGTCGCTCTATCAAGTCCGGAGGTAAGGTCTCATCATATCCTTATTACATTACAATAGCTAATGTAAAACATTCGAAAACCAATGTGCTCTTAAATGGGGAGGAGTTGAGTCTTGTGGATACCACTGTTTTTCTTGGTATTACTATTGACGCGAAACTTCAATGGGGCCCCCATATATCTTAATTAGCAAGCAGACTTAGTTCTGCAGCATATGCTGTAAGAAAGATTAGAAGTCTCACAGATGTTGAGACAGCTAGATTAGTCTATTTTAGTTACTTTCATAGCGTAATGTCTTATGGAATTTTGCTATGGGGTAATGCGACTGATATTGAAGCTATATTTGTTTTGCAAAAGAGAGCCGTACGGGCGATTTATAATCTAAATTGTAAAGAGTCTCTCAGAGAAAAATTTAAAGAAATAAACATATTAACTTTGGCATCGCAATATATTTATGAAAATATAATTTATGTACATAAAAACAATAGCCTTAATAAGAATAAGGATGTTCATACCTTAAACACTAGGAACAAACATAAGCTTGTAATGCCAGTTACTAGACTCCACAGAATTAGTAATTCATTTATGAGGCAATGTATACGCTTTTACAACAAAATCCCAGAACATGTTCAAAGTTTGTCAATAAACAAGTTTAAAATTTTTATTAAAGAAAAACTGTACAAAAAGGGTTATTATAATATCAAGGAATACATGAATGAAAATAACCCCTGGGAACACCATGCTGGTTCTATGAAAAATCATTAAAAATTTTATAAACAAAATTATTGTTAAGTGAAATTATGTTTAAAAAAAGTCCCGCTGGGTTTCTTGCTGGTTTTTCCCTGGACAGACGTATTTTCCGAACCAGTGGTAAATGAAATAATGACTTTCAATAAGTATTATGTAATAATCCATATTGAATAAAAATCATTATATTCTATTCTATTCTATAACTAACAAAATGAGGCCAAACTCGGCACATCTAGTTTTCCTAGTCGAGGAGTTCCAGAAGCAGTCTTCAAAATACACTTTTAAGTCACTCTGTCAAGTCCGGGGGTAAGTTCTCATCATAACTAACAAAACGAGCCCAAACTAGGCACAACTAGTTCTCCTCGTCGAGGAGTTTCTGTAGCAGTCATCAAAGTACACTTTCTAAGTGGTGAAAATAAACTATTATTATTATTATTATTATTATTATTATTATATAAATCCTGCGTGCTTTTAGGGAAACAAAATATTGTAATAAAAATCTGTGATTATAAAAATAATAATAATATCTTACCTTGCCTTGGTCAAGTATGTATCAAATTTGGTATTTGGAATATTTTGTATTTCAACACCTTTCAGGCCCGTCAAGAACGATCATGCACATTTTTTTTAAATTCCCGCGACGATTCGTTTCAATTTTCTAGAGCCAAACCGTCACCACACGATTGTGCATGTATTACGCTCTATAATAAATTGTTCGCGCAAAACTCTGTTGTCGGAATCGACACCAGATGTCACTCGGCTCGGCGCGATTCCGGTCTGAAGTTCTTCCGAGCGTGGCAGTGGCGCGCAGGTCGCAAGCGAGTCAGTCATCTGCCAGATGTGCTAATGTTTGCACGCTGTTAATTTTGTGCGGGAACCGCGGAATAGTTAGGGCGTCTAGTAAATATCCTGTCTAGGAATTATAACGCGCATTCCCTGTTTGGATAGCCTTTCCCGGGACTTATTGGGTCCGACTCAGAATCTGTATAAGTGCATTCGACAATATAAGCTAGTGCGGCCTCTGTATTTAGAACTATCTGTTGCACGCGAAACGGTAGTGACCTTTGACCCAGAAACTCCGGGCGTGTTTTGTGCGGTAACCTTATACCCCGCGATAGTTAGTGGCTTCTGTAAGCTAGTTAATAGTACGATAGAGTTAAGTGACTGTCATCGTGGTGAACCAAGAAAGTGACTGTGGATAACCTCGAAAGGCCCCCTCAAGTTGGAGCGGTGTCGACGCTCGGGCTGCTGCCGACGGCTAAGGTCTAGGTTCAATCACCATCAGTCACACCCAGATACACACCACATCACCATTCTTTCCCTTGCACTACACAACCACATGCGACCTGACCGACTCCGGAGGGACCAGTCGCCTTGGATAGAGGTAAGTGCACTCCGCCAAATTCCTTCCGGTCGACTGGCCGTAGTATAACGCTCCCCCATATATTTAGTGTAATTAGAGAGATTCCACGTGGCACATTGAGCCCGACCTACGTCTGCTCGGGAGGACTTCAGCTCATGGGCCCCTGAGGATCTGATCCTTTAAAGGGAGCAGCCGTAGGCCGTAACATAAATAATAATTTTTGCGCGTTTTGCCGTTTAGTAGGCATCAGTGTTTATTTCTTCTGCATATCAATGATATGTTGCAAACCGGTAGCATTCATTGTTATGCGAATGACAGCACTGTTTATGCCCTATACACCGGCCGTGCCAATATTTCTCGGGAAAACGTCGCCGAGTACCGGAACAAACTTGTGTCTGAAGTCGAGTCTTTGCTGGACAAAGTCTCGGATTGGGGGCGACTAAATCTAGTCCAGTTTAATCCTCAGAAGACACAAGTTTGCGCATTTACCGCTAAAAGGAATCCCTTTGTCGTATCTATTCAGTTTCAAGGTACTCCCCTTATTGCCTCAGCCAGTATCGGAATCCTCGGCGTCGACATATCAAGTGACGTGCAGTTTCGTGGTCACTTGGAAGAGAAGGCCACATTGGCCTCTAAAAAGCTTGGCGTGTTCAGCAGAGAGGGACAGTATTTCATGCCGGCACAACGCCTACAACTTTACAAGGCGCAGGTTCAGCCTCACATGGAATACTGCTCCCATCTCTGGGCTGGGGCTCCCCAGTGCCAGCTCCTTCCACTTGACCGCATCCAGCGCAGAGCGGCTCGAATCGTCGACGACCGAGTTCTTTCCGATCGGCTCGACTCATTGGCGTTGCGAAGAGATGTTACATCTCTTTTTTTGCATTTTCTTTCGCATTTACCACGGGGAGTGCTCTGAGGAATTGTACGGATCAATTCCAGCCGCCAAATTTCACGAACGCACATCGCGGCAGAACTCCCGATACTATTCGCACCATGTGGATGATTGGCAGTCCAGCACTGTGCGATTAAGAAGATGTTTTCTTCCTCGCACAACTTCCTTGTGGAATAGTTTACCACCAGCGATATTTTCGGACCGATGCGACTTAGGGACCTTCAAGAAAAGAGCCTACTCCTTTTTAAAAGGCCGGCAACGCATCTGTAATTCCCCTGGTGTTGCAGTTGTTCATGGACGGCGGTAGTCACATAAGATCAGGTGAACCGCATGCTCGTTTGCCCCTTCTCCTATAAAAAATATCAGTGAGGTGACAAAGATGGCAGCGTGTTGTGACGTTGGTGACGGTAATCGTAAGTAATATTTTTTTTGCAACTTTTAGTGCAAACATTTTGATCTTGATGGTGTTTCGTAGACGTAATCAATGTTTACCCATTCAATAGGTTTTTACCGTAGAAACGTATAGTTTTTAAAAAAAGAAATTACACCACAAATTCAAATAATCACGATCGTGGCGTTCAGGTCTATCTTGACTTTAGACGATTTTAGGTAAAAATTTTCATTTATTGAATTTGTTTGTAATTATTTTTATTTTTGACAGGTATTGAACTTATCAGTGATTTAGTATTACATCTACTTGGGGATGGCAATGATTCAGAGGTAGGAGAACTAGACGATTAAAGGGAATTATCTCTCCAAAGGTCATCGATCCCTGCTGATGGAATTTCGACTGCGCCGTCTCCATTACCATCACCGCCTACACGACGGCATATTGTAAATGTGGGCCAAAGACACTCGGAAGTCAGAAGAAGAATTTGGAGACAGGTACCATTCAATAAAAAAGAACATAACTACCTGCCACGGGCTCCTCCAGTTGCAATTAGAGGGCCTTTAGAATATTTTAATGACTACTTTGATAACAAGTTTTTTGAACATTGTGCTAGTAACAACTACTACATGCGTCGTACAGGTCGGATTCTAAATATCAATTCCATTGAACTAAAAAAACTTGTTGGCATTCATTTGATCATGGGTGTCATCTAATACCCACGGCTTTTCATGTATTGGAGAGATGGGATACGAATGGACATGGTGGCAAACAGAATGACTAAAGAAAGGTTCAAGACACTGCGTTCGGCTTTTCACGTCGTTGACAGCGATACTGCTCCACCGGCTAATAACACACTATGGAAGGTCCAATCGATACTTGACCGGGTCAAAGAAGCTTATGACCGATTGGAAAGACAGCCGGGATTTTATTCTACTGACGAATAAATGCTACCGTTTAGCGCTGTTTGTCCACGTGGGCTGCGACAAGTGTTCAAAGGTAAGCCTCGACCCCAAGATCTAAAGATATTCGTGGCCACAACTCATGAAGATCTTATGATAGACTTTGAAGTCTACAGAGGTGCCAACACTCCGTTCGGCGACAGAACTTTGGGAGTTGGGGTATCAGTAATCTTACATCTCTCAAAGTCGATTCCAAGAGGGAGCTGTATTTATTTTGATCGCTACCTCTCGTCGATACCTTTGCTTGAAAAGTTGAACACCATTGGACTGCACGGCACATCGACGCTAATGATGAACCGAAAACCAGAACGCAAAAACATTGATTTCAAACCTGACCGCCGAATACAGCGCGGTGAATCACAGCAGTTCGTCTGTGACGATATGGTCGTAATTAAATGGATGGAAACAACTTTTGTGAAGCGCTGGGATAAAAGTACCTCAGTATTCATGGACATCTCCGCACCAAACACCATCACTAACTACAACAGGCACATGGGCGGTGTAGACATCCTTGACCAATCAATGGAATATTACCGCACTTTCATGAAGACAAGAAAATGGACACTGAAAGTAATACTTCATTTCATTGATCTGGCTGTTTGTAATGTATAGCGCTTGTATAAATTAGAATGCGCAGCAGCTGAGATCTCGAGCAACAAAACCATGGACTTGTTTGACTTTAGAATGCAAGTAGCCGATGGACTAACAAGCACACTTATTCGTGGAAGAAGGACTCCAAGTGATGATGCTGATCAAGCCGAGAATTTAGAGCCAAACACGCCAAAGTTTAGGAGATCAAATCAACTATCTCAAGCTAAAAGGTATGAGGGCTATGACCACCTCCCAAGCTTTGAAGCAATCGACGATCACCGCACATGCCGAATGAACGGATGTAGAAGTCGATCAAAGTTTAGATAATGATATCTTATATTTACGCGAACACTACACATTTTTAAATAAAACTAATTTTACGGATTTTATCGCGTATATTAACTTATTTTTAACTTATTTTTATATTCCCGACGTTTCGGGTGCTTTCAGCACCCGCGGTCACGGGGGACTGAGTTGTTTGACGTCCTGCTGTCATAGTTAGCCCGGCTACCTTCAGTTTTTTAATATTAATTTTTGGTTCGATTTACGCAGAATGAGCTTACAGTATCTTGAAGTCTAGCAGTGGTATACTTGGGTTTGGTTTTGATTTTATTAATTATGGGATCCCAAGCAGATGGCAGCACCCATCCATCTTCTCTATTGAAATTAGGATGGTTTTTTAATTTCAATAGCCTCTCGAATCATCCTTGGGAGGAATCGGTGTTCTTTTGCGAGGATTTGTGGTCTATCAAATCTAATGTAATGACGGGGACGATCCTGAACATGTTCACAAACTGCAGACTTCCCGATACGTCGGTGCTTCACGTCAGCTATATGTTCTTTAACGCGGGTTTTAATAGATCTTTTTGTTTGTCCTGTGTACGAGAGACCACATTCACAATCCAGCTTGTACAGCTTACTATAGGACGTAGTGGAGCGTTTGGTTTGTGTATTTTCGGTAACCAATACAACCTCGGTGGTTTGGCACATGATGGTATTGTCGAATTCACGTCAAGATCTAATTTTTCGGAGTATTTCTTTATTAAATCAGTAATTGTTTTGAGTGTATTAGTTGTAGGGTCTATTTTGACCTTTTTGTATGTACTTACGTCCGATAAAAATCGATAATAAATCGAGTCACAGACAAGGTTGGCTACATCTTGAAGCGAGCTTCCATTAAAACGTACTTCAAGCCGCTGAAGAAGATTGGTCAATTTTTACCATCCGTCAACTGTCATATCCCTCTACAAGATGCAGGAGTGTACAAGCTGGATTGTGAATGTGGTCTCTCGTACATAGGACAAACAAAAAGATCTATTAAAACCCGCGTTAAAGAACATATAGCTGACGTGAAGCACCGACGTATCGGGAAGTCTGCAGTTTGTGAACATGTTCAGGATCGTCCCCGTCATTACATTAGATTTGATAGACCACAAATCCTCGCAAAAAGAACACCGATTCCTCCCAAGGATGATTCGTGAGGCTATTGAAATTAAAAAACATCCTAATTTCAATAGAGGAGATGGATGTGGTGCTGCCATCTGCTTGGGATCCCATAATTAATAAAATCAAATCCAAACCCAAGTATACCACTGCTAGACTTCAAGATACTGTAAGCTCATTCTGCGTAAATCGAACCAAAAATTAATATTAAAAAACTGAAGGTAGCCGGGCTAACTATGACAGCAGGACGTCAAACAACTCAGTCCCCCCGTGACCACGGGTGCTGGGAAAGCACCCGAAACGTCGGGAATATAAAAATAAGTTAATATACGCGATAAAATCCGTAAAATTAGTTTTATTTACAAAGTTTAGATGTAAAAAAATGTGACGTGTATCTGTGTCTCTCGAGGAAACAAAACTGCTTTGCTGCTTATCATAAAAAAATAATAGCGATATATACTAGTTTTAAAGCCCGATGAAGCAAAAGTAAAGCCTGATTTAGTTTTGATCTCAATTGTAGTGATTTTAACATGTTAGATATTTGTAAGTTGTTCTTCTAATTAACGCATTGAGTACCGTACGGTACGTCTCATTTAGCTTGAAGCTTAGGAGATTTCCCTTTGCTACGAACTGGATTGTGTAAACACACTAGTGAACCTTCGTTAAACCCCTTGTTGTTCATTTTGCGGTCATACCGTGTTTTCATCTTCTCAGACGTTTGCTGGCCCGTGTGTCTGACGTGCTCATAAATGTCATTCATTTTGTTCCGCAAGTCATTTGCATAATCGGTTATACTGCGTGGGGCATCAGGTGGTATCTCGGTGATTAGGTCTGCAAGCAGCCGTAATTCTCTTCCAAAGTTTGCAGAAAGCTGGTGTCACTGATGTACTTTCGTGAACAGCGCTTTGATATGACAACAAAAACGGTTGTATATGCCTGTCCCAGTCTCGTTGCCGTTTTTCCACAACTTTTGCTAGGTACCTCTCCAATGTCTGATTAAATCGTTCTACCATTCCATCAGATTGCGGGTGGTAAGAAGTTGTTCTTGTTTCATGAGTACCCATAACTCGGCAAGTTTCCTGGAATATTTGAGACTCAAAATTCCTTCCTTGATCGCTGTGAATCTCAAAAGGTACTCCAAAACGATAGAAGACTTCATTAACCAGTTTATCTGCAACTGTTTGAAGCTTCTTGATTTGGAATGGCGAAGACTTCTGGCCACTTAGTGAAGTAATTCCATCACAACTATGAAATACTTGTTACCACTTTCACTTTACGGAAACGGCCCCGCAACATCAATGGCTATCCTATCCCATGGGCGCAATAACATTGTACAATTTCAATGCGCCTCTACTACGAGTTTCAGGTCCCTTTACAGCCGCACAACTTGTACATTTGCGGCACCAGTCCTCAACATCGTCACGACAGTTGACCCAGTAAAACCGTTCTTGGATCTTTAGTAGAGTTCGTTTAACTCCCAGGTGGCCTCCTGAACAACCATTATGATACAGCTGTAGAACATCCGTACTTTAGCCTTAGAGACAATCATTTGCAAATGACAACTGTCTCCCCGACAATTTTCCCATTTACGGCACAGGACTCCATCCTGAATCAGGAAGCTGTCCCATTGGGCCCAATAGCTTTTCGTGGTCGAACTCATCGCCGAGACGTCGCTCCACTTGGTCTTAGGAGCACTGGCCTTCATCCATTCCAGAATCGGCTTGATTTCCGAATATTCCTGCTGTATATGTTGTAGGCTGTCCTTCCACTCATTGCTGAGCTGGTCTGTCCTGAGCATTCTCATAGATACCACTTCCTTACCCTCTTGTCTAGTACAATGATTGCAATCATCAGGGCAAGGTCTTCTTGATAATGCATCGGCATTGCCATGAGATTTCCCGCTGCGATGTTCGATCACAAAGTCATATTCCTGCAGTAGTTCAATCCATCTCCCAACTTGTCCTTCCGGATTTTTGAACTACAATAGCCATTTCAGTGCAACATGATCAGTTCATAAGTGAAATTTCCGCCCAAGAAGATATTTCCTGAAATGCTGCAGGGAGTTTACCACAGCAAGCAATTCCCGTCTTGTGATACACTATTTCCTTTTCGGCTTTGACAACAACTTGCTGAAGTACGCTATCAAAACCTCTTGATCACCATTCAGTTGAGACAACACACCGCCAAGTCCTGTATCACTTGCATCTGTGTCGACTATAAATTCCGTCAACTATAAAATCAGGGTACCCTAAAATAGGTTTTTGCACAGACGGTCCTTGAGCTCCTGGAATGCGGTATCGCAACTTTCACCCCGGCAGAAATGTCGCTTCTCCTCGGTTACCTTGTGCAGAAGTTTGGCTATATCTGCAAAGTTTTTCACAAATCGCCGATAATAGGAGCACAAACCCAAAAATGCTCTTACCTATGTCTTGTCTTTTGAAACCCGGCCAATTCCTGACAGCGGCAATTTTCTCTGGATCCGTGCGGATACCTTCTTCCGACACTAAATACCCCAAAAAGCTAACTTGCCGTTTGAATAGTGAGCATTTCTTCGGACTCAACTTGAGGTTGGCACTCTCGATCTTCGTAAGCACGCGTTCCAGGTTTTGAAGATGTTCCTCAAATGTACGGCCTACGATGATGATGTCATCCAAGTAAACCAGACAGGCATCGCCAATCAGCCCGGTAAGTACAAGCTCCATCAACCTTTCAAACTTGCTGAGCATTGCGCAATCCAAACAACATGACTTTAAATTGCCACAGACCCTTTCCTGTGGAGAATGCAGTTTTTTCCTTATCCTTAGGGTCAATTACAATCTGCCAGTAGCCACTTTTCAGGTCCAGCGTACTAAACCACTTTACGCCTGTAAGCATGTCCAGCGTGTCATCAACTATAGGCAAGGGATAGCTGTCCTTCTTCGTCACGTCGTTCAGGCGGCGGTAGTCAACACAAAACCGCATGCTGCCGTCCTTCTTCTTTACCAGTACCACAGGTGAACACATTGGACTAGATGAAGGTTCAATAACGCCATTCTTCACCATTCCCTCAATCATGGTTTCCACTTCCTTTTCACGTGCTACAGGCAATCTTCTTGGCCGCTGACGAATGGGCAATTCTTGTACTGTATTTATATTGTGTTGAACTAAGCCAGTCTTTCCTACGTCAGCTTTGTTTGACGAGAAAACATTGGTGTACTTGAGTAACAATTTCTTCGCCTTGAGCATTTCATTCGGGGAGAGAACGCCGCTAGAGGTCTTCGAAAAGTGTGGTCACTCTCGTTTGTGCATCCTTGCTGGGGGTCCCAGTCGATAGATATTCGCACCGACACAACCAATCCACTTCCTCACTAGTACCAACCAATGTGCTTTTTTCTATAATCTGTTCCTGATCACAAAGATTCAACACACGTTCTCTTGAGATGCCGGTGGTTGTGACCAAGGTTCGAGCCACATTCCATGGAAGGTCATTGTCTACCCTTTCTACGAGTACACAACGATGAGCTTGCCCAGGATTCCGAGGAAGACTAACCGGTACAATCGTTTCCGATTTCGGCGGAAAAACAATCTTTTAAAGGCTGTACACATTCCCTGGTAACGTAATTATTCCACAAAAAATTCCTCTTGTCCACATTTCAAAACACCTTGCTTTACGTCGATCTCACAACAATTCATCCTCATAAAATCTAGGCCCAGAATGCAGTCGTCCATTATATCAGCTACGATGACATTATGCAGGTAGATCATGTTGCCTAGCTTCAACTCCATCTCCTTCTCTCCACGGACGGGTATGCGCTGACCGGTGGCTGTCACCAAATTAATGCGTTCTCGGTTGTATGCAGAGTCCCCTTATAAGTTGGGAACTCACAACCGTGCGACCGTGCATGATCAGTTTACACGGCGTTCCATTGACCTCCCCCCTTGATTATTAGGCTGTTCCCATCATGGGTTTGTGAGATCAAAATCTTTGGGGCTCTTCTAACATCAGCCAGCACCCGCCAGTTTTCCTGCTGCTCCTGGGCGGTGCTGTTAGCCGCACTACCCTCTCGAGATCGATCACCTTCCCTTTCTAGAGTTCGCTTAGGGCAGCTGGATCGAAGATTGCCCCTTTCCTCACAGCCTTAGCAACTAGGGCTGTATGCTTTATTGCGGTCGCGAACTGTAGCTGCTGCAACCTCCCTGACCCGATGGGAACGATGATCCTGCCGCACGGTTTCCACCTCCAGTGCATGGGTCGGAGGCGTCCTTAAGCCTCTCGTGGTGCCCGAGCCTCACAGCAGCTCTTACTTCAAGGTCGCGGATGGCGTCGATGAATATCTGCACCAGGTTCCCTACAATGACCGCAGGTACAGACTGGTATGCTTTTCGAACCAGCTTCTCCACCTCAAGGGGCCCACTGCTGCAGGTTTTCGTTACTGCGTTGCACGCGATCTTTGAGCTGCGCACGAAAGACATGTTCCAGGTGAGCATCGCCATATCTCGCCACCAATGCTTCAAGGAGCTGCTCGTTAGTCACTTCCTTACCGAGAGCTTCCAGAACAGTTAAGGCCTGGTCGCGCAGGCCTAGGGTGAGAGCAGTCATGGCCTGACTTTTATTCCAGCCGTTCGCCTTCATGACAGCCTCGAATTGGATTTTGTAGACCGACCAGGAAGTAGTCCCGTCGAAAAACGGCACTTTGAATCCACGTAGCGAAGGTGTTGTAGCTACCACGGGAGCTGTAACTCCATCCCCAAGTTTGAGGTCGTCCAGCGTTTTCTTCACGTCAGCCATCACGTTGTCAATCTGATTGTACACTTGGTCGATTCGGGTTTCAGCTTCCGACAGGAAGTTGTCATACTGAGCAACCTTATCCTTCACCTCCCTTATTTCTTTCCCGAAGGTAGCGTGAAGGTCCTTCATGAGAAGTATCTGCTCTTCCTTATCGCGTTTGAGCTGCTCTTCCCACCGACGGCCCTGTTCCTTCTGTTGGCGGGCCTGTTCCTCCTGTTGGCGGGTCTGTTCCTCCTGTCCGCGCTGCAGCTGCTCTTCCAACCGACGGGCCTGTTCCTGCAGCATCATTATCAGAGCACCTAAGTCAGGTGCTGCAGATGCAGGAGCTGCTGACGGGCCAGCCTCCGTGGTCAGCAGCTGGCCCTCCGATGTTTGAGGCGTTGCACCACCAAATCGTCTCTGGTCCGTCTCCCGTTCGCGTTGACTTCGGGTATGGATACCCTCCATGTCGTCTTTAGGTAAAATCGGCATATTTTATTCCACTTCTGACACAAATTGTTACGAGCTTGGGGTTCTAGACAATTAAAAACTGCCGATTGAATTACCAAAATTGACACTTTAATTATAGAACACTAATTACAACTTAGAAACACTAATAATAAAACACAATTGTACTACTGAGTTCGCAGTTGTATCGCTTCGAAGTATTCGTTTATATCGCCAATTCAATACTGCCCTAATCGTGGTCTATACCGGCTTTGTATAGGGCCTCATATAGTTTCCAGAACCTTCTACTGTAGCGACATCTAGAATGTTCGAGTACATATCGGTTCCGAAGTTTCTAGAAGGATCTTGACTCTTTTAATTCTGCTACTCAACACTAGACGGCGCTAGTGTAACTAGTGTTGCCATGTACAAGACATTAATAGTAGCGCGCAACATTAATAAAACTTAAAAGGTGTAAAATAAAATAACTCGTGGAGCCTGTCCGATTGTTGTTGTGTTCTGGGATAGAATATGGTATACTTTATAAAAATCTTTTTACTTATGAGGTCATGATGATTATATAAAAAATGAGACTATTTCCTAGACATTTCAAGGTGACTTTCACTGGTGGCGAGGACAGTAGATATCTCTGACCGCAAGATCAGAGACGACAGTTATTGTCGCATTAAAATATTTTCTGATCAAACGCTGGCAAGAAGCAGGTCCAACAAAACATAGCGTCCGGAATAACGTGGTCGCGAGAATCGAGACAATCGAAGAGTTTGTGACCGTCTGACGCGTGGTCTTTTCGAATGAGCTGACAATGGACCACTTCCTCATCTAAACATGACTGTGATTTTAATTAGTGGAAAGTTGTCTGAAGAAAAATGCGTCGTGTATATTAACTATTTTGAGCTAGTAGGAGCATATGTTGGTCTAGTGTTTGCAAAAGATTTGCAAGATCGCCAATTGTTAGGTACTGCGCATCGATAACTCTTTCCTACGCATTTCCTTCATTTTCGGTGATAATGATAACGATTAAGAAGATTATATTGTTGTACCTACGTGCAAACGCAGCCTCAATTGACTATTTTAACAAATTGTTAACTTTAGAAATAGTCCGCTTTTCTCGCAACGTCCGTAACTAATGAAATCTAATATATAAAAAATAATGTTTGTTTGTTCGTATTTTATGTGCTGCCATACCATTCATCAGGTTGCGCTGAAACTCAACTCAACTCAACTTGTAGTTTACACTTGCTCGAAGGTTATAGGCATAGTTGGACCCGGTAGATGGCGCTGTTGTGGAATTCAGATGTTACCCGTTCGAGGCCGGGACATAACGCTAGTCACTTTATCCTCTTGTTTGGCTAAATCTCACATGGGAAAATATTGCACTTCGACTTTATAATCAGATAGGTTAAATCAAAAAGTTTACATAAGCATAAGTACCTATTATGTCTGGGTTTCATACAACATTTAAAATGTTAATTGTCAAAGAAGTCTTCTAGACGTAGCATTTTTTATCGATTACGGGATCGTGATGAAGGTTGTGCCAAAGCAAATTCTATTACCAAATAGCACAATAATTAACCGTGTAGTGACGGTGTAAGAATATCCATTCCTCAATATCTCCCGGGTGTTTCATAAGAGGCGACATAGGTAAACAATTCAGGAGATCGGCACCGTTGTTTTTCTAATAACCAACAAAAATAGAAAAATGAAATTGCCAATCCGACTGCCAAGCTTGACAACTTTGACAATTGTCCCCACTATTAGGCAATCTATGGCTTATTATGTCCAGCAGTGAACGCTCTAAAAATAATGCCGTGACTCTAAAAATAATTAATATAAGAATTAAATGTATAATTTGTTTATCGCTCTGTTCCTTTTTTAATCGAATTTCCATATTAAAACCAGCCAGTTTTGTAATAACTTTAATTTTTTTATATGATTAAGGTGACAAATGAGCATACAGTCCACCTGATGTTAAGTTGTTGCTGTGGCCCACGTACATTTACATATATCCTCTATTACGAATCAAATGTAGATGCGCTGTCACCAGTGAGGACTAAGATGGAATACCTCGTTTCCACTAACAAAGGGTCTTTGATTCTCTATACTCACCATACGAAACACAGCAGCATTGAGCTTTTAGTATACGCTGGTATTCTGTGAGAGCGTAGTTTTTCCTCGGTCGAGCCAACCCATTCGTGCTGCACAACAAATACCAATAATATTGCTGCAGCATGGCATAATTATGTGATTGTAATGGCATATTTTCTTTTTTTTTTCTCGTTTTATTTTCTTTTCAGCATTTCGCAAGGGTTCTTTTTCATAAGACTTTATTTTAACAATGCCGTTTCAAAGCGAGCCAGTATAATAAAAAATTGTCTTTGTTTTCTTTATAAGATCGTATTGACCGTGGAAGAAACACGCTTACAAAGATCAAGAGCGTAAAAAAGCAATGTTGACGTTTCTGTGTTTTGTATAGTTGGTGACAAGAACCGGAGACCCTTTTATTCGGTATGAGGCATTTTGTCTTCGTCCACAGGTTGGAAACGCATCTGCATCTTGATTAATTAAGAATCAAGATGCAGATGCGTTTCAAACCTATGGTGAGCTGTGCGCTCGTTTCTAACTCTAACATCAATAAAAATATGCGTTCCTTTATGGAGGGTGAAAATTAGATACCCATCTTCAAAATAGATTTCTCGAGTGGTAGCCCTGTACATAATATCATTATAAATTTTAAATTATATGAATAAAAAAACTCATTATAAAGTTTTTTCCGTCTCATCTCTCTAGAGGTTATACTTTGGAAAGTGGGGGTAAATTTTGATCTGACATAATGAATTAGAAATTTTGATATGATTTGATGATCTTAGAAATATACAGTTAATAAAAATTAAATGAACTTAATAAACAATAAAAATCCGTAGCCAAACATTTAACTCAGTAATAAAACTAATCACAGAGTTCATCTCGCTAATGTTTCTGTAATATTCTGAACGAGTGGAATGAAGCAAAAGCAAAAAGTTGGAATAGGTCTCTGAGGGAACATTATCTTGCCATACATGTCAACACAGCTTCGCTAAAATGATTTTTGCTGATTGCTAGCGTTGAATTTTACTTCTGTTGCTACTATTATTGTAAATATTTTAAGGAAAAGATTAGAAATAACAATAAAAATATATATTTTATCAATTGAATGTATTTACTTTGATTATTTGCATATCATACATATCACACTTGAAGTTAGTACGCAATACGAAAGGAAATGTATATTTCATAAAGCCAACGCATTCCAAAAAGTTCAGCAGTGGACTTAAAATGCTGCTTTTGAAGCAAATCATGACGTCGGATTAGTGAGCCAGAAAGTTTTATATTTTATAGTTTACTAGCTAGTAAAGCGGTTTTATCCGCGTATATCACGTTTCAGAGCTCTTACTAACTTGCACATCGGTTCATAACATCTCCCCCTTTAAGACGGAGGCTTATCCTTTAAGATAAACGTTGGATACAGTAAAATCAAGATTTTAAGTTGATACAATCAATACAAGAATACTCGAATGCAGCAAAATCATTTAACAATTAAAATAATTTCAACAGATACAATTGCAATAGTTGATACCTTAAATGAAATTTATTTTTAAGGATTTTTTCGCGTTTAATTTATCTTTATAATTCCCGACGTTTCGGGTTACAGCACCCATGGTCACGGGTGGAACTGAGGTGTTTGACGTCCCGATGTCATATTTAGTCCGGCTAGCTTCAGTTTTGAATACTAATTTTTGGTCGGACCCACGCAGAATGAGCTTACAGCATCGTGAAGTCTTGCAGTAGTATGCAGGGGTTTGGATTTAATTTTATTAATTATAGGATCCCCAGCAGGTGACAGCACCCATCCATCTTCTATATTTAAATTAGGATGTTTTTTAAAGTTCATATAGCCTCGCGAATCATCCTTGGTAGGAATCGGTGTTCTTTTACGAAGATTTGTGGTCTATCAAATCTAATGTAATGGCGGGGACGATCTTGAACATGACTTCTCCGAACGTCGGTGCTTCAAGTCAGCTATATGTTCTTTCATGCGGGTTTTTATAGATCTTTTTGTTTGTCCTACGTAGTATAGAGGGATACGACACTTGACGAATGGTAAAAATCGACTGAATCTTCTTCAGCGGCTTGAAGCATATTTTAATGGAAGCTCGCTTCAAGAAGTAGCCAACCTTGTCTGTGACTCCTCTGACATAAGGTGGTACACGCTCGACTGTGTCCGGTTTCACTCGGTCACTGTGACGTAGGCATGGGACCCGAAACTTGTTGTCTTGTAATACTTGCTCGACGTGCGGAAGCTCGGCGGCCAGATGTTTTCTGTCACAGATCCCTAGTGCGTGAATCTCTGTAACAAAGATTGATGATGGTCCAATTCGCCATTTAAATATCGGTTGGTATGGGTCTTTTTCCTATACACACTGTGACCAATAGTGTTATCAGGATTTCGGATTACTAAAACATCTAGGAAAGCAAAATATTTTTTTGCCTGTAACTCCATTGTGAATTGTATTTTAGAGTGTATGGAGTTGAGGTGGTCTAAAAATGCAGTTACAATTTTAGATGGTAAATTTTGGAAGTATCGCCTACTTACCGCTTGTAGAACCTTGGATTTACAGGAGCAGTAAGAAGGGCTTTCTCCTTAAAGTCCTCCATGAATATGTCGGCGAATATGGGAGATACAGGTGAGCCCATCGCTACACCATTTACATGCTTGTAGAACTCTTCCTTTCACAATAGATAGCCAGATGTGAGGCAGTCTTTGAGAAATATTGCATATTCGGTAGGCATGTTGTTATCTTCTAGTTTCCTAGTTACAATAGAGATGCAGTCTTCAATAGGTAAGCATGTGAATATTATGAAGTTTTTCCCTCTTATTTATTTGCAACAATTAACTTCATCGTTTTCCCAGCAGTAAGAGTTATTAAGATTGTTTTTAATTATAATTAAATACTATATAACAGTTTTTAATTATATATGTTACGGCTAAAAGCCGAAGTGCTGTTACACCTACTTATAGTCGGCTAGAACTGGGTGCAACTGCACTTCGTGTTACGGCTGATAGCTGAAGTGCATACACATGTGTCGTATCTCCCCTTGTTGCCTCAGCCAGTCTCGGAATCCTTGGCGTCGACATATCGAGTGACGTGCAGTTTCGTGGTCACTTGGAAGAGAAGGCCAAATTGGCCTCTAAAAAGCTTGGCGTGCTCAGCAGAGCGGGACGGTATTTCATGCGGGCACACCGTTTGCAACTTTACAAGGCGCAGGTTCAGCCTCACATGGAATACTGTTCCCATCTCTGGGCAGGCGCTCCCCAGTGCCAGCTCCTTCCACTTGACCGTATCCAGTGCAAAGCGGTTCGAATCGTCGACGACGGAGTTTTTTCCGATCGGCTTGACTCACTGGCACTGCGTAGAGATGTTGCATCTCTTTGCGTATTTTATCGCATCTACCACGGAGAATGCTCCGAGGAATTATTTGGACTAATTCCAGGCGCTCAATTTCACCATCGCACATCGCGACAAAACTCGCGATACCATCCATATCATCTGGATGATTGGCGGTCGACCACTGTGCGATTTAGAAGAAGTTTTCTCTTCTCTTTTTCCTCTTATTTGTTTACAACAATTAACTTCTCAACATGTTATGTTACTATTAAAGAATCAAACAATCGCGTCTTTAATATACTGCCGTAATAAAATGGATTCTTTAATAGTCATGTAACATAACACGTTAAGATGTTAGTTGTTGCAAATAAATAAGAGGGATAAGCCTTATAATGCCACAGTATCATAAAATATGCACAGTAGAGACAAATCTTAATTGAAACATAAATGACGAAGCGATTCTTTTCCGACCCACATACTCGTATATCACTTTATATCTTCTACGCGTCCAATTACCCATTCACATGTTAAAATTGTTTGTCAATGCTAGTAAATATTCGTATGTATAAATTGACGGAAAACGTTGTTTCTTTTATAAATTGCTAGTAGCAAATTATTAAATAAGTTAAGTGAGAATTAGATGGACGCATTTTATGTTATTCGTTTGGGGGAGCCTATGTTCAGCAAAAGACTTGTGATGGGTTAGCGGTAATGATCATGATTTACTTGACAAATGTATCTTTGCGGTGTCTGATAAGTCATATTTTATCGGTGTTATTTTTTGCTGAACAAGGACTACTAATAGTACTCAAATCATGTATGATGCAGATTTTTTTTTTGAATTTTACGAAAGTCTTAACGTCACGAATTTACCAGTTAAGCACATATTAGTACAACAATTATAAATTCTGATCTCCAGGAATGTGTCTCCTTTTAAAAATCCTTTCAAAATCGATGTTTAAGCAAAAGTGTCAGTACAATAAAAATGATGGTTGCAAGCTACCATATACTCGTAATTAAGAAATTAAAAAGTATGCTTGCTATGAGTAAAAAATTATCGGTATATTGAAATAAAGGTATATGCATAGTTAAGAATAAATATATATGTTACGAATAAAAGCCGAAGTGTGGTTATACCTCGTTCTAGCCGGCTAGAATGAGGTACGGCCAGCAGTAGATGGTTAAGTTTAGGTGTCACGTAAAATTTGTAAAAATACGGAAAAGCGTATCAAGTTATATCAGCGACAGTAGGTTAAGGTGCACTTAAGGTGACCCTTGGGTCACCTTAAAACCGCAGACATTTATCTAATTTATAAATTATGTATGATACATCAACCGCAATTGACTACACCTTGTATTGGCTGGCTACACCTTGGTGTACGAGTATTGCACTTCGGCTATCAGTCGTAACACTAAGTGCTGTTACACCCAGTTGTAGCCGACTACACTCCTGCTTTTAGGCGTAACATATAATTAAAAAACTGTTATATAGTATTTATTTATAATTAGAAAGAATTTTAATACCTCTCACTACTGGGAAAATACCTTCTATTATTACTAAGAAGGTTATAGAGTAATTAGTTTGCCACGCTGTTCCAATGCACTTTAGCGGATTTCACGTGTCGTCATATTATTTTCTGCCGACTTCCAAAAACGGAGACGCTACTCAATTCGACTGTATGTTTTTTTTTGTTTTTTTTTTATGTGTGTTACCTCATAACTTTTCACTAGGTGAACCGATTTCGATAATTCTTTTTTATATTAATACTGATACTTCTCTTGTGGTATGGAATCTTGTGGAATTTGATCAAGGTCCGACCAATAGTTTTTGAGTTATTCTTAATAACTTATATCAAAGTCGGCTGTACAAAATTTTTAATTTTAAATTATATTTATTAGATATGTAGGCTTTCTCGTGATGCTTTCTTTCACTGCCTAATATTTGGTTAATCAGTTTGTGGGATATCATCATCATCATCATCATTACAGCCCTTCACAAGTCCACTGCTGAACATAGGCCTCCCCCAAAGAATGCCACAAAGCACGGTCCTGGAGCCACCTGCATCCATCGACTTCCTGCATATCTTACCAGGTCGTCACTCCATCTAGTGGCGGGATGCCCTACACTTTGCCTGCCGGTACGAGGCTGCCACTCGAGAACCTTTCTTTCCCATCGGTTGTCGGTTCATCTAGCTATATGGCCGGCCCATTGCCACTTCAGCTTACTAATCCGTTGGGTTATGTCAGTCACTCTGGTTCTACTGCGGATATCCTCATTTCTGAGTTTATCACGCAGAGAAACTCCGAGCATAGCCCTCTCCATAGCTCGCTGAGCGACCTTGAGCTTCCTCATCCGGCCAGCAGTGAAGGACCACGTCTCAGTTCCGTATGTCATCACTGGCAACACGCACTGGGTGTACAGTTTCGTTTTCAAGTTTTGAGGTATACCTGACGAGAAGATGTGCCGTAATTTCCTGAACGCTGCCCAACCGAGTTGAATTCGTCGATTGACCTCTCGGTCGAAGTTGGACTTACCTAGTCGGACTATTTGTCCCAGGTAAACATACTCGTCAACAACTTCAAGCTTAGTGTTTCCAACAACTACCGGCATAGGTGTGACATGGACATTAAACATGATCTTTGTTTTGTCCATGTTCATCTTAAGACCTATCCGTTGGGAAACACTATTGAGGTCATTGAGCATAGTGCTTAGGTCCTTGTGGGATATGGGAAAATATAACTATGAATTATTTTAATTGTAGAAACATTTATAACTTTTGGATTTACAAATTTTCTTAATTACATTAATGGATGTAAATAAATACGTTTCCTCATTGCTTAACGTTTAGAAGCAAGAAAAAAAAAAAGAAATCAACAGATGATGTTATTTTAATTTTTTTATCAGCCCAGCGCAGCCCTCCAACTTTAAAATATATTTACCATGATGCTCGTAGTTTTTTTGAGCAATACTTATAGGCTCTCCAACTGTAAAATATATTTAGCATGATAGTTTTGCTGAGCAATTCTCTAACATTTTCTATCCATTCATCTTTTTACCACATCGTGCTGGCGATAGTATAAAAAGGGATAGATCTGGAGGTCTTCACCACTTCTCTACTTTTGTGAAGACATTCTGCGCGAGTTCAACGATGTATTACCAAGGTAACAAATCACCCTAGTGTCCGTTGATGCTTCAATTATTAGGAAGGAGAAGGGGTGTTATGCTTTCCTCTGATGCCACATTGTCCGTCTGCGGATCGAGATATCGGGTATTAATTGAGACTTTCTTTCTGCAGCTTTACCTAATCTGGTGATCCTTTCCGCAGCCATTCCGAACTGGTAATCTCGCATAAGACAACAGTTGCTAAAACAACCATCCAAACCACCTATTTCGTCCTTATTGTATAACATTCGAAACTTACTCAAAATATTATAATACGGATGTCTATGTTTTTACAATACCACAAAGCGGATAAAGTATACCCTACTTTATTTTATGGAACTGTCAACATGGTTACACAATTTTGTCTCCCTACAATTTTTCCTTATCTTATTGACATTTGACTTTATGGTTGTCCTTCTATTGCTTCAGATAAGGTCAATGTTTAAGGATTACTCCCTCCTAACACAGTTTAATAAGATTAACTTAATGTAGGAGCAATTTGTAATCCAAGTAAATAATATTTGTTATCGTAATCTATTCTTTCAATGTACTGTAAATTTTTAGAAGTGTTAAAATCTCTTAATACCTTTATAAAATTATTCCACAAAAATTAGTAACACCTATCCGTTTTGAGGTATGACGAAATATTGCAAGAATCTACATTTTTATGGATTTTATTGATTTTTATATTCCGTGCTTTTACATATTAAACATACTCTGTATTGCAGCACTTTTATTTTTTTTAGCTACCTCAGTTTTATTAAATATGAATAAGAAGCTATTTTATAAAATATGAGAAATTCCATCACCCCATTTCTTTCGGGATGTCGTAGAAGTCGACTGTAGGATAAGCTAATATTATGTTATGCATTAATTTACATCAGTCGTAAGAAACCTAGATGTATGATCAATCTTCCAGGTTATGCTTAGGAAGCTCTCCATATAGCTTCAGTTAGAACAAAGGCTGTCGGTGTGTATATATATATCAACTTATATATGCAACATGTAACATAATTAACGCACATTCTGAAAGTAGTTTGTTCAGAATCGTTTACCGAATCGATTTCTATCATTTTTAATATAGGTAATTTTTATCCCAAAAATAATTAAAACTACGTAAATTATAGTCACATTAAACGTGTACAGTAAAAACTAACTGAAATGGACCGTAGCTCAAGGCAATAAGACTTTTAAAAGTGCAGTTTTATTTGTATTAATACAAATTCCTTCATTCAAAACAAAATAAAGAAAAATGCACGTAAAAGTCTTTACAAATACAGAGTTTGGATAGCGCTGGATCGGTCGCGGCGGCCCTGTCCAGTGACATCCCAGATCAGCTGATTTGACACGCCTCTTGACTTTTTTTTTGCGGAGACGTATTAAATCTTTAGTTTATTTCAGTGAGACAACAAGTGCAGAGGACCTAAAATAGGATAGTGAACGCTTTTAGAATAGTGAAAAATGACACTGAATTGCTTTTTAATTTAAATATCAATTAAGAAAACGGTCATTAAAATGTATTGAACAACATTTTGAAAGTGTATTAAAAATACAACGTTGCATGAGAGTTTAGGCTATCAGTAAATTAAGTATTTGATATTTTTAAATTATTGTAACCTTGATTCACATCTTTTAAACACGCCGTCTTTGAATTATGTTGTCGTATTTCCTTTTATCAGTTCATTATTATTTACAATTACAATTTTAAATGTTATGCAAATGCATAACATTTGAACGAATATTGCCTATCAACATTGTATCATAATCAATCAACAAAAATATTCAGAGTCGAAAGTCCAAAGCCTGAATAGTGTGACGAAAAGATGCAATATAATGTTTACTAGACTTAAATAAACAACTCGATGCACGGAGTGCTGACATCGGTTAATGTTCGGTTGTATTGTCGGCTTTTTTCGGCACTAATACCTACCTACAGTTATGTCAAGCGACGGCGGCGTAAACTCGTCTCGAACCTATGACCTATACCTACGTGTGCGACTGTGTGAGTTCCTGTATTTTTACTGTGACCACAACATTCTTTCGGAATTAGTATAACTAATTTAATAAATAATCAAATCATAAACATGTTTAACTAAAAAGTCAGTGTATGTATTATGATTATAACATACTATACTAATTGGAGTATCTGAGGATGTGCATTACGTTCAAAATTGTACATATAAAGTTAATAAAAACCTACCTAATCTAATTTTCAGAGTTACGAAACTTCACAAAATAAAGCCGTCAAATATAATATGTCACTCGTGTAAAGGAAACACGGCTAACGTAAATACGGCGTGAAATCGAAAAGGAAGCAATAGTAAGTAATGTTCGGATCAGATGTTCAGACTCGTGTCACGCAATGTTGCTTTCAATGTACTCACTTTATCTAAAAAAAAAGTTCAACAAAAACTTCTTTGACTAGTTTGTATCTTTATTTAACACTTAATAAAAATATTACTTTATATTTAGGAAGTATTATACATTCTACTATTATCGTAGGAAGTTACGTGGCTTAGTGCACATAATATTTGACTAATAAGTATGGATTTGAAATAGCTAACATATTTATGCAAATAATATATAAATAGTACAAAAAGTATATGTCAGTAAGTATATATAAAAGTATGTTTTAATTTCTGAGAGTGCTTTTACAGTAGAGAATCGGTAGGGTGCTTCATCAGTGCGTGATGGCGTACACATGTCATTTATATGCTTTTAATTTTTAGACGAAGACAGCTATTACCAAGAATTTTTTCTTTAATCTGAGAACTTATTAAAATAGCATTTAAAATTAAAACTAAGAATTTTATCGATGCTCACGTACTATGAAATTATATTAAAGTGAAATTTTATCCCCTGGCTGCATATTCAGGGTTATTTTTCAAAGAGTAACCAAATTTTATGTTTAAGTTAAGATACATAAATAATGATATACCGTTATTTCAATTCTTAAAATGCGAGTAAATACAGCTTCTATTTTTAATTGAAATTATCCCAAATTTAATGTGATTTATGGGCAACAACGTACGCGCGCTCCTCTCTGAACGATTCAATCCACAACGTTTTTGTCGACCGAGCAACCCTAACGAATGAGTTCATATTTAGTAATAGTAGGCTTTTAGTATATATAAATGACAATCAGTTAAAACAATGCATTACCACGCATTCTGAATTTAAAAGATAAAAATGACTGAGCTTTTGTGATTTTTTTGACTATTCTTTCTTCGCCCTTCGCCTATATTATTTATTCTGAACTTTCTCTGCAAATTCGGGCATATGTTACAAAATAACCCTGCATTGTTGATTTTTGGACTTTGTTCTGTCATAACGTCCCCGTGTCACTGGTACTGCATCTTAACCTGTCTTTTGATGAGTGTCTTTTCGATTATAGTTGTACTAAATAGCAAAAGCAATCTGATTTTTTATGTTAAAAACTCGTTAAAAGGCTTTTGTTAAAGTTATTATTATAGAGGAAGAGCTGATGTTCAACTTGTTCTCTTGCTTACAATTAAAATTCAACGATACCGCAATTTGTGTCGGTCACTATGAGAAATATGTAATGTGATGAATGTTATTACACTAAAACACCTAAATGAATTAATTATCAAATCAACAACAATACTACTTATCTCAGTTTAACGCTGGTAAACATTACAAGAACAGAAACGTATTGAATAACTGGCGGAATCCACGTCGCCTGAGTCGAACTTTGTACTGCTTAAAATAGTAAGGTTCGAGTTCTACCTTCCCTTCTAAGTTTATCTTTTTTTATTTTTACTAAGACTTCGGTAGTTCAGGGTTTTAGGGCTCTTTGTTAATATAAATAAATAAATAAAAATAAAATAGCCTTTTAATTCCTCATTAATTACATTTAATAAATTTGTAACAAAATCAATTTAGTAATTTTAAGTACATGCATTATTATAAATTTAGATGTACATTTAATTAGAGATTTCGTCAACGTGTCTCGTTCTTTTAACCACTTTAACTTTTAACGTTACCAAAATACACATATTCGTATACATATTCTAATGGAATGTTGTTCACAATTATAGGTATTTGGGCTCTATTCGTTTTTCGTCTAATCGACTTTGGTTTTAATAATGTTTAGTTCTAGGCCTACATTTTGACTGGCGTTGTTTAGCTCGCTTACCATTGACTCTATCTGTTTTGCCGTCTCGGAAAATATTACTATATCATCTGCAAATCTAAGATGACTAAGGTACTTTCTTTTTATGTTTATACCCTTATTTATCCATTTTAAGCCTTTAATGATGTGTTTCAATACTGCTATAAAGATTTTTGGTGAAAGTGAATCTCCCTGCTTTACTCCTCTTTTTATTGGGAAGGCCGGGCCGGTTCGGTCTAATTTGACTCTACTCGTGCTCTTATGGTAGATGTTCTTTAGGATCTTTATGTACTGTTGGGGAATATTTTGGTTTTCTAGAGCTTTCCAAACGCTGTTGTGTGAGATAGAGTCGAAAGCTTTATCAAAATCGATAAACACCAAAAAAAGTGGTTTTCTAAATTCATTTTATTTTTCTATTACCTGTTCTACAACGAGAATATACAGTACAGTATCCCTTACGAAAGCCGGCTTGTTCAATAGGTTGATATATTTCGATAGCTGGACTCAATCTTTCTTCTATACAAGAAGCAAAAAGCTCATAAACGGTTGGTAGTAAGCTAATAGGCCTATAGTTTTTAACGTCTGTGGGATCTCTTTTCTTGTATAGTAGTATAATATCACTTGCCAACCAGCATTTCGGTAACTTTTGCGTTTCAAGAATTTTGTTGATCATATATGTAAATGGGGTTGCTAATACCTGTTAAGCTGCTTTAATTGCCTCGTTTGAGATATTTTATGATCCGGGACTTTTATGGTTTTTAAGTTTGTCAATTTTCTTTATGATTCCAATTTCATTGAATTGGGTCACCGCCTCCTCTGTGTTTGGGTTTAGTTCCATTTTTCTATAAGATTCTACAGCAGTTGATGATGTATCGCTATAAAATTTTTGATACAAGGTCGTGACGATGTTCACTATATCGATCCTTGATTGAGTCTTTGATGTTGGAGTTTGCTTAAGGCACATATTCCAAGGTTTTCTGGTATTTTATTGTTGTAATTATATGTTTTCTTATTATTTCTAACCTGTGTTCCTTGTAGTCTTTCTTAATTTCTTTGTAGGCTTTCTTATTTTCTTTATATATGTCTATTTCTTTTTGTGATGTTAATAAGCTGGATGTATTGCAGTATTTTGCCTTGCTATTAGATTTAAATTTTGCTACTTTTAGTGTGCTTCTTACCATCCTGTGGTCACTGGGATAGTTTTGGTTATTAATGACTTCTATATTTGTTAATTGTTTGGGGGCATTTGAAGGAATATCGCCTCTTTAAAAGAACAACGTGACATCTCATATAAACGTATTTTTTTATTATTTGATATTCAAAACTGCGATGTCGAATTTTATTATCTACAAAAACGCGGCATTTTAAAAGTGAATGTTATAGGAGCTATTAGTGAAAGAGACGATAAGACCATGGCAAATGGCGTTATCACGTTGTCTCTTTCGGTGTGGCGCATGACTTCGACAACGCGACACGTTAGTTTGCCGCGCACGTGGAACGAGTGAAGTGCTCCTGTTTTTCACAAAAAACGTGGCATCACGAGTATACCACGTTTTTAGTGTAAAGGTATGTTTCTTGTTGTTATTTACTTTAACTTGAATAACGTGATAGTACTAATTTGTAAAACTCGTGAGTATTTAGAATGAAATAATGAATATTGACACATTATTGATGAAAAAGTTACAAGTTTTCTTTGTGATATCTTTGAATGTAACCATGTTGTTGATGAATCGTTTTCAAATACTATGGGTTATTTTATTTTACATCATTATATTTGAAAACCTTTAAGTTTGGGTTTATATTATGCAAAAATGTTAAATTATACATGCTAAAATAAAGTAACTTTTACGAATTTGTTTTTCAGATGGCATCACGATATAGGATGTTAGATCAATTAGCTACAGGTGTTAAAATAATTTAAGCGTACAACTAAGTGACTCAACCTCTCAGATAGATATCTTAACACAAGACGAGAATGAAAATGCCAAAATTTTGACCAATACATTGCAGACATCAAAAGAAGGTATTTTATTACTTGTACTGATATTTTTTTTAGTTATGTTCCTATAATTTCATTATTTCAATTATCTCTGTAGACAAAGACATCGCAGTAAATTCTATCCGACCTCGTAGTAATTCGACTAGTAGCAGCGGTTCCTCTAGTTCTAGCAGTTCTTCGAGTTGTAGCAGTTCTTCAAGCAGTGGCCCATCTATGGATCAAGGTAAGTTAATTTATATCCCACTAGACTCACAAAATTCGGCTCTAATTGATAAAGTACCACATTACTACACTTCAAGAAATTGATTACATTTATAACGTTTCAGACAGCGACTACTCGGTAAAGGATCTTGATTATGAAGGCCAACCAACAAAAGATGCTGAGTATTCTTCTGATACTGCCGAGGAACAAAATATCACTAACAACTATACAAATATTTCGGATGATCAAAATTTGGTAACATCTAATATGGTTTCAATGAACATTGAAAACTACGAGGAACCACTTTCGTCTACAAACGAACATGCTATGGTATTCAACGATCCCGGTGTCTTAGAGAACAGTGAACTTTCTGCGATTGAAAACGTAAGCAATGGAAATGCTGCAAGTCCAATAGTGTATAATTCTAGTCCAACTAAAACTCGTAAAAAAAGAAGACTAAATGAAGCAAACTGGAAAGTCAATGTAGCTAAACTACTGAGAAATATTGGTAAGCCGTATCAATCTACCTAATCAAAAAGAAACATACCAAGTCGTGAATTGAAATCTTCTTGTAAAGATAAATGTAAATTTAAATCTGGGTTTAAATTTACAGAGGAGCAAAGACAGATAATTTTAAATGACTATTGGAGCTTAGGTGCAATAGAAAAACAATGGACGTTTATTGCTAATGGCGTAGACAATGGAAATGAGGTGATCGCTACCAAGCTATTTCTAAATTGTTGTGTTGTTAATTTGTGTAACATCATGATTGTAAGCTGTTATTTAAAAAAAAAGTCCCGCTGGGTTTCTTGCTGGTTCTTTCCAGGACAGAGGTTTTTTCCGAAGCAGTGGTAATCAAACAAAAGAGTGACTTTCAATAAGTATTATTTATAATCTATATTGAATAAAAAAGTTTCTGTTTCTGTTTCTGACATAGTCATCCCAAAACAACGTTACGTTAAAGTTGATTCGGATGGAAATGTTGCAACTATTAGAAACAACAACAACAACGCTTTCTTTTTGACTATTTCGGGTGAAAAAACAAGAGTTTGTAAATTGTTTTTCAAAAATACTTTGGGGATTAATAATCAACCCATGAGACTGCTTTGAAAAAGAAAAATAGCAACACTAATATTTCTTCCATGAAAGATAACCGAGGTACTCATTCAAACCATTATGCAGTGGACGAAAGCATTAAAATGGCATTAAATTGTTTATTGAGTCTATACCGAAGATTGAGGCACATTGTATCCGGGCTAACTCAAAACGAAATTAAATTAATGGTAGTAAAGCTGTCACAGATCTTCATAGAAATTATGTGGAAAAATGCAAATCCCAAAACGTCCCATATGGAACCTACATTACATTTTATCGTATTTTCACACAAGATTTTAACATTTCGTTTTTCACTCCTAAAAAGGATTTATGCGATATATGCGAAGCCTATAAAAATATCACAGATGAAGAGAAATAGTCTAAGAAACAAGATTATGAATTACACCTTAAGGAAAAAGATAAGAACAACAAAAATATTTTAGTAGCGGTCTATGATCTTCCAGCAGTGTTATGTATAGGATGAGTCTAACGCAAATAGAGGTGTCAACGAAATAGCTACCTGTGTTTACAAATACCTGGAGAAAATTTCCGCAACGGCTGAAGACCTCGATGTAGTCTTTTATTCGGACAATTGTGCCAGACAGCAAAAAAATAACATTATGATCTCAATGCACACTTACGCAGTCAAAACTCTGCCAAATCTCAGATCAATTACACACAAATACCTCGTTAAAGGACATACGCAGAACGAGGGCGATTCAGCTCACTCTCAAATAGAGAGAGAAGTTAAAGGCAACTGAGATCAGGACCAATGTATACACCTGACGCTTTTATCGGGGCTATAAAGGCGGCACGGAAAAAAAGCGAGCCATTTCATGTCAATGAAATGTGTTTTGATGATTTTTTTGATTGAAAAAGTATATGCACTAAAATGAATTTTGCGATAATTAAAGATGAAGACAATAATACTGTGAAACTGGCTAGACTGAAGATGATTAAAGTTCAAAGCTCTGATCCCGATGCCATATTTTTCAAAGAATTATACGCTGATGAATTATTCAAGAAAGCTTTAGTGGTGAAAAAAAAATATAAATCGTAATAGCCAAAGCATTTATTTAGATTTGCAAAAGGCCTATCTTCAAAAACCTGGACTAGCAGCGAGAAAAAAATCTGATGTCATGGATTTGGTCAATAAAAACCTCATTCCTAGATACTACAAGCCATTTTACTAATCGTTGTAATAAGACTGATTAAGTACAAAGATTTTTTGAATTGTATTTTTTAGAAATATTTAATTGCTACATTTAAAATGATAGTATTTTTATTAGTTTTAAGAGAATTTGTGATTCTATGTTTATGAAGGGTGGCAGCAATGTGCCTATTTTGAATTTCTAAGTACTATAAAACTGTGTGCCATAGTTGTGTTAGAAGACGTTAATTACTATAACTTTAAGTACAGTAAACTTTTTGATTTTTTTATTTGCATGAAAGTAATTTTTTAGTTACCTTATAATTTTAATTAAAGCGACTACTAACTATGCGGTTGAATGATCACTTATTGATTATTGTGCCTTAAACTAATTTCATGGTGTAAGTAAGCTATTGTTTTAGTAAATTTGTATTTTTTAAATACAAGATCTTTATTTTGATACTGTGTTTTATTTAACTTATAACACAGCCTTACACCTAAATTTAACATCTTCAATGTGATATACAAGCATTTTGTGACAAATTTTTATCAAAAACGTGACATGTTTGCCTGTATTTTTTAAATCAGTTTTTTTACTTATTTCTTATTGCACTGAGTTTTTCTTTGCTTATTTTCAGAAAGCACATTAATTACCGCAACAATTTAGTTGTTTATCGACCGAAAAATTATCAATATTTTAGAAGTTATCAACGCTTAAATGTTTAAAATTGCTCTCCTGTAAATTTGTGGTTTAAAAAAATATCACGTTGTTCTTGTAAAGAGGCGATATAGTCGATCTCATTTTTTGTCTTCTTATCAAGATATATCCAGGTCCATTTTGTTTTCAAATTTTTCTTAAAAAATGTGTTAATTATTGTTAGTTTGTCTTGGTACGCGAATTCGATTAATTTTTGGCCTCTACTATTTCTTTTTCCATAACCGAATTTACCTGTGATTAGTTTCTCTATCTCACAAGTAGAGCCTAGTTTTGAATTGAAATTGCCCATAACAATAAGAAACTTATTTGTTAGCTGACATGCATCATTTACTTGTCTATAGAAGGTTTTGACTATTTCTTGTTTTGCTTCTCCAGTTGGAGCATATATTTGAATAAGAGAAATTTTCAAATAACCAAAATTCATGTTGAGCAAGCATACTCTATTCGAAATACCAATAAAACTCTCTATATTTGTTTTGGACTTCTTTTTTACTAGAAAGCCAACTCCACGTTGCTCAGTATTCTCCCCTGTGTAGCAAAAGTTCAGGGTCTTCTGTTATTATTATTCCCGATCTTCTAATCTCTGCTAATCCGATGAAATCGTATTTAAGGTGATTGATTGCCTCTTTAAATTCTATCATTCTTTCATCTGATAATAATGTCCTTGCGTTATAGGTGCATACATATATTTTTTGCTCTGGAGGGTTGTAGTCGTATTTTTCCGCGGTGATAAGCCGAATTGGATTTTGTAGAGAGGTTGTCACGAATTGCTATTCACAGTTATTTTTATTGTGTGGCATGGAAGGGTTATTTCTTGATGATTTCGTAATATATTGTTTCATATTTACTTTGTTTCGCTTTGGTATTTGTTTAGTGAATCTACTTTGATATTCTAATGAAGAACGCTCATCTGGGGATGTGGAAAAATTTCTTTTGTTACTGGGTTGATATGTGCTGTTTTTCTGTTCTCGTTTCTTTTTTAAGATGACAATTTTGTCGCATTTTAATATAGCTCTTTCTCCTTGTTCAATCTTTTGTTTGAGTTTTTGGTTTGTTTGAATTTTTAGTGTAAAATCATCTTTAATATAATATAAAGTTTTTTCAAGAGTTCGACGGTTTTTAAACAATTCAATTTTTTCACTCATGGTTGTAAGGGTTATAAATATGGGTTTCGGCTTTTCTCCTTTTTTACCAATTCTTCTAAAATATTCCATATCTAATTTTTAGCATGAGACTTGCATTTTATCATGAAATATTTTCAAAATAATTGTTTCTAAGTCGTGATAATTGTATTCAGTTTCTTGTTCTCCGAACAGGATAATGTTTCTTTTTCTTAGGTGTCTGTCTATCATTTCTATGCGGTCAACAGCCAGAACAAGACGTTCTTGAATTTTTTTATCCATGAAGATATAACGACTTTCTAAATTTGAGAGTTTTTCATTTATGTTATCGTTGATTGTGTTAGTGATGTTTTTTTCATATCCTTTAGTTCGTTATTTTGTAATTTAATTTCATCTTGAATTTTTTTCAGCATTATAGTTAGCTCTTCCATTGTTTATATGTAAAAATATGTAAAACGCCCTCTATTGATGCGATTAATGAGGTCACACAGTTTTGCTGATAGTTACTGACTTTGTAAAAGTCACCTCTGGCCCTTTCTCTCGGGCGGTTCTCTCGGGTGAGCGGTCAGTCGCCCGACGCGTGGGCGTAATTAGTATTGTCTGCGACCGCTGAGTTGATTGCGCGACGAACGGTATTGTTAAAGTCTAGAACAGAATTGTTGCGCGGTGGCCGGGCGCGTGCCTCTTATGGAGTTGTCTGAATTTGTACGTTTCGTGATAACGAGGCTTGTCTTAAAGTATGAAAAATAATTGTCGCGCGTCGACCGGTCAATTGCTTTTGGAAATTAATATTGAGTTGTAACTCGCGTTAAGTGCCTTTCTTGTGTGTTGTCTATATTCGTTCGTATAAGTGATAACGAGGCTTATCATTGAGTTTTGAGTGATTAAAGTAACTGATTGCCATTAATTTGCGCCGACGAGTTGTGGCTTGTGTGGTATTTAATATCGTACGAAAGAATTTTTGCATTGTCGTGTGGAACGCTAACTTTGTGACCCGAGAGAAGGTTGCGTTCGGTTTCGAAATGTAATTTTGTTGCTAAGTGAACATGGAACGTTGAACTTTGATCGACCTTTCATTACTTGTGCCATGTGTCACTTGTTTGATTTCGATTAACGTGGATTTGGTTGAATTTGAAGTTAATTAAATGTACAATAAAGTTGATAAACTAATATAGTGAAATAATAGCAGAAGTTTTCAATTGGTGAACGCCCACTGGAGGGATCACACATTTGGAGAAAAGCAGCGCCTGTGGATCTGCTGTCCGAATGCTTTGGTTAAGTCAGGTTACATTTTACACACTTTCTCACACCACTTTACATACACCTCACTTACCACATGACTGGTACCCTGTGGTCAACCCTACCTCCGGAGCTTGGTAAGTTTTGTTTGCTTGTCAGCCGTTTTAGAATAATTGTCCATAGGCCATTTGGGCTCCGCCCTCTGTTGCTCGTCGAGGGGGCTACTATGGGCCCTAGCCCAGTCGACTTTTGTCGGGGCAAATACGGGCGTGAACAGTTACTTTTGATTACGTATTTTGGCACAAGATGTCGCTCTTTTCTGCTGTATTTACTTACTAGCAGTTAAGGAATATTTTTCGTCCCTTCCCGATAGATGGCTGTCTTTTTTTAAATATATTATTATTATTATTGGTATTTTGAGATTATTATTTTTTAATAATATTTTAAATTCACTTCCGATATATTATGTAGCGCAACTTTTTTTTAACTTTTTGTTCTTATTATAACTTTACTTCACTTTTTGAGTTTTGATTCACTTTGACTGAGTAAACATACAGAATCGTTACATATATTGTTTTCGAAATTTTCACAAATTTATGCACTTTCTCACTAATAAAATAAAATAAGAAATGTTGAAGGTAGAACTATAATCTCCCACTTGTTTTAGCAGTATAAAGTATCACGCAGTCGACTAAGAGGGATCAGTCAGTCTGTAGCTCTACTAGTCACATATCGTTATTATGCCCGTTGGGCTAAAACATTACCTCCACACGGAGATACGGTGTAGTAGTTCTTCTAGTGTAAGCAAGTGCAAGTGCCGTGTAGTGGCGGTTAAGAATATCCACTACCCCATATCTTCCCGTGGGTGTCGTAAAAGGCGACAAAGGGAAACAGGCAGCAGATGGGCAGCAGCATCTTCCTGGGAACGGCAAAAATACAATAAAGAACTGCGGTTGCCAACCCGCTCGCCAAGCGTGGCAACTATGGCAAATACCCCCCTATGAATGTAACAAAGAGACGGCCCCCAGTCCCCGGCGGCCCCGCTGTTCCTGGCTACGGTGGCGACCATGGTAACGGCGGGGCAGGGGGTGCTAAGAATCTCCGGTGGAGGTTCGGTTGCCACCTACAAAGACTCGACCTGGCAACATACAACGCACGCACCCTGAGGACTGACGAGAAGATTGTGGAGCTGGAATAAGCGATAGACAAGTTACGCTGGCATATTATAGGATTATCCGAAGTCCGAAGAGAGGGGGAGGACACGGTAATCCTCGAATCCGGCAACTTGCTCTATCACCGGGAGGGCGACCATCTGTCCCAAGGAGGTGTCGGATTTATCGTCCACAAGTCTCTCGTTAACAACGTTGTAAAGATTGAGAGTGTGTCGACGAGGGTTGCGTACCTTATACTCAGAATCACCAAACGGTATTCGCTGAAGGTCATACAGGTTTACGCACCAACCTCGGCACACCCCGATGAGGAGGTGGAGGAAATGTATGAGGATATCTCTAGAGCCATGCATTCCTCCAAAACACAATATACGGTGTTAATGGGAGACTTCAATGCAAAACTAGGCACAAGAGAGAACGGTGAGCCGAAAGTGGGGAAATTTGGAATAGGGCAACGGAACCCAAGGGGCCAGCAGTTGGCCGACTTCATGGAGAAAGAGGGACTCTTTATGATGAACTCTTTCTTCCAGAAGCGGCCCCACAGGAAGTGGACCTGGTCAAGCCCCGACGGTTCGACAAAAAATGAGATTGACTTCATTATGACGACCAGACGACAACTGTTCAGTGATGTCTCAGTGATCGCGAGGGTGAAAACCGGCAGCGATCACCGAATGGTTAGAGGCACACTGAACCTAAACGTTAAGTTGGAGAGGTCTCGTCTAATGAAGTCAACGCTCCGTCCCCCTCGTGCTCTAATCCAAAGTCCCGAAACCTTTCAGCTCGAGTTGCAAAACCGTTTTCAGTGCCTAGAAGACTGCAATGAAGTGGACGATTTGAATGACAAGCTCGTGGAAACTGTCCATGCGGTCGGAGCTAAGTTCTGCAAGACCCGCCGCAGAAGAACACAAAAACTCTCCGATCACACTCTTAATCTCATGGCTGTTAGACGGGAGATGAAGCTACATTCTTCAACAGATTTGACAGCATACAGGCAACTGAACAGACAGATCTCCAAATGCATGCGGCGGGACTTACGCAACTTCAATACAGCTCGTATTGAAGAAGCGATCGAGCGGAACCAAGGCTGCAAAGTCTTTGCCAGAGATCTGTCTGCCAGAAAGAGCCAACTGTCAAAGCTGAAGACCGAATGTGGCAGCATCGTTTCCGGGGCACCTGAGATTTTGAGTGAGATTGAGAGGTTCTATGGGTAGCTGTACACGTCATCGTTGGAGCCACACGCAAGTGTGAGTAACGATCCAAGAGCGAGTCTTATCCGACATTATTCCGATGATATCCCGGACGTCAGTCTGAGCGAGATTAGAATGGCTCTCCAGCACCTTAAAAACGGCAAGGCCCCAGGCCAGGATGGAATTACAGCGGAACTTCTGAAAGCGGGTGGAAAACCGGTACTTGAAGTCCTTCAGAAGCTCTTTAATTCCGTCCTCCATGGTGGCATTACACCGGAGGCGTGGAGCAGAAGTGCGGTGGTCTTGTTCTTCAAGAAAGGCGACAACGCTCTCTTGAAGAACTACAGACCGATTTCCCTTCTGAGCCGCGTCTACGTGCTGTTTTCGAGAGTCATTACGAATCGTCTCGCGCGCAGACTTGACGACTTCCAGCCTCGCGAACAAGCCGGTTTCCGAAAAGGCTTTAGCACCATAGACCACATACATACACTTCGGCAAATTGTGCAGAAGTCCGAAGAGTACAATTTGCCACTATGTCTGGTGTATGTGGACTATGAGAAAGCCTTTGATTCCGTCGAAATTTGGGCGGTGCTGCAGTCCCTTCAGCGATGCCAAGTTGACTGTCGGTATATCGAAGTGTTGAAGTGCTTGTACAGTAGGGCTACGATGGCTATCCGAGTACAGAACCAGAGTACGAAACCTATCCAATTGCAGAGAGGTGTAAGACAGGGTGACGTCATATCCCCGAAACTCTTTACCGCTGCATTGGAAGATGTTTTCAAGCTTCTGGACTGGAAAGGATACGGTATCAACATCAATGGCGAGTACATCACTCACCTTCGATTTGCCGACGATATAGTCCTTATGGCAGAATCGCTGGAGGACCTAAGCACTATGCTCAATGACCTCAATAGTGTTTCCCAACGGATAGGTCTTAAGATGAACATGGACAAAACAAAGATCTTGTTTAATGTCCATGTCACACCTATGCCGGTAGTTGTTGGGAACACTAAGCTCGAAGTTGTTGACGAGTATGTTTACCTGGGACAAATAGTCCGACTAGGTAAGTCCAACTTCGACCGAGAGGTCAATCGACGGATTCAACTCGGTTGGGCAGCGTTCGGGAAATTACGGCACATCTTCTCGTCAGGTATACCTCAAAACTTGAAAACGAGACTGTACACCCAGTGCGTGTTGCCAGTGATGACATACGGAACTGAGACGTGGTCCTTCACTGCTGGCCGGATGAGGAAGCTCAAGGTCGCTCAGTGAGCTATGGAGAGGGCTATGCTCGGAGTTTCTCTGCGTGATAAACTCAGAAATGAGAATATCCGCAGTAGAACCAGAGTGACCGACATAGCCCAACGGATTAGTAAGCTGAAGTGGCAATGGGCCGGCCATATAGCTCGAAGAACCGACAACCGATGGGGAAGAAAGGTTCTCGAGTGGCAGCCTCGTACCGGCAGGCGAAGTGTAGGGCGTCCCCCCCACTAGATGGAGTGACGACCTGGTAAGATATGCAGGAAGTCGATGGATGCAGGTGGCTCAGGACCGTGCTTTGTGGCATTCTTTGGGGGAGGCCTATGTTCAGCAGTGGACTTGTGAAGGGCTGTAATGATGAATGATGATGAAGCAAGGAAGATCGTGTTGCTGAGAGACTGCCCGGTGTTACATCGAGAGGACTAGTGTAGCTGTTGCTTTACATACTTTGGTGTTATCATGTAAGTATGTCCTTCACGTTACACTAATGTGTGATTGTGTCTGGTACATATTACGGTTGGTCGAACTGTATTTGCTCTATACTGAATGTGTAGTGCTGTACGCTGTCTTATTTCTGATAATGATCAATTGCGTAAGCAAGAGAGCAAGTTGAACATCCGCTCTCACACTTTTATTATTTTTAACAATTAACGCTATCCTGATGTATTTCCGAGATCAAAATTATGATCCTCTGTTTTATATTTCCGATATCAGAAGTGGAATAATTTCTAATATCAGAAGTGGGATAAAGTCCCTGTTACTGTTCACGTATACACTTTGAATTTTGTGAGGGTTATTACGTTGGTGAAAGAATATGACGCGCCTCGCGTCTTGTTTTTTTTGTTTAATTTCTTAAACCAAGTTTGTTGTCATATTTACGACATGGACGAATCATTAAAGTGTAGAGTGAGAGTATACAAGTGAAATGTTTTAAGCCTAAAGTTAGATCCTTTTGTTTAATTTTTAATACGTTCTAGAAAGACTTGAGAGTAATTAAATTTGATGTCCTATTTACGATATAGACGTACCAGTAAAGTGTAAAGTAAAAGCATAAAGTCAAATGTTTTGAGCAATAAGTTAAACCTCTTTGTTCGACTTGTCGATTTATATTAGAGGTACCCGCAAGTACTTTTTTTATTCCTTAACGTATCCAAATATGTTAACAAATGTTGAAAGAAATGTTGAAAAGAGGTTTTAACTAAATTTGTTAGTTTGCATCCAGTGAAAACTTAACTTGTTCGAGTTTTATTGTAATTGTTGACTGTCGAGTTTTCATTCTTTGTGAAGTGATATGAAAATACGTAGTCTACGAAATAATGTAGCCTAATAATTTTAAAGTTTGAAATGTTTAAGCGATATATCAAACAACAAAGGATTAACTTTAACGTGCTATGAATTTAAAAAAAATAGCCTGTTTGTATTCTAATGTGTCGATAAGTGTTACAGTTTACTCCAAATAGTCGACGGCTAATTGGACATGGTCAGGTGCGTGGCCGAGCCTTGGTAAGGTTGAAGCTACGCCGCTATAAGTTGCTGTTTCTTGGCGGATCTTGAGGTCGGACGGCCGGGCGCCGCCGAGCGCTTGGGAAACTTGATCCTGGGATGAGTAACATTTATTCAATAATTTCTGTATTTTAAATTTATGTAAAGGCAAGTCAAGCATTGAATCAGCTATTTTGTTGGAAAATCAAGTGCGTTTTCCTGAGCAACCTTTTGAATCGACAGGGGACACAAAAGGGTCCATACCGAGTTACCAAAATATTACCAAGTGATTAGTACGAGCTGAAGTTATTATCTGGAGTTAGATGCAAGACTATCCAGGCCACATCTCAATATATGGTGCCCTGGAAAGGCGAATGGTGTCCCGAGAGTAGTGCTGCATTTTTTTGAAAGTGTGTTCCGACTGAATCCTTTTAATGTTTTCCTTTGTGTGTAACAGTAGCACGTGTGATGTGATTACATGTGCGCGAGTGTGAGGCGTGTGTGCCTTGCTCGTTGGAGCTGGACTGCTGGGTGCAGCTGTAACATGGCCTAGTTTCGCCGGACGCGTGTGTTGCACATATAGCGGGTGCTGTTCCGGAGCGCGCGCATGCTGTACATGGCGGTGCTGTGGGAAGTCTTGTTCTGTGAATATGCATCAGGCGCTGACCTGAGGCGCTGTGAGCGTGGCGCCGTGTGCGCGAGCGCAGTGTGCGCGCAAGTCGTGTTTTTTAGAACATGCATCAGGCGCTGTCCTGGCAGGCGCTGTCCTGGGGCGCTGTGTGCGCTGAAGTCGTGTTCTGTGAACATGCATCAGGCGCTGACCTGAGGCGCTGTGAGCGTGGCGCCGTGTGCGCGAGCGCAGTGTGCGCGGAAGTCGTGTTTTTTGAACATGCATCAGGCGCTGTCCTGGCAGGCGCTGTCCTGGGGCACTGTGTGCGCTGAAGTCGTGTTCTGTGAACATGCATCAGGCGCTGACCTGAGGCGCTGTGAGCGTGGCGCCGTGTGCGCGAGCGCAGTGTGCGCGGAAGTCGTGTTTTTTTAAACATGCATCAGGCGCTGTCCTGGCAGGCGCTGTCCTGGGTCGCTGTGTGCGATGCGCTGTGTGCGCGGAAGTCGTGTTTTCCGAACATGCATCAGGCGCTGTCCTGGCAGGCGCTGTCCTGGTTTACGTCTTTAACGTGGGAACTTGCAAGTTCAAGTATGAGTATCTAAGAGATACTTCGTATGGAGATGTATCCATACTTGTGAAAGCGAAGTTCTTTATTATAGTCTGCGGTATGAGAGCGTATTTCTGTTTGAGGGCCTCGTATGCGTGATGGATGAGAGAATAGGCAACGGTGTATGTTGTCTTGTTAACTAACAACTTGTTTTTCACGCAGATCACGATGACTACAATCCCGACAACGCTTTTGAGATCTCTGGTGCTGCTCCTGTTGACGCTTCGAGTACGTGACGTGGCGCAGCGTCTCGCTGGCGCTGGTGCGGCGCGACAGCTCGCTGTGCGAGTGCGGCACGCCCTTTGTTGTTGTTTTGGCCACGTGCGCTTGCCTTATGGCGGCTGCCTATGGAATGTGCTGTGTGTCCATGGTGTCGTGTTGCGCTTCTACGTATCGCAGCGGCCACGCTGGGTGCGTCGCAGTCTGTTACTGGCACACAGCCTGGCCTACACCTTTACATGCAGCTTCCTTTTTGCAATGTGTATAGTGGTTTGTGAGTGTCATGCACACAGTTACCGTTTAGCGTTTCTTATGACAATGTGTGGTGAATCTTAGGAGTCTAGAATTCTATGGTATTTCTTTTAATTTTGCAAAGCAAATTATTCATGTTTCAAGCACCTGAAACGTTTTACATTTATTCTAATCTTGAATTACTTTAGTCATCTATTTTTTGAAATCAGTGTTGGATGTACTTGAGTGCACGCTTGTGCATCTACCGTAATTGTTTCTATGTCCTTTACTTGGGCTGTTGAGTACTTAAAATTTTAGATAAAAACTACTTGTAGTAAAATCCAATATGAAAAAGGTTTCAGGTACTAATTAACGCCAATTTTGTATGTCAACAGCCACAGAGAGGTATGCAAACTTGGTGCCTATGCCTACAGTGTTGAAGTCTGTGTGATACGCTAACATTGTGTCTATGTCAACAGCCACTGAGGGCCACTGAGGGGTATGCAAACTTGGTGCCTATCCCTACAGTATTGAAGCCGAGACAGCTCGCTAGTGCGAGTGCGCCGAGACAGCTCGCTAGTGCGAGTGCGCCGAGACAGCTCGCTAGTGCGAGTGCGCCGAGACAGCTCGCTAGTGCGAGTGCGCCGAGACAGCTCGCTAGTGCGAGTGCGCCGAGACAGCTCGCTAGTGCGAGTGCGCCGAGACAGCTCGCTAGTGCGAGTGCACAGAGACAGCTCGGTAGTGCGAGTGCACAGAGACAGCTCGCTAGTGCGAGTGCGCTGAGACTGCTCGCTGCCACGAGTGCTACGCGAATGCCCGCTGGCGCGCGTGCTGCGCGAGTGCTGAACGCAGCGGAAACGCTTGCTGGAGTGCGTTTAGCTGGGTGCCCTGTGTCTTCAGTGTATAGTGCGATCTGTGCAGTGTGCGTGTGTTAAGCTCTAGTATGAAGTTGTATACTAAAATCTGATTTGAACGATGTTTTCAATTTTGCAAAAACTTAGTATGTATTTCATGGTATGAAAAGGCCGAGACGGTAAAGTTACATTAAAGCCGGTAACGTTACTCTAGGCTTCACACGAGGACGTGTGAATTGTCAGGAAAGGCCGTGTTAGGAATGAGGGTAAAATAATAAAATAAAATAAGAAATGTTGAAGGTAGAACTATAATCTCCCACTTGTTTTAGCAGTATAAAGTATCACGCAGTCGACTAAGAGGGATTAGTCAGTCTGTAACTCTACTAGTCACATATCGTTATTATGCCCGTTGGGCTAAAACATTACCTCCACACGGAGATACGGTGTAGTAGTTCTTCTAGTGTAAGCAAGGAAGATCGTGTCGCTGAGAGGCTGCCCGGTGTTACATCGAGAGGACTAGTGTAGCTGTTGCTTTACATACTTTGGTGTTATCATGTAATTATGTCCTTCACGTTACACTAATGTGTGATTGTGTCTGGTACATATTACGGTTGGTCGAACTGTATTTGCTCTATACTGAATGTGTAGTGCTGTACGCTGTCTTATTCCTGATAATGATCAATCGCGTAAGCAATAGAGCAAGTTGAACATCAGCTCTCACACTTTTATTATTTTTAACAATTAACGCTATCCTTATGTATTTCCGAGATCAAAATTATGATCCTCTGTTTTATATTTCCGATATCAGAAGTGAAATAGTTTCTAATAATAGTATATATAATTTAAATATAAAGCATATAATGTAGCATAGTATGTGAGAAACCTGGTTTTGATACCCGCTGGTTCTAATAATATTATTATTTGCAGTTTTAAGTGCTGATTTACCGCGTGCGCACCAATGAAGAAAAACATTGAAACCTTGTCGTTTGGTTGATACAAGTCTGACAAATTAAAAAGAAAATGGAGGACATGTGAAGTCCTCAAACACACACAGGAGCAGTGCAGCAGACATTTGCATATCCTAAAACTCCCTTAGGAATGAGAGGAGTGGGACGTATAAAGGCTGTAACTTTACTTTTACTTTTTATTTTCTATCTATTCTCTGATATATTATACCACTGCAATATTTTATTCTCATACCCTAAACGTAGGGCCAATCGTTCTTCAGGACAAATACAGTCTCTGATCTTTATAATTTTATGGTCTTATTGTTAATGAAGAAACCACATTTGTAATTAAAAAAGTTTTAGTTCTACTTCGATAGATGGCGTTGACATAGAAATAGATTGCACTATGGTTGCGTTACTCAGTGTGTAATAAGGCCATTTAAATTATTGTATATAACAATAAACCAGCTCAGATCATACATTGTTGTAATTTGATTTATATATTATCAACTCTTCAAGTGTATCAATAGGACTTGCTTGCTTGCTAGTAAACATTGGTCCATCGACCCCGGATATCAGACCCGGAATAGTCTGAATTTTTTGTTAGTTTGCGGTGCCAGCTTTGGGCCGCACCCCGTAGTACTCGCAGTGGATCGCTGCGGCAAGAGTACCGGGCACCTCGCAGAGGCAGCAACAGCTTGGCCCAGCAAGAGGGCCATACTCAGCTGCATTGGGAGTGTTAGTTCAACGTGACGCCACAGAGGGCGCCATCAGCAGTACATCGCCAATTCAATCTTCGAGTTCGTCGATAGCAGCCGGGAGTTGAAGTTCAAAGTGACGCCGAAGGAGGGCGCCACGAGTACACTACTAGTTCAACCTGGGTTTGTGTGAGTGAAGTGCAAACGTGAGTACAATTTAATTAAATACCATAGTAGCAGAGACATTTAATATAACTTGATTGGTGACAAGTACTGTAGACATTATTTGCCAAGCAATTTTTTTTAAACTTTATTTCTAAGAAGATTTTAACTTTAAAATTGTGCATGTTAGATTAAGGACTTAGAATAAGTTTTATAAAATCGGAGGAACGGGGAACCTATATCCGATTTCTACCAGAGTGTATTTATTTATAAACACTTGTAAAATTTTTCGTTGTTTTTGAGACTTAGAAAAAATCGCAAACTTTTGTCTAGTAAAGAAACTTGTAAAGTTATACATTTCAATTGAGGTTGTTCTGTTACCAAGTTAATATTGTGTTAACATTTAGATTGATAAATTTATCTTCACATAAATAATTAAATTATATTTTTTTTGATATTAAGTAATCAATTCTATAACTATCTTTTACCATCCTTTTGTTTGTTGTTTACGATGGAAGGACAAATTAATATATTAAAAGACCTTCAACAAGTAATTCAAAAAGCCTTTACTAATTTTAAAAAGTGTCCAAAGGATAGACTTACAGTAGAATATATACAAACAAGGCTTGAATTATTAGAAAATGATTGGTCTTCGTTTAAAAATACTAAATCTCAACTTTATGGTCGGTTTAAGTTAGAAGACATAGGTCAAAAGGTTATCGATATATATGACACAACCGAAGATACTTACATATCATGTAAATGTTTAATGAAATCAACGTTAAATAGTGTAAGAGAACCGCTACCACAAGACAGTGGATGTAGTAATAATTCTTCTAAGCAATCTAATTCATTTGTAAAGTTGCCCAAGATAACAATTCCTACCTTTTCTGGCAAGTACAGTGAATGGACATCTTTTCACGATCTTTTTATTTCACTTGTACACAATAATGCATCTTTAGATAATGTGCAAAAACTGCACTATCTTAAAAGCCACCTCACTGGTGAAGCCGAACAGTTGATTAGGCACACACCAATCACAGATGCCAATTACCGCGAATGTTGGTCTCAGTTAGAAAAGCGTTATGCAAATAAAAAGTATTTAACCAGTTGTATTTTAAAAAGATTGTTCGGCCAGAAACGCTTACATGTGGAATCGGCTAACTCATTAAAGGAGCTGCTAGATACCACGAGCGACTATTTAAATGCATTGAAAAATTTGAAAATCGATGTAAGTACATGGGACGTTATTGTTATCCATATAGTGACGTTCAAATTAGATAATGAAACACGAAAGCAGTGGGAGTTAAGTATTTCTAATGACTCCAGCAACGAGTTGGCCACCTTTGAGCAGTTTCGGATATTTATTGAAAGTCGTTTTCGCGCTTTAGAATGTATAGAGCCGAGGAAGGCTGTGGCTCACCAGATCAATAATAGTTCTCACGTTCTTAGTTCGAAAGCAATGCTGGCCACAAAGTCGTCGAATATTCGTTGCGAATTTTGCTCAGAACTTCACAAGCTCTGTTTTTGTAAGCAATTTGCAAAACAGTCCATAGAAAACAGACGAGAGTTCGTAGCAAAAAATAAAATATGTTTTAATTGTTTAGGCGGAAATCATACAGTTTATGACTGTAAAAAGCAGAATGTCTGTAGAGTTTCTAAAAAGCGCCACCATTCCTTGCTGCACCCTAATAGAGAACCTAACGCTGAGAATAAAGGCCAAGATTCTACAGTAAAGTCCACTATCGACAACGCCAGTTCTTCAAATAGTGACAATCAGATAGTTACGTGCTTATCTACGGGCAAAGTCTTAAAACCCAGACAGGTTTTATTAGCCACTGCATTAATAAAGGCAGAGTCCAAGATAGGTGAATTTCAAACAATTCGAGCCCTACTTGATCAAGGATCACAAGCATGTTTTATAACAGAGGCCACTGTCCAATTTCTTAGGCTTAAGAAAATTCCAGTCCGAGGTCACGTTTCAGGTTTAGGAGATAATAAGTCAACCATTGCTAATTATATGGTAAATTTAATTATTAAATCCACTGTTGATCTTGATTTTCAACTTCAAATAAATGCTTACGTCTTGAGTAAGATTACATCATACTTACCTGAGAGAAGTGTGAATACCAGTTCATTGGATTGGATTGATATCAACGGTCTTTGTTTGGCAGATCCTTATTTCAAAACACCTAATAAAATAGACATTCTTTTGGGTGCAGATGCTTACTGTTGCATTATGAAGGAAGGTGAAGTAAAGAGTCCGTCTGGTACTCTAATAGCGCAGAACACCACCTTAGGGTGGATCCTTTCCAGTGTAGTCAGTTCAAGCAATGAGAGTTCAAAACACCACACAAGAAATTTAAGTGTGCACTGTACACAGTTCAATGAAGACAATATTCTAAAGAAATTCTGGGAGATAGAAGAACAAGTTAGTACAAGGAAATTACTTAACCCAGAAGAGCAAAAATGTGAAGAATTTTATATGAAAACTACTAAGAGGGATGATACAGGCAGATACATTGTACGTTTACCATTTCGAGACGAAGATCCTGCATGCAAGGCCGGAAGTTCCCGTGACATAGCTGAAACAAGATTCAAATCGTTAGAAAAAAGATTAAATAAGGACACCTATTTAAAGGAAAAATATACAGAGGTAATTAATGAATACTTACAATTAGGACACATGAGACCTGTAAAGGAAGAGGATAATAAGAAAGATGAAGCAGTTTACTTACCACACCACGCGGTGATTAGAAACGATAAGACCACCACGAAGGTACGTGTAGTTTTCAACGCCTCTGAGAAAAATAAAAAAGGAGTTTCACTCAATGACACTTTAATGGTTGGACCAACGCTGCAAGCAGACTTAAGACACACCATTCTTAGGTGGAGAGTACACGCTATTGGTATTGTGGCGGATATAATCAAAATGTACCGCCAAGTCAGAATAGCGGATGAAGATGCTGTCTTCCAGAGGACACTTTGGCGAGAAAGCCCTGAAAAGCCACTTAGGGATTATGAGTTGGTAACGGTGACCTTTGGAACAGCTTCTGCACCATATCAGGCAGTTAGGTCACTCCATCAGGTTGCGTACGACGAAGGAGATAAGTACCCGCTTGCAGCAGATAGAGTTTTAAACTCTTTTTATATGGACGATTTAATGATGGGAAGTAATAGCGTCGAAGAGGGCGTTGAAATCTGTAAACAGATGGTAGCATTATTAGGAAAGGGAGGATTCGCATTGCAGAAGTGGAACAGTAACAATCGGCAACTATTAGATAGAATAAGTTCAATATATACAAATGAAGTAGTACAGCAAACAGGTCAAATAAAAATTAAAAATGAGAACACTGAAAATAAGGACAAAGAGGACATAGGAGTTAAGGAAAAGGAAATAGATAATAAGGAAATAGAAATTAAGCTAGATAGTATAATAAAAATTTTGGGACTTACCTGGAACCGCCACGAAGATGGCTTTCAGTACTCGGTAAATCTTCCACCGCTGACGACAGCACCTGTAACAAAAAGACTAATAATATCAGATATAGCTCGTTTGTTCGACCCATTGGGATGGTTAGCTCCTAGTGTCGTATTAGCAAAGATGTTCATACAAAAATTATGGCTCTTAGGTGTATGTTGGGATGAGGAATTAACTACCGAAGTAATAACAGAGTGGAGTACTTACCGCGAAGAGTTGTCATTACTAACCAAAGTTCAGGTACCTCGTTGGCTTGATACTAGTTCATCTGATGACCTTCAATTGCACGGTTTTAGTGACGCCTCTAAAGCAGCGTACTCAGCCGTCGTTTACTTAAGAACAATTGATGTCTCAGGCAAAATTCATCTGTCGTTGTTAGTGGCTAAAACGAGAGTAGCTCCCATCAAACAAATTAGTATTCCTCGATTAGAGCTATGTGGTGCTGTACTTGTATCAAAGTTATTGATAGAGACAGCAGAGATTTTAAATATTTCAAAGGAAAAGATCTTTGCATGGACTGATTCTACAGTAGTGCTATCGTGGCTTAATAGTCACCCTAGCAGGTGGAAAACGTTTGTTGCCAACAGGACTTCAGAAATTTTGGGCGCTTTGAATTCATCTCAATGGTTTCATGTGCCGACCAAAGAGAACCCAGCTGACTGCGCATCAAGAGGAATACTACCCAGTTCATTAGTCGGTAATGAGTTATGGTTTTCAGGACCATCATTTCTGAAAAATAAATTAATTGAGTACAAGAGGCCAAAGAATCTAAAGACAGATTTAGAACAAACTATAAAGGCGCACACAGCTGTAGTTCCAGAGCACGTAGTTTTCGAAAATTATTCCAGTCTAAGAAAATTAGTTAAAGTTATTGCGTATTGTCGAAGAGTTTTAAAAAAGGAAAAACACGATAGTAAATATTTGAAAGATCACGAAATAGAAGCAGCATTACAAACTTGTATAAGGAAATCACAAATAGATTCATTCACAACAGAATATGAACAATTAAAGGAAAAAGGGTATTTGAATATAAAATCAAGTAAATTGAAATCACTTTGTCCTTTTCTCGACAAGAATGGTATCATGCGAATTCGTGGACGACTTGAAAAGTCTGAACTAGATGAGCAAGTAAAACATCCGATAGTTCTACCACATTCATGCCATTTGACTCTTCTTATAGTTGCAGACGCGCATGAGAAGACATTGCATGGTGGTCCTCAGTTAATGGCAAACTATTTAAGGTCAGCCTATTGGGTAATAGTTGCTAGATCTCTAGTTCAACAATATGTTCGCAAGTGTGTAACTTGTGCGAAACAGAGAGCTAGTGTTAGAAACCAACTGATGGGTGCGCTCCCATCGGTTCGATGTACACCAGCAAGACCATTTTTATATAGCGGAGTGGATTATGCTGGACCCATAAGTATAAGAACCACTAAAGGACGTGGGCATCGTTCTTATAAGGGCTACATATGCCTTTTCGTTTGCATGTCCACTCGTGCTATTCACCTAGAGGTCGTCAGTGACATGAGCACACAGGCATTTTTAGCCGCTTTTCGACGTTTTGTGTCGCGACGAGGTCACTGTGCTAAATTGTGGAGCGACAACGGCTCCAACTTTGTAGGCGCCTCCAGAGAACTGCAACAGTTGGCATCTATTCAGCCAGCCATAGCAGAATATCTGGAAGCAAACAACACCGAGTGGCATTTTATTCCGCCTCATGCTCCCAATTTCGGTGGTCTTTGGGAAGCGGGTGTAAAATCCACCAAGTTTCACCTTAAAAGGGTTATTGGCGACTCTACCCTAACGTACGAGGAAATGACTACATTCCTCAATCAAGTGGAAGCCTGTCTGAATTCGCGGCCGATAAGCGTTATTAACTTTACTGATCCTGGTGAGCCCCTCCCTTTAACTCCTGGACATTTTTAATAGGAGAACCGATAATTAATGTACCAGATAAAAATTACAAAAGTTCAAACGTAAGCTATTTAACTAGGTGGCAATTTGTGCAAAGGATGCTGCAGTCTTTTTGGAAACGATGGTCACAGGAATATCTGTCAAAGCTCATGAATAGGTACAAATGGGCGTCACAAGTTCCGGAACCTAATGTTGGTGACGTTGTTTTAATTAAAGAAGATGATTTGCCTCCAAGTCGTTGGTTATTGGGTAGAGTTATAGAGAAACACCCCGGTGATGATAACGTTACCCGTGTAGTCACATTGCGTACGAAAACATCCGTAATTAAGAGGCCAACATCAAAATTATGTATTCTGCCTATCTCGGATCCATGAATTGTTCAATTTTTATGTCAAATTTATGTAAAAATATTATTGTATCAAATGTTCTTTTACTTTTACGATCAAATGTAGCTATATGTACAACATTAATTACATTTATAGGTTTAATTTTACAATGTTACTTTTCAAAATTTTATTTTAGGTTATTTTAAGCTGTTGAAGTCTTTATTTTTATTTGTAAGTTTTTAGGTCATACTTTATGAGATTAAATTATAGAAGTGTGTTATAAAGTATTAAGTGCAAATTTTAGATTTAAGTTCAAATTTTAAATTTAAGTGCAAATTTTAGATTTAAGTGCAAATTTTAGACTTAAGTACAATTTAAAAGGCCATTCCGTCACTAAATGTCCTTGGTGGGCGGTATGTTAATGAAAAAACCACATTTGTAATTAAAAAAGTTTTAGTTCTACTTCGATAGATGGCGTTGACATAGAAATATATTGCACTATGGTTGCGTTACTCAGTGTGTAATAAGGCCATTTAAATTATTGTATATAATAATAAACCAGCTCAGATCATACATTGTTGTAGTTTGATTTATATATTATCAACTCTTCAAGTGTATCAATAGGACAAACAGTACAACTAGCTTGCTAGTAAACACTTATCCTCCCTTTAACTTTTGCAAATAGCTAATTAAAAGAAAGAATAAATACTCCAAAGTAATTAAAAAGCCTTAGGTCATCATTTGTTATTTTTTAAATAAATTATTGAAAAGTTCCGTAAGAATTTCACGCGACAATGACTAGGTGCACTCATTACTTCCTTTTTCTCTCCCTTCGCCTTCTATTTAAATATCGTCATTTATATACCGACGTCGTCTATTGTATATTGAAGCTATCTGACAACTGCTTTGTAACAAGCCGGCTAACGATTCAGTGTTGATACGATAATCACGACAATAGTGTGAACAGCAGAAAGTGTTCAATAAAATAGTGATTGTCTATTTTTTTTTTTTTTGCATTTTTAGTGGGTTTGATTCCCGGCTCAGATAAGATTTTTAAAACATGTTTTAAAAACTAGCCCAAACTCGGCACACCTAGTTCTAGTCGTGAGGACTTCCAGTAATATTCACCGAATTACACCTTCGGTCACTTCTCAAGTTGAGAGGAAAGATGTAAAGATAACTATCAAAACGACCCCAAACTTAGCGCACCTATTTCTACTCATCGAGGAGTTTCAGTATTCCCTCCATAAAGTCCGTACGTATTTCAGTATAATATAAATCCTACTTACTTTTAGCGAAACAAAACAATTTAATAAAAATCTGTGATTATAAAAATAATAATATTTTACCTTTGCAAGTATATATCAAATTTGGTTTTTCGAATATTTTGTATTTCTACAGTGATCTTTTTTGCTGCAAACAAGCGATACAGTATCCACTCACGACGACGTCCGAGGCCGGAATCACTGACTAAGGCTTTAACTAGCCTGAATGACCTTGACGAAACGGCGATCGCAGAGATTTTAGCCGACGTCAACACCGTCTAGCAACTACGTTCTGTATTACTTATAAAAGTGCAAAGATTAATAGACTGCAGAGATGACAATTATATAAGTGACATACTGCCTGTTATGCTTGCGCATCACTGAGAATTATGTTACGCATCCTCAATTATATTGTGCTGTGGCTTTGTCCGGTAGGCGTCACGAGCTATCAAGTGTTCAAGTTTCAAGTACGTAAGAGTTTTTTATTATATATGTTAAATCGTATTTATTTGTATCGTATTAGTAGATCTGGGTCAAAGCGTTCGCTGTAAATTTTCCCGGGTTTGACCCCCGACAACACGAATGAAATTTGTAATTGCAATTTTCGTCAACACGGATTGGGGAAGCACGGCGGGCATTTCCTTGCCCTAAAACCCTCTCAGAAATAAAAAAGAGTCCTGTGCCCAGTAGAGGGACTTGTATAGCCTGTTACTTTACTTTGTAGCAATATTTATATTCGTTTCAGATATAGAAGGGTACCTTATGCTGACAAAAATATCATGTGGAGGCGACGAAAACGTAAAACATCTTTGTACCTAGATAAAACGTTCGAAATATTGTCATTCATGTCATACGTCACATTTTCTATAGAGCGTAGAACATTGCAGATAGGGCAAAATAAAAAATAATCCAAAATATTATGGGAACTATTTATTAATATTATATACATTTATAGGTATTTATAGTAAAAATAATGAACAAGCTACAAGGTTCAACTAATAATGTTTTTTGTAAACACAATTGTAAAATTCCTGTTTTATTTTTTAACAATGGTTAATTGATAAAACGTAGTCAAGATCACTTCATATAAAATATATTTAATTAAAATTGACAAATGACCTATTTGGCCTTCTACTTACAACTCGGCGGAAAGGACAATGTTTTGCGTCCATACAATGTTAGCCTAAGAACCAACAGTGAAAAAAATACCTTTTTAAGTCCGAAATTACACATATTTATATGTAAGAACAATAACTCCTGACGGACACTTCTGAAAACTTAGATATTTGCAGTTATCATAGATGTTTTATGTTTATGAAACATTGTATCCGTTGTTCAAGCCGTTGTTCGTAATTTATATAAACTTATCGCATAACAAAGCAACTACAGAGTGCACTTAGATTCCTAAAACATTTACAGAAATGTATTTTTTCAAACGAAACCAAAAGAATAACACGTCTGACGTCTATCTATTTTGACTTGTTGTCATCTGTCAACGTTTTTGACTTTTTTTGCGTGGCACAATGCTGAATTGCCAATGAGATGACAAAAGTATTGTTATTTTAAATAAAAATAGATGATTTCACTGTAACCCAGTTCCTTGTGGCATATATAAATCTGAGATATATTTTAAAATATAAACGTTTTCATAATATGTTTGAGTTTATGACAACTTTTGAAATATGTGAGTGAAGGTATTGTGCGATTGGCCAAATCACAGGAGGCCATACACGAAGTACAATAATATTAAAAAATAGGTACAAAGTTCAAAATCGAAAAAGTCCTTTTTATTTTGATTTCACAAGTCAGAAGTGTCCGTTACTATCTAATGAATATTATCTAATGCATAATTAATGATAAGAATTTTGGTAATAGTCAAATATATGTTGATTTTTAGGCAAGTTTAAACATTGTCCTTTGAAAAGAAGATTTTGTCTTTTCACACAAGTATTGTTTACAACTGGCGTGGTTTCGAAAAGCGTGATTAAGTGTCAGCGGTATATAATCAATTAAAAACTGATCTTGTTTGAAATTTAGTTTTTTGTTTATTTTTGTTATATCTTCTTAAAAACTGACGCGATCTCACTATTTTATTATTTTATTTTTTTGTAACGCATAAGGATAAGTTAGACTAAGTTAGATTAACTTGGATAAGTTTATAATTTTTTTAATTTTATCAATAATTTCCGCTATAAATTATTACCTTTTTTACAGTGATTCTCTCCTCTTAGTTTCGGCGTCACTGTAGGATGTTATAGTGAGTCACCGTCTGTTACTAAGCGGCCATAAATCATTATATGTATGTATAGACATACATATATACATTTTTTGATTTTAATATTTATGTTCTTTGAATGTTGATTAATTTTTTCAAACCTGGTAAAATTATTTTTTACCATACCAATTGATGGGCGAGAGTATAATGCCAGTTATGCTCTTTGGCTGAAGTTATTTGTTATTTTATGCTCAATTGCAGACAAAAAATATTGATTACGCATTTCTAAAAGAAAATTTTACCTGTTCTCCCTCTAATAATAGCTCCTGCACCTAACACGGCGGAATAGTTATTATTATCTGTAAGATCATTTGCGGAAACAGTTTTTATTAACAGTTATGAGTGTAACATTTTATCAGCTGCTTTGTTTATAGTGCCTTGAGCAACACTTAGCCGGTTTCTGTACAGAAAATGATGCTGGTTTTGCAAATATGGATGGCCGTTACCATTGAATATAATACCCGCTATGTTACACTTATTTACATAGAAACTTTAATTATCATTTGCATAAAATTCTAAATAGCACTTTTTACAGAAGAAAGTAAACTTTTAGATCAATCCATCTTGTGTTTCACTAATTAAAAAGTAAAACAAACCAATCTTGAAATTATATATTTATTGGCATTTTTTTAATTCATTGAACTTTTTTTAAGATTTTGTTAAAACTCTACTGGTAAAAAAAAACAAATATATATATTATAGTTCTTGATGAAAATAATGTATGCGCGTTACATCGCATCCTATCAAGAATTTCTAATGTAATTCTTGGTGTAAAGCTAAGACGTGATAATAACTGTAAACAATAGAATAACAAAATAATGAAAACATTTATATTTACATACAAAACCTATATTTATAACCTAATAAATATTATTTGACCGTAATAAAATAAAACAAGGTAGTCTTCGGCATGAATGTAAAAATATCTAACTGCCGGATCAGCGCGCGATTCTGATCCATCTAAAGATGCTAAATTTCAGCAAGCACTGTCAAATTCAATAGGAGTGACAGAAATACGGTTCTTGATATAGAAAGGTAAATAAGTTATTTGTCCTATAAAGTAAAATCACTTTATTACAAATCAAAATAGCCCAATAGCTTTATTAACATGAGACATAATTGTACGAGTGCTAACAATACTTAAGATTATTTTACTGAAATCTCAGAACGTTTTTTTAATAGAATAATGGTGACCAACGAGCACACAGTCCACCTGTTGGTACACTTACCATTTAGATGTGTATGGGCCGTAGCAACCACTTTGCTACGGCCCATACACATCTACATCTATTTTCGATTACGTATCAAAATGTAGATGCGTTGTCACCCGTGAGGACTAAGATGTAATGCCTCGTTTCCAGTAAAAATGTTCTCCAGTTCTCTACACTCACCATACGAAACACAGCAGGGTTAAACTGCTATTTTACATGTTATTCCGTGAGAGCGTGGCCCTTCCCCGGTCGAGTCGACCCATTCGTACTACAACTATACCTACTACTAATATAGCTGCAGCATGGCTCTACCACGTAAGACAAAATTGACGTTGAAAATTTAAGTATTTTTAGAAGCAACTTTGCAATTATTTTCTATTGAGTTAATTTTTGTGGAATCGTGTTTTACTAACCGCCACCTGAAATACGTACAATTTTTTTTTCGATAATGACGTGAAATTACAAAACGATCCCCATGCATATCAATGTGACTCTATTCAGCCTCTTAATATGAACATACCTCGGGATTCAGAGATTTTGAAAGTTTTCATGCGTAGATAATGGAAGATATAATATTATATTATTACTGTCCCGTGTGAGGGAACCTTTATACTTATATATATATTTTCATAATATTTTTAAGGTTGGTTAGAAAATTATATCTAAATGCAAATTTTCACAGGGTAAAAGACTTAACAAAAACCTATTCACTCTTGCCTAATAGTTTTTTTTATAGAAATAGGGTGACAAACGAGCACACCACCTGATGGTAAGTGGTTGCTGTGGCCCATAGACATCTGCATCTATCCTTGTTTGTGAATCAAAATGCAGATGCGTTGTCAGCCTTGAGGACTAAGATAGAATGCCTCTTTTCCAGTAAAATGGGTCTCCGGTTCTCTACACTCCCCATACGAAACACAGCAGCATTAAGCTGCTATTTTACGCTGGTATTCTGTGAGAGCGTGGTCTTTCACCGGTGGAGCCGACCCATTCGTTCTACAACTATACTATTAATATAGCTGCAGCATGGCTCTACCACGTAAAAAATACACACACACACACAAATAGGTCGCAAATAATACTAGGTAAGTATTATTTGCGACCTATTTGTGTGTGTGTGTGTGTGTGTGTGTGTGTGTGCGTGCGTGCGTGCGTGCGTGCGTGCGTACGTGTGTGTATGTGTGAAGAAAAGCGTATGAGAATACGTGAAGAGGAATAAAGGTTGAGTACTAATTCGCTTACCTGTACGAGGTTGCCACTCGAGGACCTTTCTTCCTATTTTTTATCTGTTTTCCAAGTTATATAGCCAGCCCATTGCCATTTCACTGTAATATTCCGTTGGGCTATGTCAGTTACTCTAGTTCTAATGAAAATATCTTCATTACTAACTTTATCACGTAGAGAAACCCCTCTCCAATTTAAAATATTTACATTTTTTAGATGATAGTTTGTCTAACATTAAAAAAAAAACCATAAACCCAATAATGTCTTTATATAGTTATTTATTCTTAGGTAAGCACCATTCTTTTATTTATTTAAATTGTTTGATTTAATTTGATAACAGTGTACCTAAATGTAAGTATCTGTATCTTTATTTCTCTCCCCAATAATATTTTATAAAATCATACTCATGAAAACGGCGTTTTATTGTAATACATAATTATAAAATTCAGTATCAACTAATTAATAAAAATATGCAACAATAAAATTACATAGGTATTAAAAACTATCGAAATCTAAGTAACGAGACCATGTTCGTCGTTCCACATCTAAATTATATAAAAATGCATTTTCAATTTCACTATTCAACGTGGCCTCGAAAATTTCTTCATCTTTGGGCACTTTAAAAATTCATTAGTTAGAAAATAATATTTACAGTTACCAGTGTACAGATATTAACAAAATATGTACTTCTAGTCATAAAAATATTTATAATTGAGTATAAACTTTTAAAAAACTAATATATATTTGAACGAAGTCGCTCCAACACCGACGTGAGGTCCACCCTCGACGATGTCCGAAAACGGACTGTGACAGAGCTTACATGGCGACGGAGCATGCGCGCTCGCGTAAATATATTAAATTTCAGGGAAAAATTATATATTCTCTAATAAAACGGGTAATAAAAATAAAACTCTCAATTAAAAATATTAATATTTTTAAGACCTTTTTTTTAGTGTAAAAACTATTTAAAAAGCTTGTGCCGTTTTGGAGAAATTTTGCAAAATATGACAAAGATCGGTACTTTTTGGGATTTTTTTTCCAATAAGGGCTTGACAAAAATACAATTTTGTTTAATTAAAACCATTTACCAAATCGTCTTTTGTTACCCTGTATTTTTTCTTTGTGGATTAAATGAACAGTTATTGAGATTTTTTTACTTAAATATCCAAGATTTAGGCATTTCAACCACTGTTAAGGCCCTAACTAGTAGATTCTACACGAATCAGACGGAAATCTCACGAACTAAACTTACTCGACTTAGCTTCTGCATCCTGATTGGTTGTAGCAAAATGATATATGACATTTCTTTTTTTTTATTTGAAGCAGCTTTACCAGGCAAAAGACGTCCCAAATAATAGCCAAATTTAATATTTTTTTTATTAGTTATTAATTTTTACTTTACAATAATTTTGTTTACAAATTTAATAATTAACTGGTATAATATTAATGATTATAATAATATTAATAATTAAAGCTAGTAAGTCAATTATCATACAGTCCTCATTTTAACTTTACAATACCAATTATATGTACTATGGCATGAGGCACCATATTGCCATTATTATTAAAAATATTTGAAATGAAAACTTCAATCCCATGCCTATCTAAAGTTAAGTAGGTACCTAATTATATTAACAAAATGAAAATGATGATGATGAATGGTGAATATTATGTCTCATCCTGAAATCAAATGAAAAATAAAACTAAATTCAACCGAGAAAAGTTTTTTGACCTTTCATTATATATGATCAGGCCCAAAATCAGTGGGGTTTTCAATCAAAAAATTCGCAGTAGCAGTCCGGATCGCTGATTTTAGTGGTGCTTCATCCATGTACCTCAGAAAACACTTAAAGCCGTTGTTTCTGCGTCTGATCTCTTTATAATTTGTGTCGGATTGCCGTCCCATCAAACTATGGGAGTGAGGGAATAGAAAATGCACCTATGCTTGCGTAAACACTTGTGCTTCAAAATCCTTGTGAAGTAATTTATGTAAAATGTACTCCCTTGGTACTTAAGTACCTATTATATAACACTATTAGGTATTCTTTACCGAAAGATTCGTACATAATATCTCAATGTCCTGTATAAACGGCTAGCCTCCGTTGAGACTGGCCACCATGACCGTAATTTAGCCTAAAGTGTTTGATGGGTATTTTGGAAACAGTAAGAACACTTTTCCACCGCATAAATAGTTAATAGTAAGGGTATGTACAGATTTTTGTAAAGTTCTAAATTATGTATTATTAATAAATATCATTATTTCGATTTATGAATTTCCCACCACAATGCCATTAAAATCCTTTTTTTTTCACGTAAGCATTCCACTCTCGCTTTACGGCTTTATCACTTTAAGTAAAGATTTCGGAAAGTAAAAAAATAATAATTCATTAATGCAAAAGTAGGAGTAATACTTTTCAAGATACAAAAATGTATGTTCGCGGATGCGCGCACCGATTGCTTCAATGCCACTATGCGCAAGCAGGCCGCGTCTCTAGTGTGCAGAGCCAGCTCCAACACTGTCCTAGCGATGATCTCAGGAAGGTTAGACTGCTATATTATCCGGCATTACTGCGAAAGACATGTCGCAGCAATGCAGTTTCCACTGAGAAAGTTTTGATTGATCTTATCTCCTGACTAATAAAAATGTGTTTTCTGTTATTTATGTATTAATTTTATTTTGTTTCATTAGATTATTTTATATACTGACATTACTGCGTATTGAAATTGACTGGATTTATTATTTTAAAATTGTTGTTTTGTATTGACATTGATTTATTTATTGCTAAAATTTTTGAAAAAGAATTTTAATTTATTGATTTTACTGGATATGGGTGTAATTTGCCTGAATAAAGATGATTATTATTATTCTTTGGGGCATCTATATAGTTTACTCATCTGGTTGGGCTGTATAAATATATAATTGTAAATGAAAATGATAAACATACATAAATATCAACAAAATAGAATAAATGCATAAAAAAGAAGCCCTCGGCAGGGGAGACCAAACGGCCGAGGGTTAGGGGGAAAGGGAAAGAAACCGGCGGACGATGCGGGCGGTATCGAGGAGCACCGCCTTCTGCATTTGAGCTTGGAGCGGTCCGTCACGGAGTCCCAGTCGTCTCAGATGACCCGAGAGGCTGACTGGGATTAACCCGTTCGCAGAAACGACTACAGGTATAATTTCGGCCGGCAGTCCACCCCACATGTCGGTCACCTCGTGAGCCAGGTCCAGATATTTTGTTCGCTTATCTGTTTCGGCTTTCACGAGGTACTCGTCATACGGAATGGTAATGTCGACTAAAAATATCCTTGACTGTGCCCGGTCCATCAGCACAATATCAGGCTTATTCGCAAGAATGGCTCTGTCTGTGATGATGGCCCGGTCCCAGCCTGGCGCGGTCATTTTCGAGCACGGCTTCCAGCATGTACTTATAATAAGGCAGTTTCCGATTCACGAGACCGTATTTCAGAGGGAGCTCCTGGTGTAGAATCCTGGCTACTAGGTTGTGCCTATGGAAGTACTCAGAGTTAGAAAGCGCCGAACAACCGGAGATGACATGCCTAAGTGATTCACCGGGATAGCGACAAGCTCGACAAATGTCGACGGTGCCATCCCTTAGGATGTATCTCCGATAGTTGTTGGTCTTAATAACCTGATCCTGTATTGCACAGACAAAACCCTCGGTTTCCCCGAAGAGGTCACCAAAACGTAGCCAGTGGAGGGAGGCAACTGTATCTACGGAAGTCTCATGTAGAGCTTTGTAGAACCTCCCGTGGAGCTCCTTCTCCTTCCATACGGTCTCCCGGTCGGAAATGCTCTGTACTGCCGGGTCTTGCCATTGCTCGTTGGCTAAGAATAGAGGGGTAAGTCCTTTATCACAAAAGAATTATTATTAAAAATCATTTAATTATTTTTCTTCATAAAAATTTGAGTTCACCCAGTACAAAATTATCTTACACCATATTTCATCCTCTAAGGTTTTATATTTTCTAAAAACCTTTTTTTGTAGATGTCTACGTAATAAAAGGAAGCTATTGTCCTATTTTCAGGCTTCTTCGTCCAACGGATCGAACCGTGCTTCTTAAAACAATATTTTTATACAAAATTTGCACCCATGTTTTAAACCCGTAAGGGTAAATTATATTGTTGGGTGGCATTAAATATGTTTTATCCATACAAAATTGAACAACCTCTGAAATCGCCGTCAATCGCCCCGTAAAATAAAAACTTTTATAGGAACAGTAACACACTATTTCATCCTCTTATGGGTGAAATTTTCCTAAATCCTTTCTCAATGGATGTTTACGTCATAAATGGTAGCTACTGTCCAAATTTCAGATTTCTTTATTCACTCAGCATATCTTTTATACTAAAAAGAGGATATAGTAGATAAACAGTTAACAGTTACACCTGTCGGTAAATGGCAAAACTAAATCTATGGCTAAATAAATTCTATTCTATTCGATTTAAGTTTGTGATCGTATCCATTAAAAATGAATTTTCATAAACGCTATTTCTAAACTAAATAAGATTTTTATTTTAACGTAACGATTTAGTCTAATTTTAAGAATTTACTTTATTACTACATCTAAATTTAAAATTATAAATAAGTAAATAAAAAAATAGTAAAAAAAAAACTTCACAACAGTCTGAGAATGCATATATTCAGCCGTGGGCCATATTTGGGCTGTTACTTTACTTTTTAATTGAACTCTTTACTCTGTTTGCTTTTTTAACAGATAATAAACTTTATATCAGAACGTATTTACAGTAAATATATTTCTTTAATTTATTTTTTTTAACTAAGAAATTTAACATTGTTATATGAGCTATTTTCCCTAAGATTAATATAAACATAAGGAGCTAGAAGCACCAAATAGTAATAACGAATAGTAATAATAAAAAAACAACTCAAAATTAGATAATGTAATTTTCCAATTCTACGACAATGTAAATATTAAACCTTTTTGTAGCTGTAAAAGGGAGATATATACCTAATGCCCCACTCCTATGACAGATAGCGTGATGAATATTCCAACTTGTATTATATAACAATATATATATATATATATATATATATATATATATATATATATATATATATATATATATACATAATATTATAAATACTTACAATAATATATTGGGAATTATTAAGTTTCAAACAATAATGACGCCTGTTCCGGTAAGAACACTAAAGTTATTTGGTTAAACCTAACAATGAAAATCACATACAGGCTTATCAGATAACTTTTAATAACAATAAAATGGATCCGGTACAGTAATAAACATTGTCAGCCATTAATGTTTATATCAATAACACGTTTGTTTCCTTTATTGAGGTTCCTAATTAGATACCATGACACACATGCACAAAATTCGATTTACATTTAAATATAGATAGATGTAACTTCGAAATTTTCTATAATATTCTACTGTATTTAATATATAAATTAAGATATATAAATTAAGATGACGTTGTGACTAGGATTAAAAAAGGAATGCTTCGGTGGTTTGGTCACGTAGAAAGAATGAACGAGGAAAGAGTGACAAAGCAAATTTATGTTTCAGAAGTGAAGGTCAAAGTCGGGAAGGGACGCCCTAGACGAAGATTTATCGACCAAATCGGCGATACATTGAAAATGGGCCAGATCAGGAGTACCTACCCTTAACCGACGAGCGTGTATGCGTAAATATATGGATGTAAAGGAGGCGAGAGAAGTGTATAAGGATCGCGCCAAATGGAAGTCCGTAGTATCTGCCTACCCCTCTGGGTGACAGGCGTGAGTGTTTGTATTTTGTATTGTATTGTATTTAATGCTTACAAAAGTAGTTTTATTTTTATCGCTTTCTTGAAAAAAAATTATGAAATGACCTATCAAATCCTGAAATGAATCGCAAGAGGTTTGTATGGCGGGTCATTATACAGATTTTTTAAAATAAAATACTTGTAATGCTATTAAACATTACCAATATTCTCTTAAGCACTTCTGGTAAGCTAAAAATGCTTGTATTAAAAGTGGCTTACGACATTAGTAGAATGGCGGATTCGAATCCACAAACTTTCGAGTTCGCGGTCCACGCCCTGCCATTAGGCTACTGACAGAAATTAAAATTAAAAAAATGTAGAGAAATTCAACCGTTTTCATATACTTCATCTAGTTTTTTTTTTTCAATTTAAATTATTATTCATCTAGTGTTAAATATATTACAATAGATATCAGAGGTCACTAGCCAAAAAGGAAGTAAAAACCATTAAAATTATAAAAATGTCTGAAAACAGAAATGATGCAAATGTTGACGGGAATTAATTAATGACTCTCGAAAGAAATAATAAAAATTATTTTGTTATGCTGTACACTTTTGAGATAGCTATGTGCACATTTAACAACAATAACCGTATTCATAGTAATAGTCAACAGATGTCCAATAAATAAAATTCTAATGTTTACAGAAATAGTACGTCATCTCTGTAAAAATTTTTTCGTCGTAACAAATCTAAGTATTGGTTTTCGTTCCGGGTACTAATTGAGCTGTCCCGTCGCTGCAGCGCATGAACGATGTTTCGAACACATTAAGATTCTTTTACGCAACTGTGCGTAAAAATGCAGTATCTGCGGTGCGCAGGGATAGGGCCAGGCATTCTTAAAATGATAGGTGAAAGAGTGAATTGTCCCTATCTGCAACAATGTTGTAAAATACACATGCCCAGCAGCTAATTGACTTATGAACATAATATGTCCAGCAGTCAATTAGCTGCTACATATGCATTATATAACATTATGTAAAAATTAATAAATAAAATGCATGTATTCTATCATATGACAATAATAGAGTATTTATCAGAATTTTTACAATAATTATAATTTAATACTTAAAATAAAATAATACTTAAAATTACATCAACATAAGGACCCTATCCGAAACTGAAACATACCAAAACCTGGGTATGTCATATATCATATTCATTCTACAGGGACGTCATTTCGTGTGACAAAGTGCTGACCCCTCTATCCTTAGCCAATGAGCAATTGAGAGACCCAGCAGTACAGTGCGTTTCCGACAGAGAATTCGTGTGGAAGGAGAAGGAGCTCTACGGGAGCACCTATAAGACTCGTTCTATAAGGCTCACGAGGTGACCGACATGTAGGGTGGTCTGCCGACCGAAATTATTCCTGTGGTCGTTTCCGCGAACGGGCTAATCCCGGTCAGCCTCTCGGGTCATCTGAGGTGACTGGGACTCCGTGACGGACAGCTCCTTGCTCAAATACAGAAGGCGGTGCTCCTCGATACCGCCCGCATCGAACGCCACTTTCCCCCTAACCCGCGCCTGTTTAATTAAATAATATATATATATTTGTATTTTTATTTACTATATCCTTTTATATATTTAGGCAGCCCAACCACATGAGAATACTCTATGATTTACATTGATGATTTACCTTACATAGTAGGGAATAACCATGACATAGTATTATTTGATAATGACACTTCTTTAATTTTCAAATTAAGACGACAATAACCAAAATATGACGAAGTAAATAATACTATATCTTAATTAGTAAATTGGTTCAATGTTACTAATTTACATTTAAATGACAATAAAACAAAATGTATGAAATTCTTGACTCCAAATGTCAATCAATTAAATACTAATGTAATTTGAAATGGAGAGGAACTGAATCTTGTCGATACCACCATTTTTCTTGGAATCACACTAGACGCGAAGCTTCAGTGGAGCCCCAATATCAAAACTAGAAAGCTGACTTAGTTCTGCAGCATATGCTGTAAAAAAGATTAGAAGTCTGACAATTGTTGAAACAGCTGGACTAATTTACTTTACCTGTTTCCATAGCATAATGTCATATTATGGTCTTTTGCTGTGGGGACACGCGGCTGACAACGAAATTATATTTGTTTTACAGAAGAGGGCCATAGGAGCAATTTCTGATTTAAAGCCTTAGAATAAATAAATTTAATGCCTAAAATAGTCTCTGCAACAAAATGTAAGGAAATTAATATATTAGCTTAGACCTCTTAATTTCTCGTACACAAAAATAAAAGGAGATTTACAAAAATAAGTGATATTCATTTTGTAAATACTAGGAAAATACTTGTAGTGTGCCAGTTACTCGACTCCAACGAGTCAGTAATTCATTCTTGAGGCAATGTATACACTTTTACAACAAAATTCCAGAAACAGTATTAACTTTGACCTGCTCAAAGTTCAAAAACTTTATTAAACTAAGTTTTTATAAAAACGGTTATTATAATATTAAGGAATTTATGGATGATAATTACTTATGGGAATGATGTGATTGTAGCCGGTGGAAGGAAAAGGGGAGATCTCCCGCCGGGCAAGGTGTTCTGCCCGGGGAGCGGCCAGCGCTCCGATTGGTAGTTCGGAGCTATTCTATATAATATGCTGCTTTAACTTCGGAACTTTGATAGCGCGATTTATGCTTCGATGTGTTTCGCTTGTGGCGCGACGACAGCGCCGCCACATCACCCCCCTGCTCAGACCGGAGGTCGATAGTGCAGTCCGATTGCCGGTGCGTCCTTAATGCCGGTTGGGAATGCATGCTGTGTGCGTAAGGGCAAGTGACGCCGGTGCGAATGATATGCCGGTGCGAATGATATGCCGGTGTGTAATGCATGCCGTACTACGCACTTGCAAGTGATGCCGGTGAGAAAGATGAGCCGGAGCAAGTGCCAGGGATTTCCTTGTAGTCTGCGGTGAGTCGAGAAGAAGGCAAGTAATCTGCGAGAGTGCCGTGAAGCAGAGGCGAGCAGTAAGGCTCAGAGCCGTGCCGCACACTGCAGCGCAGTGAGTAGCTTGAAGGAACAGGAAGCATTATTATTCCAGTGCTGCGATGAACCTTTTGTAAAGCTAGATGGCTTGTAGAATGTGAAGACTGCAGACAATGTCTGCTCGGGAGCGAATGAATGGGGTACTTGAGTAAGGTGACGAAGTTTTTGAAATTGTAGTTTCCGAAGATTGTTGGTTGCGTGTTCATATCACGTCGGGGTCACCAGTGTAGCCGGTGGAAGGAAAATGGGAGATCTCCCGCCGGGCAAGGTGTTCTGCCCGGGGAGCGGCCAGCGCTCCGATTGGTAGTTCGGAGCTATTCTATATATGCTGCTTTAATTTCGCTTGTGGCGCGACGACAGCGCCGCCACATGATCGCTACCAAGCTATTTCTAATTTATTTTGTGTCGTTAATTGTGTAGCATACATGATTGTAAGCTTTTATTTAAAAAATGTCTCGCTGGGTTTCTTACCTGGTTCTACCCAGGGCAGAGGAGATTTTCGAACCAGTTGTAATTAAACAAAATAGTGACTTTCAATAAATATTCTTTATATTCAATATTGGATAAAAAGTTTCAGTTTCTGTTTCTGTTTATATCGTTCATACTATATATATATATATATATATATATATATATATATATATATATATATATATATATATATATATATTACAAATAATGATACCAACACTGATCATAAATAGTTAATATAATTAGGTTAATAATAATTTATGATAATTATTTACAACGAATTCATAATGTAATAATCTACAGTTTTTTTCAGTAGAAAAAAAATACTTTGTGTTAGAGAGGCCTTGCGTTTTTATGGGACATTGCTTTAAGATCATATACATTGTGAAAAAATTACTGATTCTGTGGAGGCGAGTGACTGGTATTATTAGATTGTGTTTGTTCGTGGAGTTTAGACTTTACAAATATCATTTTTTATGAAACAAATTTAACATTGTGTAGGCAATCGCATGAATCGATTACCCATGTGTTCATCGCATATTGGCAAAGCCTCGGGAACGCTTACATCCACAGCTCCACTGCATGGCAGCCCCTCTTCGGGAGCGGACAACTTCTCATCTTTCCTCACAACAGGCATTCGAAGTGGGCTCTGTGAGCCCACTAAAAGCTGCCACCTCAGGCCAGCCAAATGAGTTCCTCTTTGTTTACCGTGAATAACCAAGCTACGGCTCTTTATTCCACCCTTCCCACTCCCCCACGACAAGGGAAACCCGTTCAAGTGTACTGGTCTGCACTTTCTTGACATTAGTTAAGTCTATTTTGCGCTGTTGATATCTAATTGTTTTTAAATATCATCTAACGTATCTTCTTCGGTTTGAAATGCCTAACAAACATTAAATTTTATACGTTATGTTTCTGGAATACTACAATGAGTTAGTAAAAGCACATGAGTAAAGAAACTGTACCGTACAGAGGTAAAGCTTCATACAACGGCATTATGATAGGTACACTACTTCAAGCCAGATGCGTGTGTGTGCTTAGGCACTGGCGGCTCGTCACGTACAGAGAAACTTTATACCGGCTCGGACAGTGTTAAAACTCAGGGTGATGTAAAGAATAATAAGTGTAAAATTTTGTTTTTTATAGAATTCGTGTTTAATGAAATATAAAAAAGTGTAAATATGGTTTAATATACTTGTTTGTGTGAACAGTAATAGAATAAATATAAACATATAATTTTTTAACTATCTTAAAGACTTCACTAGGTAAGTAACTTGACTATAATTTATTATTTTTAATGTGGTGGATTATACATATAGATATATTATGTATGAGGTATCTATTAAAATTTAAAGAAAACGTAGTACGTAGCACCTAATAGTTATTTTTATAATGTTATTTTTATTATTAGGTTTATGTTTTGTTTATTATTTTAGACGACAAGAGTGGTTAAAAGCTGTCGGACGAAAAGATCTCCTTTCAAAACTTTTTGATTATAAAAATTGTGAGGATATCTTCGAAAAATCCTGTAGTCAATTTAAAGAAAGAATCGTAAAATATTTGCTTGAAATTGAAATGCTTTTCCAACCATCAACTTGCCGACAAATGACGGTGCTTGTTTGAGTTCCAGTCAATGTGAGAATGTGTCTGAAATAAATGTATGAATTGCTTGAGCAAAAGTTTCGCAAATATTTTGATCTCGAAAGGAACATTGTAAATATTGGTAATGAAACATTAAAACGTGTGCAAGATTTTATATTTTTATGCCATGTGATTACTTTCCAATAGATTATTTTTCAAAAACAAATACGACATTAGATTTAAAATTTACAATTTAGTTAAAAGGTGCAACAAATTTTTGAAGAACAAAAATTATAAAATAAAATATTTAGAATAAAAATATTCAGTAAAAAGATATTCTACTTTAAGTACTATAATAAAAGTTTTGTTATTTAGTTTTATTCTCATATGCCAACCCTACAAAAATATTTTAAAATTTTGACAGTTCTTTAGAAGCTTTGCCTTCGTACGATTTCTTTAGTCATGTGGTAAAAGGGAGTAAGGAAATGTTTGTTATACGTTTTTAATTATTTATAGTGTGTAGTAATAGCATACTTTATAGACATTTTGTTTTATTCTAAAACTTATTTTTTCATTCATTATAGGTCTTCACAAGTTCACTGCTGAATGTAGATCCCTATTCCCCAATGAATACACAAAGCATTGTCCTGATCAAATTACTATGGTAACAAAAATGTTTAATTAAAAAAATTAAAACAATGATATTTTCATGAGAGAGATCTATGATATCTTATTGTATAAAATAATATCATTGAGAACGATAACATGAAATGGATATATTATATTATTTTTATTTCTATTGTCCCAATTTGATTATAACAACCTTTATTTAATAATGCAAAGTTTGAAAAATTTAGAACAGCAGAATAACAACAGCAAAGTTTACAGAAATAAGACAAAGGAAAACTTTAAATTAAAAGGGAGACGTAAACAATAAATAAATTCACAACAGTTTTAACGAATCACAGTAAATGTCGCAAAACCAGTTGAAACAAATTAAGCTTAATCTTACTTAGAGACTCCTTCAAATAATTATTGTTGTTTCCTTTTGCTTCGTGAGAATTAAACGAGAAATTAGGACTTTCATGAACTCGTACAATTTACTGATTATGTAAAATATATTTTAGTAAACAGACTATAATTATTAAAGAAAATTAAAAAAAGGAATTACTAAAATAGGTAAAATTAAAAGATATCAAAACTTCGCACAAAATTTATTCTGCATCTAGAATTAATTTAGTGATAATTGCAAACAATTTTTGTCTATAGCAGTAAGGTGAATTGGGAATAGGCCAGTCGTATAGATCGAAAAACACACAACCCATGGGGAAGAAAGAGTGGCAGCATAGTAAAGCGAAACAGCAAGCCACAGCGGCCGGCGGCGGCAAACATCAAACACGCTCACGCGTCTTACCTACACTAACTGCATCAAGGTCTTGAACTCGTCACATCACTCCACTGTTATTAATTTAGTAATCGATTATCACAACTTTTTTAAACTTTACTTTGACTAATTGTGATAATTATGCACAAACCCACTTCATCACAACCCAATTCATCACTATAATATCTACTTAACGACGACCTTTTATCTCTATGGACTTGTGACACCGGCTTATATTAACATTATAATATCTGATTACACGGGTTGTAGAACAAAAATTTTAGACTTTATTTTTGCAAAGGCTCCAATTATTCGCTTACCCATTTCCGCACCGGTATCAAATGTGTTGAAATACGAAGTGACTGCTTTATCGTACTACAGAGATAAAATTTCAAATCTGGTAATTGCGCCAGCTATTTGACCAGTCCACCAAGCCAATGTATCTTTCATCGAATTTTTAAGACATGTCAATATATTAAAATATTCCTCGTTTGAGGAATAATTTATTTTGTGATGTGAATAAGACCTCGAATACAAACCACTCACTCATATTACTTAATTGCACCATGTAAAAATCAGATCCATCCGGAAGTAATTTACACAGGCTATTAATTTCATCGGAGATAATATGTTTAACAGCTATCAGCAATCGCGCACTACTGGTTGGTGATTGATGCTTCAGAATATTCGACTTTCCTATCTTATTTTTATGTACAGTCACTTTGCCATTGCAATGCCAATGGCAATTACTGTAGCCTGCATCAGAATATTGATATTTTATGAATCAACGAATTCGTTGTGATTTTTGATGTATTTTTTCGAATTTTTTGTAAAATCTACTTATTATTATTGAATATTTTGCCTACGCGTTATTTTATTTTATTTTAATGTGGATCTATAATTTTTGTTACATGTTATTCTTTAACGAACAGTTTCATTAGAAAAATAAATAATGAAATTTCTCCTACAAATAATTGCAAGTTTGAAATTAATCATTAATCGCTCTTATTATGTTATTTACTACAACCTTTTTTAAATATTTACCCCAGAACTATTTAGTAATAAAGTGTAAATTTATAACATAAGTATTTAATACCAATATGTATTGGTGGTAACAGAATATCTCCTACCATCCCCTGGGCGTGGTAAAAGGCGGCAGAGTGAAACCACCAGAAAACATCCTAATAACAACTAGATCCAAAGTAAAAAAACTGGTGTTGCCAACGCACCTGCCAAAAATAGAAACTATGGCAATTAGCCCTCTTATGAGGTTATCTGTGGGGTGGCCTACAGTTGTCTTTAATAGATTGTAATGATTGAATGAACAACGTATATTGGATCTCAACATACCTACCTAATTTTGCAAACCTAGAACTCTTCAAAACATCGTTATCTACGTATGGTTCTGAGGTGCATACTTAATTTTTTTTTCTCTTTTCATATATTTATCTCACTAGAAAGGATTCACCCTAGTTGTGTATTTTGAGCTGAGGGCGAGCCAGGATTCCTCTTACTACTGAATTGTTTATAATTTTACAGTATATAACTGCGCCTTAAATAAAATCTATTCTCCCTGGTATACCATAAGTCTGATCTGCTAATAGTAAGCCTTGTATATGTTAAAATTCTACCAGAAATTCTGTCGGCGGCAGCAACCGGGTAATTGTTTTTATTACGTAAGCGTCCTTAGTTTGAATTCGTCCACAGTAAAAGACTGCAATTTCATATTTACCTATTTCATAAAAAAGGCCACTAAAATCACAATTGACGATGATATCGCATAGCATATACATATAAAAAACATACATTCAAATAGAAAAACTTTTTTATGAAGTTGGTTATTATATGCTGTCTGTTCATTTTAAAATGAAAAATCAGCCTCAAGCTACGGTTACTTGTTGATTACTGGTTTCGCAATTTATTCAGAATAAAACTATGTTCTAAGGTAAAAATCTTTATATGGTATTTTAACGAATTTCTGACTTACAATGTGTTTAATAAAGAAAGTCCTTCTAAAGCTCTAATTATTCTGATAACTAATTACATGCAGTATTTAATTTGGGGTAGAGGTTTGTCTTACCCAGCCGTGTAGTAACTGTGTTATAGAATCTACTACCCCATATCATCCCCTGGGTATCGGACAGAGGGGAATAAAACAGAAGATTGGCAACGGTATCTTTCTGATAACAATTTAATAAAACTTAATAAATACCGAATAGGAATCGAATTTAATATTTAACCAGTTTATAAACTATATAATAACGTTCTGGGCACGAACTCAATAAAAAAATTTGTATTTTTGATGAGATTTGCTCAATTGCAATATTTGTCACATTATAGACGATGTCTATACACTATTAGTAGAATGTGTCAAATATCAAAGGGAAAGGGAGAATCTAGTGCAATAATTTAATAATAATTTAGGTGAAACGGGTTGGTTCAGAAACAGAAACAGAAACTTTTTTTTATTCAATATAGATTATAAATAAAACTTATTGAAAGTCACTCTTTTGTTTAATTACCACTGGTTCGAAAAAAAAAACCTCTGTCCTGGGAAGAACCAGCAAGAAACCCAGCGGGACTTTTTTTTAAATAACAGCTTACAATCATGTAGGTATGTTACACACATTAACAACACATCAAATTAGAAATGGCTTGGTAGCGATCACCTCATTTTCAGGGGTTCTTATTATCCATAAATTAGTTAATATTATAATAACCCTTTTTATACAAACTTAGTTCAATAAAGTTTTTAAACTTTGAGCCGGTCAAATTTTGCATATGTTCTGGAATTTTGTTGTAAAAGCGTATACATCGCCCCAAGAATGAATTACTGACTCGATGGAGTCGAGTAAATGGTACAACCAGCTTATGTCTGTTCCTAGTATTTACAGAATGAATAACACTTATTTTTGTAAAGCTACTTTTATTTTTGTGTACGTACATTACATTTTCATAAATGTATTGAGAGGCTAAAGTTAATATATTAATTTCCTTAAATTTTTGTCGCAGCGACTCTTGAGGCTTTAAATCATAAATAGCTGTTATGGCCCTCTTCTGTAAAACAAATATAATTTCAGTGTCAGCTGCGTGTCCCCATAGCAAAATACCATACGATATTATGGTATGGAAATAGCTAAAGAAAACTAGTCCAGCTGTTTCAACACTGGTTAGAATTCTAATCTTTTTACAGCATATGCTGCAGAACTAAGTCTGCTTGATAGTTTTGATATATGGGGGCTCCATAGAAGCTTCGCGTCTAGTGTGATTCTAAGAAAAATGGTGGTATCTACAAGACTCAGTTTCTCCCCATTTAAAATTACATTAGTATTTTATTATTTGACATTTAGAGTCATGAATTTCATACATTTCATCTTAGTGCAATTGAAATGCAAATTATTAACATTGAACCAATTTACTAATTTAGGTATAGCATAATTTACTTAGTCATATTTTAATAATTGTCGATTTAATTTGAAAATTAAAGAAGTGTCATCTGCAAAAAATACTATATCATAGTTATCCCCTACTATGTAAGGTAAGTCATTAATGTATACAAGGAACAGAAAGGGGCCGAGAATTGAGCCTTGAGGCACGCCCATTTGTACCATCGACCCGAAAGAGCTCATATTGTTAATGACACCTTTTTGTGTTCTCTTACTTAAATAGGAAATAATTAATTTAAGAGCATTACTTCTTACACCGTAGTGTTGAAGTTTCCTGATTAATGTTTCATGGTGAACACAATCGAAGGCCGTGGATAGGTCACAAAATATACCCAAAGCATCCTGTGAATTCTCCCATACATTAAAGATATATTTAATCAGCTCCACACCGGCATCAGTTGTCGAGCGACCCCTTGTGAAGCCAAATAGATTTTTATGAAATAAATTATTTATTTTATTAAAGAAATTTAACATTTGACCAAGAATAATTTTTTCAAAAATCTTACTAAGTGTTGGTAGTACAGAAATAGGTCTAAAATTGGCGGGGTCTAATGTACTACCAGATTTAAATAAAGGTAATACTTTACTATGCTTCATTAAATCAGGAAAAATACTAGGTTCAATACTAGTATTAAAAATAATAGCAAATGAGGCGCGATTGTATCTATAATAGACGCAATAACTTTAACGAAAATCCCCCACAAATCTGCAGTTTTCTTTACATCAATAGTTTTAAAATATTTAACAATATATATTGATGATACTTTATGAAATCCAAAATTCTTGTACACGCATTTACATTTTGTTTAAGTAATGATTCGGTGACCGCAGGAGAAGAATTCAGTGACTTAGTGGTTAATATCGGTATATCAGTAAAATATTTCTCAAAAACTTTGCTACGTCCTGATATGATACTGTTAATTTGTTGTTAACACTTAACTGGTAGTTTGAATTGCGAGAGTAGATCTTACCAGTTTCGCTATTAATAATACTCCATGTCATTTTGATTTTATTAGAAGCCGACTCAATTTTGTTGCTCAAATGCAAAGACTCGGCTGTGGAGCACACTCAATGAAATATTTTTAAATATTTTTTTACATATTCCCTAAATTCGACGCTATGATTATATGACCTTTCATGATATCTTTACCATGAAAGGTCCATCATATAAACATCATATAACCTATGCCTGCTCTTATGGAATCCTACTTTCGCCCATTCATTGAATGACTTCCGACTTTTCAAGGAGAATGTTTTAGAAGTATAAGTAATATTAAATACATTGCAAATAAGCTTAAATAATGTTCCATACAAAAAATTTGGATCATTATGGTATGAAAGTGACAGAAGTTTTTTCACTATGTTACTTCTAAATTTCTCCAAGCGACGTGCATTTACTGGAACAAACACAACTTTCTCATCTACTTGCTTTTTGTGAACATAAGGTAACGAAAGTATTTGTCCACAGTGATCAGAACTTAATTTTTGAATTATAAATTTATGCAATGTCTTCACATTTGTAAAAATGTTATCTATACATGTTGCACTTGATTGAGAAATACGCGTTGGCTCTATAAATAAATTAAAAAGACCATGTGATTTAAACAATGATCTTAATTTAATATTGATGGAGGAAGGTTCTAGGAGATTGATATTAAAGTCTCCACATATTACAACAGATTTATTCTGTAACTTCCTCCATAATGTTTTCAAAAGTATCATATGTAGAACATTGGGGTCTGTAGACGCTCACAACAATGAGGTGCTCAAACTCAACACATGCCATTTCTACAGTTTGCTCAACAGAGATGCTCGCAATATCTTTACGTTCTTTACATGATAATAATTTACTAGCTAATATTGAGGAGCCACCTCTTAAAACCGTATCTCTATTGAAAGAACTGACCACCTTGTGATTACTGAAGTTAAACAATGTTCAGTAATACATAAAATATGAACATGGTTGCTATTTAAGAACAACTCAATTTCTAGCTCTTTGCCTATCATGCCTTGTATATTTTGATGCACCAGGTGTAAACATTATCATTTCGTTATCTTTCTGTGGAGTCATACAATTAAATATTTGTAAGCCACATTCTAAATTATTTAAATTATTATAACTGCTAGAGATTACCTCTATTGTCTCATTTTCTAATTTAAATTACTTAGAACTGATTCCAAATTGCATAGTAAGTCATAATACTGCTCAAAAGAAGCAGAAATCTGTGTAGCCAAGTCCTTGGCTGAGTTAATACATAAACAATAAGATAGCACATTTGCCATCTGTCTTAAATTATATTTAGATAGGTAATACCTATCTCTAGTCAAAAGTTTCTTAATTAAATTATTTATATCTATTAAATTAATTCTATTATTATAATTATAACAATTAAATATCAAGTTTAAATTATTATTACATGAAAAGTCATTCATTTATAAATTTAAATCATATCTTATTTCATTTTCCTGTGGCGAACCCTCTATGTAAGGCAATGTAAACAAGATAATTTTATGTACATATAAAGTATTTAGATTATCAATATATTTTAATAATTGACTTTTGTTTACATTGCCTCTTCTCCCAACAAGAATTATTAATGTGCTATTAGGACAAAATTTAGTAGCTAAAACTTTATTCATTATATGTCCAAAGGATGCTCCAGGCATGCAATAATTACTGATCAGATGTCCTTTTAAACGGTTATTTAACATCATGCCCAAATTTTTGTCTATGTCATCGAAATACATAATAACTTTATTTTTTTTTAAATATTTACATTGCTTTTGAAGTTTATATCCATTGTTACGGCACTGTCATAGAGTGTAGGTAAAAATAATGAGGCCTTACTGTTTACTTTGTTATTTACACATATTGTTCCCGACGAACCTGGTATGGAGCGCTGATACTCACTCTGATTTTTTATTGAGGATTCAAAGCGCTCCTCATTATATTTACATGATTTTACCAGATCATTCATGGCCAATATGTGTTCTTTTATCTCATCTTGAGCCGATTCATATTTATTTGGTACAATTTGTAGAGAGCTTTTAAGTGATAAAATTGTTGAATTTAGACACTCCATATCAGTCTCATAACAGTGATTAATATTTTTCACCTCAATTTAATATATTTTAAGTTTATTAATTAGTTCTTGCTTTTCTTTGCATACATTTATATAATTATAACATAAATTTTAGTTTTAATTAATGTTTTTAGTTTTCTAATATATTTATTAATTTTTATATATTTCTTTAATTTTCTTCTACTGCAGGTAGTCCTAGCTGCTGTTCTTGATATGACATAATCATCACCAGTCAAATCGATTGTTGTGGAGGGTTGCAATGCTTTAGATTTAGAAGATTCACATTCTAAGAGCTCATTAAACAGACTTTGAGTTTGGGACGCTTTCATGTTATCTATGTAACGTTTTAATTGCACAATCTGCTCATGAGCCTCACTTAACTGTTACTGCAATGCAGAAATTAATTTGAGGGATTCCTCATATTTCTTGCTGTATTGGTCAAACTCATCGACTGTTTTCTGAAGTTGATCCCTTTCTTTTGATAAAATGTATATTCTTTATGCAACTTAACCATGTCACGTTTTAGCTCAGTATTTTTAGCTATTATATTTATTATTTCCTTTTCATTGTCATCCCTTTCTTGAATTAACAGGTCACACTGCTCTATTGAAGCCTTAAGTTCTTGAAGCGCTGTTACAGTCCACAGCTGCCCCTGCAAAGGTCGAATATCCCGGGGCCCATGAGCGGAAGATTCAACGGGCAGCCTAGGGTCGGGCATAGTAACGATATGAGACTTGTAGACTTACAGACTGATCCCTCCCATATATATTTAAGTTTTTTTATTTTTATCTTTCTGTATATATAGATAGATATTAATAAAAAACATAGTGTCTTCTATGGGCAGTCTATTGGAGAGACCAATATTCAGCAGTAGACTGTAGTAAGCTGTTTTCATGGAAATGATTATGATGATGATATGATGGTGATTGTTCACGCCCTGAGATGCCCCGACAAAAGCCGATTGGGCTAGGGCCCATAGTAGCTACCTCGACGGGCAACAGAGGACGGGGCCCAAAGGCCTACGTTTCACCAAATGAAAACTTCTGCCTTTATTTCACTATTTCAGTCTATCAACTTTATTGTACATTTAATTAACTTTAAACTCAAGGATAAGCCTCGTTAATCGTACTCAAACACGTGACACACGGCACAACTAATGAACAGTCAATCAAAGTTCAATATTCAAAGTTCCGGGTTCACCCAGCACAGAACCACAAACACGGGAACGGACGCAGTCTCTTCTTGAGTCATAAAGTTAGCGTTCAGCACGACAAGCCAAAATTCTCTCGTACGATATTAACGGGCCACACAAGCAAATTAAATATTGCAAATGCGCTTCAAAATGCAATCACTTTACAAATTTACGTGAATTACTTGCAAAAAAAGGTAAGTTAATCATTCAACTCAACAAAAAGGCCTCGTTACCACTTCAAACGCTCCAAAAAAAACAACTTAATTCGAGGCGGTCTTAAAGAGACCCAAATCCCAAAGTTAGACGCGCAAAATTACTCAAATTCTAGACCATCAAAACCAACACTGGTCACGCTCAACCAACCCAGCGGTCGCAAAACAATACAAACTAGTCGACAAAGCCGGGGCGGTCAAGCTACTGGCCTCTCGGCCTACCCGGCCGAACATCAGGCGCGGCATGCCCTCCCCCCTGGCGGCGTTCACGTCACCTCACACCATCGGGCGATGTGCCGAGTGAACGCTATTGGATGCAGTTTCAAATGCCCATGATTAGGCCTAAACAAACCCCCGTCCCAGACATAAGGACTTATGTCCGCGAGTAAATTGGCAAACGGGATAGGGTCGCGACGGCACGTTGCAAGACCTAATCTACAACTAAACCTCGGCCACTCTAGGCACCCCATCAGATCTTGCAACCTTAACCACCGCCTCAAAAATACCGCCCCAATGTGAGCAAGCCGGAGGATCGAACCTCCACTGGATGCCCTTCCTGGACATCGCAGCACCTAAATAAGTCCTGTTGCTGGACAGAAATTCGACGACCTCTTTCAATTATCTATCCGTACCTCTTATAATTCGTTCCGCAGTCAGACCGGATCAGGTTCGCAAACCGCGACGCAATACGAAGCGGCCCAGCATGGCCACAAAGGCTTCGGTGCCGAGGGCACCCACAAGTTCCAAGTGAACGGCCCTAGTGGCGAGGCACACAAAAACGCACAGACAGGCCTCAATATGATTTTTCACGCAAGTAGGCATAACCAAGCCGTTTACCATATAATCATTTACTCAATTGTGCAACAGCTGATTTCAATCTGATAATCTCCCAACTAGCTAGCCTTTAAGACATGTAGTCCTATGCTTATATCTCAACGAAGTTTCAAAAGCATCAATACTCAAAACAACTATGTAAACTTAAAATAAACTGTAACAAACTTATTGCCCGATGCGCATAGATTAAAACAGATAAATTAAGCAAAGCGATAAACATATACCTTACCTTTATATTACCTTTTTTCCAAAATAAATATCTTCGACAATGCCAACAAAATGTGAAAACAAAAAGAGGATTGATTTTTATCTCCTTCGGCACAAATAGTGTTACTCAATTTTAATTTTATTTTCAACAAAGACAACATAATGATCAAATATGTTTACAAAAACATATGTACACGTATTCAAAGAGCACATTAAATTCGCCTTTTTACTCGCAACCGTATAACTATGAAACATCTCGCGGTAAACCCAAAGCGTTTTTATTTTTAATTTCAAGCATTATTAATTAAGACCAAAACCAAATCTAATATTCTTTCACACCGAAATTCAACGCTCCAGGGTAGCCCTAGTCTTCCCACCAACCAAGTGGAGGCCACACCGCGTTGTGAACGCGAATCAAACAGAGCGCGAACTGCTAAACGGTCGCCACTCGGGTTGTACGCCTTCACTGAGGCAGTCGGCAACAGAACAGTTTGACAAGAGGACTGTTGATGGCTCAAAGGCTCAGTGGAAGCGGCCGTGGTGGGAGCTGGGGCGGCATCTAGCTAGGGCTGCCTCCATCAAAGGGGGGACGGCGGTACCCCAGCCGCGACCACTCAGCTAACGGGGGTGAGAATGGTCTAGCTGACTGCTGACTGGCCGTGAAGTTCCTCTCCACACACTGAGGGGGTGCGACGACACCCCGCCGCTGGGGGAACGACCCCCGACTGGTCGGGGGAGGGACCCCTTTCAAACCTAGGGGCTCGGTGGCTGGCAGGCGAGCGCCGAGCGTCGCCCGACAGAGCGCGTGGCTGAGCGCCCCCGCCCGTGGGGTTCGAGGGCCCGGCAGAGCCCCGAGAGGATATGCCGTTCGCAACCAGGCACAAAGCTGCATGGTTATTGCCCTGGCAATGCGGACAGGACCGCTGGTGCGGGTAGTCTCGCTGGAGGTGCCTTTCCAAACACAAGTAGCGCCAGCGGTGCTCCTTGGCGATAGTTCGCCTAGCCGGAACCGGCTTACCTAATAATTTAGGGCACGACGTCACCCAGTGATCGGATGCTCGACAATAGGAACAGGGGGGCGCCTCTCTGGCCACTAGGCCACTGTAAGATGGTAGGGAGCGGCGCTCTCTCGCTGGAGCTCCGATCGGCCTTAGGGGGGTTGACGACGACTTGCCAGGCGGAATCCGCCTCTCACTGGGCACGGCTCGTAAGTCGTCAACGGTGCCCGCTGCGTTCTCAATCTGCCAGCACTGCTCCTCCAAGAACCGCAGCAGATCACTGAAGGGCGGAATATAGGAGGCGCCGTCCCCGCCGTACCTCTCCTCAAAATGTATCCGAAGGTCGAGAGGCAGGCGGGAGAGCACGATGTGGAGCAACAAAAAGGACCACTGGTCCACCGGTAAATCTAGCCGCCTCAACGAATTAAAGGCCACCACGACTGGATTTACGATGTCCGGACGTAGTCTGGCCCGGTCTCTAAGCTGCGGGAGATATAGAAGCTGCCTAACGAATTCGTCCGCGATTCGTCGGACGTTGTCGTATCTTCCGGCGAAGAGGTCCTGGGCAGTCTGGTAGGCGTCGTCCAACAATCTCAAATGGCTGACGACGCCCAGAGCCCCCCCTTCCAGTGAGTCCAGGAGGTACGCCATCTTCTGGCTTGGTGTCAAGTCCCTCCGGGCGTCCACTAGGCTATCAAAAAAGCCAACAAAGATCATCCAGTCGGAGAGGACCCCGGAGAACCTTGGCAGGTCCAGAGTTGGGAGTCGTTCCAACAGCTCCGGCTGAGTGGGCTGCTTCCGAGGGGACTCGGGCAGACCACTCATCAGAGCTTCACGCGCTTCATTAGCATACTTGGCCCCGGCCTCGATCAAGTAGTCCGTGAGCGAAAAGAACTGCTCGTAGTCCGCGAGGCAGGAGTCCAAGACTCCCTTTTCTGCATCCGAGGCCTCTAGCTCAGCGTAAGCCTCCTCCACTACCCCCCGGGCCGCGACCTGCTCGAGCCGTTTCTCCAAACAACAGACCCTATCCGGTCGCCTTATCAAAGCATGGGCGCTAGCGGCCCAGCGCAGCTCAGCCTTCAGGTGACGCATCGGTAGCTTGTGCGATGGCATCACTACTAAACACAAATTAATCCGCTGCATAAATTCAAATCAAATTAACAATAACAACTACAATTACTATTAAATTAAGTTAGATACAAATTAAAAATATATTAAGTCAAATACTACAAATACAAATTACTATTTATCAAATTAAATACAAATTACACTACAAATACAAGTACACACTACAGTCAGTCAGCAAAGATGCCTCGCTCTGGCGACCGACCCTTCGACAATTAATCTACTATAATTATACGATAACGATAATTATACGATTATGTGATAACGACAATTATCTACCAAAATACTTGACGCGTATCTAGCCCTAACAAACTCCTGCTTGGGCAACCTAACGGGCGCGGTTTCTAATTCTACCCACCTATCCGCTAACAAACAAAGGAAGCAAACAACAAAGAAAATATTTTTATTATTACGTATTAAGGCCGGGCGTGAGTTGCCCCGGCAAAAGCCGATTGAGCTAGGGCCCATAGTAGCCACCTCGACGGGCAACAGAGGACGGGGCCCAAAGGCCTATGGATATGTAGTATATAAGTTATATAAAAACGGCTTACAAATAAGCAAGCACTTACCAATCTCCGGAGGTAGGGTTGACCACAGGGTACCTATCAGGTGATAAGTATGTGCTTGTAAGTAGTGTATAGTAGTGTGTACCATGTAACCTGACTTGACCATTGAAGTCTGACCGCAGATCCACAAGCGTTGCTTCTCTCCAAAGGTGAGATCTCTCAAGGGGGGCAATCACCAATTGAAAACTTCTGCCTTTATTTCACTATTTCAGTCTATCAACTTTATTGTACATTTAATTAACTTCAAACTCAAGGATAAGCCTCGTTGATCGTACTCAAACACGTGACACACGGCAAAACTAATGAACAGTCAATCAAAGTTCAATATTCAAAGTTCCGGGTTCACCCAGCACAGAACCACAAACACGGAAACGGACGCGGTCTCCTCTTGAGTCACAAAGTTAGCGTTCAGCACGACAAGCCAAAATTCTCTCGTACTATATTAACAGGCTACACAAGCAAATTAAATATTGCAAATGCGCTTTAAAATGCAATCACTACAAATTTACGTGAATTACTTGCAAACAAAGGTAAGTTAATCATTCAACTCAACAAAAACGCCTCGTTATCACTTCAAACGCTCCAAAAAAAAAACAACTCAATTCGAGGCGGTCTTAAAGAGACCCAAATCTTCGATAGTAAGTTAGACGCATACAATTACTCAAATTCTAGACCATGAAAACCAACACTGGTCACGCACAACCAACCCAGCGTTCGCAAAACAATACAAACTAGTCGATGATGAAAATTATTTAATGTCTGGTCTATATATATCCTATATATATCGCCATAATGCGATCTTAATTATTAAGGCTCATTCGTCTCTTGGTAAACCACCAACACATTTTAGTGTGTGGGCGCGGGAATTACATGATTTAATGCCCTATTCCCTTTCTATCATCTGAATAACAATAGGCGCATGACGGCTTTTATCCTTTTGTTATGGATATACCTTTACCAACCTTGTCTTCAGAAGAAGCAATTTTTCATTTCTAAGCAAAGTAAAAGTTTTCTTTTTACCTATTTATATTTATTTGTTTAAGTTATATCTGACCTTTAGCACATATTTATATTTCTCCTGGCATTGTTATCTATCTGTTAGTATAGTTTTATCATAATCGGTTTAGTCAGTACGGGCTAATGGTCGGACAGATAGGCAGAATTTAAAGAAAATGGTTGTGTCTTAATATCATGCAAATCATCCCCTGAGCTTAATAGAAGCCAGTTATTTCAACGTTTCAAATCTATATATATAAACATATGAATAAAATTATATTTAATATAATAAATCAGCTTCAAAAGGTGAAGAAAATAAAATAAATTTCACATAAAAGGTTTAGAAGTCGACATATCGAGACATAGTGTATCGAAAAATTAAAGCCTTGATTTCAGAAGATATTATGTGCAAATTCTTTTATTTTCACACAGTTTTCGAAGTAAGTTTTTAATTTTTATTGAAAGCCTAATTACTTTAATATATATATATATATATATATATATATATATATATAACATGCAATTAAAGTAATAATAATAATAATAACAAAAATAATACAATTAAAGTTCATGGTGACGAATATATTGTCGTCTAAATTATTACATTGACATCTTTATACACTATTTTTTCACTGCTTACGACTGTTGTATGTACGCAGGACAGAATAATGGATCCATTATTCTGTCCTGCGCAGATGGCTAGTTTCTTTTACTGGCCGCCGTGACCAAAGTTCGGTCAGTAATAATAGTTGTATTTGTTTCGAAATTGTCTAGAACTTTGCCCGAATGCCCCTGTGGCCGTGGAAGGAAAAGGGGAGATCTCCTACCGGGTAATATATTCAGCCCGGGGAGCAACTCCTTATGGTAGTTTGGAATTATTATATATATACCGCTTTTTACTTAGGAAATATTTTAGCGTGATTTAGGCTTCGATGTATTTTCGCTTGTGGAGCGTCAACAGCGCCGGCACATCACTCCCTTGCTCAGACCGGAGGTTGATAGTGCAGTCTAGATGTCAACAAATGTGCAAGTGCCAAGGAACTGACTTGTAGTCTACACTGAGTCGAGCAGAAGGCAAGTAATCTGCGAGAGTGCCGTGAAGCAGAGGCGACCAGTAAGGCTCAGAGCCATGCCGAACACTGTAGCGCAGAGAGTAGCTTGAAGGAAGCGTTATTCCAGTGCTGCGTGAACTTTGTAAAGCTAGATGGCTCGCAGGATGTGAAGACTGCTGATATTATCTGCTCAGGAGCAAATGGGCTACTAGAAGACGATGATGAAGGTTTGAAGTTGTAGTTTTCGAAAGTTGTTGGTAGCGTGTTCGAATCACATCGGGTGGTCACCACTGTGGCCGTGGAAGGATAAGGGAGATCTTCCGCCGGGTAAGGTGTTCAGCCCGGGTAGCGGCCAACGCTCATAGTAGGAGTTCGGAGCTATTCAATATATACTACTTTTTTCGGAACTTTGATAGCGTGATTTAGGCTTAGATGTATTTTCGCTTGTGGCACTACCTTTTTTCCAGTAAAAGGGTATCCGTGCTGCAGTGTGGACCACATAATACGTTTAGTTTTGTTAGAATACTTTTTATTGCAATTGATTAATACAGTATGAGTACTTTGCATTTTGTTTTGCTTCTCTATTTTTCTATTAAGAACAATACGAGTATAAAAGAACCAAATTACGGTATTAATTTGTTTTCTTTGTAATTGATATTTAATCTTAATAAAGTAGTAAGAAATAAAGTTAAGATAAGAACAAAAGTTAGACATACGAATATGGCCAAGTTTGGAACAAGTCCAAATGCTTACTGACTGCTTACTGCAACATCTTTAAATTCTGCACACATACTTTGAAGCGTATTTCTATGTAACTCGATAGACGGCCAAATGGTTTTTAATGTGCTTATGTTTTACTTTATGTCATAACTAAAATGAAAATCGTATCGATGAAAAATGACGCGTTTAACATATTTTATGAGTGCAAAATTAATGTAGACTTCGCATAAAAACCTTTTGTAGAAGTTCTAAGGTTAATTAACTCGAATACTAATAATTGAATGACTTATCTGCACTTGTAATCTTGTTTCTCGTTATCGTTTTTTCAAAATACAAATTATCAAATATTAAAAAATATAACATGCATAAAAGTAAAGTTATAGGTAAATGAATCCGAATACTACAAATTGTTATTCTATTCTACAAAGAATTATTCGCAAATTTAATTGTGGTTTTCTTCTTTTTCTTTTTCTAAATAATGTTACCTCCACATTAGGATTGTATCCTGTATTGTGGGGGCAGTTTAAATACATCATTTGCACAAGAACAATCTTCCAAGCCCAAAACAAGCATTTGTATGACCTACTAATACTTGTTCTGGGTCTAATGAGTTTATCGCGGGATTTGAATCCGCGGCCCTTAACCCTGCAACTCATTGCCACTGCGCTACGGAGCCGTTTTCGTTATTATATTTATTTAAATTTGACAAACTACAATAAGTTCTTGTGATCGTAATTAGTGTGAAGAGCTTGAAACACCGAGTATTCAAAATAAGTTAAAAATAAATACATCAATAATTACATTTCCATTGCATATTAAATATATTTTTATTTTAAATATAACACGCATAAAAGTAAAGTAATATTACAGCATGTAAACGTCACACTCCTAGGCACAGGACTTCACTCATCAATGTGAGGGTTTTAAGACAATGTCCACCGCGCTGCTCCAATGCATATGGGCAGACTTTACGCGTGTTAGAAATATTTTATTTTTATTTATTCGGACATGCAGGCTTACTCACGATGTTTTGCTTTAGTGCCAAGTAATCAAATCAGCATTTAAAGTTGCAGCTACCAGTTTTGGTGGCGGCGGGGATCGAACCTGGGTTGCTCGCGTACTGTGCAAATTACAGTGAGTGTTTAACCCCTGAGAATACGCATGACGGCTTTCTCCTTTTATTATGGGTTTACCGTTACCTAGCTTTCGAAAACCATATTAAGGAGACCTGTATGTTTGAGAAATAATAATATTTGGATCACACGTGAAAGCGAAGAAGTGAAGGAAGGAAGAGATAAGCTGGATAGAGAAAGAGTTACTCCGGCTCTATATTTCTCAGAAGTATATTATGCATAGTTTATCTATACAAATAAATAAAATTCAAGTGTCTGTTTATAATTTCAAAATAACAGGTTTTTACTAAATCCATATGAAAATACAGTAGTATACTCGTAACAAGTTGTTTTTAATTTTTGTCTGTCTGTCTACCTGTTTTATTCCAACTTATCTCAGAAATGGCCAAATTTTGACTGATCTTTCACTGTCAGATAGCTGATGTTATTAGAAGTTACTCGGGCTACTTCTATTTTAAAACAAGAATAAGGGTTAAGCGTAATTTTTATAGTGTGGAAACAATTATATTCTTTTGGGTCCAAGGTAACGAAATATCAACACATATTTAACTACAACAAACATACCGCAAAGCCGTTGTTATCCTTTTCAAGGGTTTATGGCTTTATCGTGGATTAGCGGTGGTTTAAGATAAAAGGGATCGGCTTCCAATACACCCAATTGTAACCCGAAACATAGGATATCGATTTACATTGATGTCATATCGATTCAGTAAACAGAGCCCAAAGATAGTTTGGAAAATCTAAAAATGTATGCCTCGTGAGCGTTTCATTTATATTTGATGGAAAAAATATATTGTATACCTGACTTGTAAAATATACCATTTACGCGTTTTACATTTACCGCTCTATTATTTTAAGAGGTAAATCGATTACACAAAGTTTAAAACCGATATAGGATCTATGGTACATTTGTCATTTGTCAATCAAGAGCTAAAGAAATATGAAATCGCATTTAAAATTTTAATAGGAATTATGAGTCTCTGAGAGATGACAACATATTTTTGTGCCATTTGCTGTAGAGACTATCGGTCCGGGGGGTCAACGTGCTGTGAAGTTCCTAAAGGACCTCGATCCACAGTTGGTATTTGCTGGTGGTGATAAGAGGACTGGTTCTTTTCTCGCTCAAAGGCATATAGTATAGCCATTCGGCGGGGAAACGCAGCCAGCGTTCTTGACACGATACCACGGGGAATAGGCTGTATGATAATTAAGTTACTAGTTATAGATTTTTATTATAGTTTTGAATATTGTACTTGTATATAATAAAATATTGTATAATAAGATTAAACTTATTAAAGTTGAAAATAATTTTATTAACGAACTACACGTACTAGGCTATTGATATAAAATAGGGAACCAGTTGATATAATTATGAAGCTAATAAAAAGACGGTCTCAATACGTCAATTTTTTCGGGATTTATCGTGACTACATACAAAATCAACATCCGGACGTCCACGTTAACATTTTTTCAATCCGTTTTTTTCTTTTTCAAAGTAGCAATTTATAATGATTTTTTAGAAAATATTAGATGGATTAATTAGAGTGTTATCTTGATATACGGCAACTCATATTATCTTATAAGTGCAATACGGTTATGATAGAGGTATTTTAAGAAGACAAAATTGGTTGAACTTGACGTGTCAAGGATAAAGCACTACCTAATAAGGCTTCGCGTTATAAGGCGTGCAATAAATATTGGAGAAAAATGAAACTATGATTCCACTACCAAACGTGACAATTAAAGCACATTCTTCCTACAGCGGAAGGAATACCCTTTTTAATAGAAATTAGGCGCCCCATGTAAGTCCCCAGGGGTGACAATGCATCTGCAATTTTATCTTAATAGTGGAGAGAAGTAGATGTCTATGGACTCTGTGCTCGTTTGCCACTCTTAGTCTATAAAAAAGACACATGTCTAGCAGTAGACTTTTATGGACTAATAAAGAAAAAGAAGGAGATTGTATCAATGTTTATATACTAAACTTTTTTTTACGTGGTAGAGCCATGCTGCAGCTAATTAGTAGTATAGTTGTAGCACGAATGGATCGGTTCGACCGGGGAAGGAACATGATCTCACAAAATACCAGCGTCAAATAGCAGCTTAACGCTGCTGTGTTTCGTATGGTGAGTGTAGAGAACCGGAGACCCTTTTTACTGGCAAAGAGGCATTCCATCTTAGTCCTCACGGGTGACAACGCATCTACATCTTGAGTATTATATCTGTTTTTTTTATATGTATAATATCTGGTTTGAATTGTTACATTGCTACAGCTATATTATTAAGCGGCATCTATCGGCTGTAAATATATGTTTACATCATATCCCATATTACTTTTTAAAATAAAGACATTCATCTTCGTTATTGCTAGTTTTCTTTAGAATAAGAAAGCTTAACCTATCGGCGTCGGCCGTATCCGTATGGCGAACTACTTGTCAAAGTTATAGACCCCGCCAAAGACTATGTAATAATTAGAAGGGACTCCTAAGAACAATAGATAAGGGTGTTCAGAACTTAGAGTAGCAATAAGTAAGGTATAGAGCGCGCGTATCGCTCAATGCCCAATATGCGAAGCGTAACCAGATGTTTTATAGAAAATGATACATATTTGAGAGTGGTTAAGTAATGATTTCTAATATTTACGCGAACACTACACATTTTTAAATAAAACTAATTTTACGGATTTTATCGCGTATATTAACTTATTTTTATATATTCCCGACGTTTCGGGTGCTTTCCAGCACCCGTGGTCACGGGGGACTGAGTTGTTTGACGTCCTGCTGTCATAGTTAGCCCGGCTACCTTCAGTTTTTTAATATTAACAATACAATAAACAACGCACGGTCTATAATTTGTCAAAAGAAACACTGGACGAACCTACAATAAAAGTATAGTCGAAAGGCTTAAATTTTGCTATAACGCCACAAAAAATCCCGTACGAAGAAATTATCTGTAGTGTTGAGGATTGTCTGTTTAAGAATAATATCGGTAAAGAGGATTTAGAGGCTATACGTCAAGACATTTCGTCCTTGTTACGTCGAAGTTCAGCGCCGAAACTAAATCTTCCAAAAGACGAATTTAAAGCGTTGTACAACTTACGCAACAGACCAGAGCTCACTATTCTCCGCGCGGATAAAGGAAATGCTACGGTAATAATGGACACGTCAGAGTATAATTTCAAAATACAACAACTTTTATCGGACGTAAGTACATACAAAAAGGTAAAAATAGACCCTACAACTAATACACTCAAAACAACTACTGATTTAATAAAGAAATACTCCGAAAAATTAGATCTTGACGTGAATTCGACAATACCATCATGTGCCAAACCACCGAGGTTGTATGGGTTACCGAAAATACACAAAGCAAACGCTCCACTACGTCCTATAGTAAGCCAGATCGATTCACCAACTTATAAGTTGGCTCAACACTTGGCAAAAATACTGTCACCACTAAGAGGACATACCAGAGCACACACAAAGTATTCATACCATTTTGTTAGTGAGATTAAAGACCTACATCTCGCTGACAATGAAACTATGGTCAGTTTTGATGTTCAGTCACTATTCACATGCCTACCTATTGAAGACTGCATCTCAATTATTACTAGAAAGCAAGAAGATAACAACATGCCTACAGAATATGCAGTATTACTCAAACACTGCCTCACATCTGGCTATTTATTGTGGAAAGAAGAGTTCTACATGCAAGTAGACGGAGTGGCAATGGGCTCACCTGTATCTCCCGTAGTCGCCGACATATTCATGGAGGACTTTGAGGAGAAAGCCCTTTTTACTGCTCCTGTAAATCCAAGATTCTACAAGCGGTACGTAGACGATACTTTCGCAATTTTACCATCTGACAAAGTAACTGCATTTTTAAACTACCATAATTCCATAAACCCTAAAATACAATTCACAATGGAGTTAGAGGCAAACAATACTTTAGCTTTTCTAGATGTTTTAGTCATCCGAAATCCTGATAACACTATTGGTCATACTGTGTACAGAAAAAATACCCATACCAACCGATATTTAAATGGTGAATCTCACCATCATCCTTCACAGTTAGCTACCGTGGGAAAATCTTTGTTTCAGAGAGCACGAGGGATCTGTGACAGAAAACATCTGGCCGCCGAGCTTCAGCACGTCGAGCAAGTACTGCAAGACAACAAGCTTCGGGTCCCGCGCCTACGTCACAGTGACCGAGTGAAGCCAGCCACTGTCGAGCGTGTGCCTGCTGTACTACCCTATGTCAGAGGAGTCACAGACAAGGTTGGCTACATCTTGAAGCGAGCTTCCATTAAAACGTACTTCAAGCCGCTGAAGAAGATTAGTCAATTTTTACCATCCGTCAAGTGTCTAATCCCTCTACAAGATGCAGGAGTGTACAAGCTGGATTGTGAATGTGGTCTCTCGTACATAGGACAAACAAAAAGATCTATTAAAACCCGCGTTAAAGAACATATAGCTGACGTGAAGCACCGACGTATCGGGAAGTCTGCAGTTTGTGAACATGTTCAAGATCGTCCCCGCCATTACATTAGATTTGATAGACCACAAATCCTCGCAAAAGAACACCGATTCCTCCCAAGGATGATTCGCGAGGCTATTGAAATTAAAAAAACATCCTAATTTCAATAGAGAAGATGGATGGGTGCTGCCATCTGCTTGGGATCCCATAATTAATAAAATCAAATCCAAACCCAAGTATACCACTGCTAGACTTCAAGATACTGTAAGCTCATTCTGTGTAAATCGAACCAAAAATTAATATTAAAAAACTGAAGGTAGCCGGGCTAACTATGACAGCAGGACGTCAAACAACTCAGTCCCCCGTGACCACGGGTGCTGGAAAGCACCCGAAACGTCGGGTATATATAAAAATAAGTTAATATACGCGATAAAATCCGTAAAATTAGTTTTATTTAAAAAAGTGGTTAAGTAGTGATAGACCAAGATTGACGCCTATACGATAGACGATACGTTATTTTACTTAAGTTAATAATTTTTTTATGTTAATATTTGTAAATATTAGGTAAGCGATAATTACAAGGTATATAATAAAACAGGTACGAATTTATGAAACCACGTTTATTAATCGAACATAAAAATCTAATTAATTTACTCCTCCTTAAAAACCATATTATACAGGGTTACTGGGAACTCGACAACTTCCTGGCAGGGCATGATAGGGGAGTCAAAATGCTACAAATTTAACCCACCATATGTATGCCCAAAAATTAACATGTCTTGAGATATACGAATTTTAAGTTTTTCAATAATCACCCAGAATTTCGTATTAAATTCGAAATTAAAATAAAACCTTTTTGTTGTATGCTTTCTTTTAAGTTTATTTATTTTTTGAAATTTTAACCAAGTGAGTACAATCATAAAAGTCCAAAAGTATTCACAGTAAAAAATATGGGTTTTAATAAAAATAAATCTAATTTTACACTTTATGTATCATAAAATGTGACGTAGTTCAAAAACTTACTATGACATGAGACATAAAAATATTTAAAAAAAAATGCTTATTTAATCAGCTAAAAAAGTAATAATATCTCGGTAAAATCAATGAATAATAATAGTAAAAAGGTAATTTACTTAACATAGGTAGAGAAATGCAAAGAACGAACTTGCACACTTTTATTCACTTGGCGTCTAATTGATTGTTGACAACTATTCAGAAAGCAGACGGCCATTTTAAATTGGGTCGTAGCGACGCTCGTCAGTTAGTTTTTTCTAGGCACTATTCACAGATATCAAGTGGATACTAGCAGACCACGACGTTTTACACGTGACGATGAAGAAACAATTATGCAACATTTTATTGCCGACCATAACGTCTGAACGAAAATTGTAGCACGGTGGTGGCCTGTAAGGCCGACATCCGTACCATTACCAAACGGTGCAAACGCTGTACGAAGGTGATTCAGCGAAAGACTCCAGTTTTGTCGTTTCCTGCCAAACGTCGACGCAGACAAAAAAATTTTTTAAGAAGTATTCTATGAACGTATGATTCCAAATTTGACCGAGATGATATTACAAACTACCATAATCTTCATTACTGGAAGCATTGAAAGTGGACAAAAATAAAAAATTAAAACTTAAAGAAATTATTTGAAAAGCTTATTGGTATTCGTTCCAGAAGAAATTAAAAGTAATTTGATGTATCAGCATGACGGCTGTCCAGCTCACTTCCGGTTATCTGTACGAGAGTAGCTAAATGGCCAATATTAATTCATGTAATTACATACAAATGTAATTTTGATTCATGTTTATTTTTGTATCGAGTAATTTAAAAGTATGTATATTTATAGATTATAGTAAAAAGTAAAAGAAAATAAAATGAAAACGGTCCTCATGTTGTATGTTACGGCGCATTAGGCAAACGGACTTAGCTCATGTTGACGCCGAAACAACAGCGCTGGTTTTCAGTGGGCCCGAACGGAATATAAACCACGGACGTTCCGCGTTCGATACATAATAATATCATTTAACTAATCTGTTAAACTATGCTGAAACTATTAATATCAAACCAAATGTATGCTTATTATACATACACTTCAAATTTATATCCATAACATTGTGTGTTAACAGTGTGGTCTTGAACTTAATTTATTAATATAAAAGTTTTTTTTTTTACTTATGTTAATATATTTATATTGCTAAAAATTTGTACATAAATTACATCAATTATTAATTAATGTCCCTAAGTTACACTTTTTTTAGCCTTCAGTCAATGGACCTATCTGAACAATAATCGAACGTCAACCGCATTTAACCTTCAAGCGGTTGCGCGGCATCCAATCGACAGCACTCGATACACTTTTTTCTCGTCGCATTTATTTCCCATTCTTCGCAGTCTGTCATTGTTTCACTATGCAAGAAATAAACAGTTTACCACCCTTCCCTGCGCCCTCCAAATCGCACAGATCGCAGTTGTGTGTGTCGCGACGCAGGCGTCGAAAACACACCATACGCCTGTCGTCAAAAAAGCTACGCACGGCGCTCAACCCGAGGTATTATTTTTTATAATATTAACACATACAGTATTGAGTCATGACTGTAATAGTATTTTTTTAATACACATAACAGTGCCAATGGAACGATAAGATGATAAGAGTAATTCATAAAAATCGCAACTTAAACATCACAACTTTTTACAATAAAACGACCGCCTTTCGTTTTATTCGGTTGTATATCGATGAAGTCGATAAAAAGTGAAGATGTATTCGACGTCAAGAAAGAGTAATAGCCGGCTATTGCTACTCTTCTTTCGTCTTCTGGAAATTACTGAAATTAATGTATTTAAAAATTATTTTAAGTTTTTTTTTCGACAGATCGTGTCATTAAATAATAATTATGTATAGTGAGTACAATAAAATAAATTATTATTTATTATTTCTTTTTTAAATTTCTGACATACCCCCCATAGGTATTTAGGTTTCGCGCGACCGCTGCCGTTACAAATGACCGCGCCCGCTTGAAGGTTATGTCAACACTTCATTTTATTTGTTGCGACCTTGACCACCTGTGCCACGTACCAGTACCCATTTTGGTATGTAGAACGCTTCAGCCTGTTTTCTTCTGAGCTAGTATTAGATTGTGTCTATATTTTTCTTTAATTTTTTTAATATCTGAGGATGCCTCGTATAGAGGCCAAACACGTGTCTTATTATCAGCGGTGGTGTGTCTTTCCTGGTGTGGTGGTATTGGAAGTTGTGGTGCTGTAGTTGGTGGTGCTGGGTTTGGTGGTGACAGGGACAGTTCACGCAAACGAGGAAGAGCGGAAGGTGCCCCTCTTCCGACTAGGGAAAATACATGATTTAATTTTATTGCGCGGTTACATATAAGCAAATTAATGTTTAAGATCTTTAATATTTACATCTTCCTTCAAATAAGAAATGAAATGTAGACCTTGATCCTCAGGGTTAGCACCTGAGAAGATACAATGCCTCGTTACCAGTAAAAAGGGACTCCGGCTTTTTGCGCTCAACTTACAAAAACAGTACACGTAGCATAATGCTTACTCATTATTATCACAGCCCACCAAAACGTTAACTGCCAAATACTGTCATCTAGTTTCCACAACAATAAATAATAAAATAACAATTTGACAGTACAGTAACAGTTGTTTTCATAGCCGTAGATCAAAACCAGCTACCATTTACAAAAAAACTTCTTTACTGGCGTGATCTTTTCTTTACAATATTTTAATCTTTAATTTTACGAAAATAATTTCCACTTCACTGCTTCAGAAGTCGGATTTAATTCAATATCCAATTAATTTAATTCTTCCAAACATTTTGTCTTAGCATCGACTTCTGAAGCTGACATGATGTTATTATTTTATTCTGTTTAGTTTTTTAGTAGCTTTTTACCCAACAGCCCCAAAAGGAGGGTAATGATTTTCAAGAGTTTGTATGTCTATTTATTTGGCACGCACTTTGACCTAAAACCTTTATCACTATGTATCACTTTACCACTCGCATATAGAAGAAACGAAAAAGTGGACATAGGTCATAATATGACCACTTTTAATTTATAAACAGTACAATTAAGCAACCATCTGACGTAAGAACTTCATCATAGGCAAGCAGTAGTTCCTTATAAAATAAAAAAAATGTTCCATACACAATGCAAACTTCTATCTTCAATTTCTATTTATTCAATAACATACTCGTATAAGGATTTTTTTATGACTTACCTAATGGTAAGTGTCGACCGCCACTCATGAACAACAGCGATACCAGAGGAATCGCAGGCGCGTTCCCGGCCTTTTAACAAACAATAATCTCGTAAAAAATCACAAAGAATTCGTACGAGGAAGAAAACTCTTAGTAAATCGCACAGTAGTGGACCACCAAGCATCCAGATGATGTGAAAGGATCATGGGTACATTTGCATATAAATAAATGATTTAAAATGTTCTAAATATATAATAAAAATTATTTCATTTTCAATCCAGAGCAATCCAAAGCATATCATGAACAGGAAATGAACTCGGGAAGTATTTTAACTTTCCCGCACTAAGCTAAGTAAAACTTTTCCCGATATCCGAGTCAACAAAATGCAGAAAATTTTAGTGGTTATAGTTTTAATTCACGTTCATATTACACTGAATTTGTTTTTATTTTTATTAGGATCCGTATCACCCAGTAAAAATACGAACGCTTTAAATTAATTCTATAGTTAGACATTGATGCATTTGAAAAATTAGTTGAAATATGAGCATAGGACTACCTGCCTAAAGGGCTAGCCAGTTTGTAGATTATCAGATGGAAATCAGCTGTCGCACCATTTGGTAAATGATTATATGGTGGATGGCTTGGTTATGCCTACTTGTTGAAAATTCATACTGGGGACTATCTGTGCGTTTCGTTCGGCTCTCCACAGACGACGTTCATGGGGAATTTGGGGGTGCTCTCTGCACTGAAGCTTAAGAGGCCACTCTGGGCCGCTTCATGTCGCGTTGCTGTTTGCAGACCTGATCCGGTCGGATTGCAGAACTAATCAAAGGGGCACGGATAGGTGTTTGAAGGAGGTCGTCGGCCTTCTGTCTAGGAATAGGACTTATTTATGTGCTGCGATGTCCAGGAAGGGCATGCAGTTCGACCCTCCGGCTTGCCCGCGTTGGGGCTGTAATTTTGAGGCGTGGGTTAGGATTGCAAGATCTGATGGGGTGCCTAAGGTGGCCTAGATTTGTTGTAGATTCAGTCTTGCAACTTGCCGTCGCGACTCTGTCCCGCTGACCGGTTTTCTCAAGGACCTAAATCCTTATGTCCGGGACGGGGGTTTGTTCACGCCCGAACGCTGGTTTCGGAATTTGACGCAAGAGGGCGCTCGGCTTGTCGCCATACCGGTTTTGACGTTCGGTCGAGCAGTGTGGCGAGGGCGCGCGAGCGCAGGAGTCGTTTGCCAGCTGTGCTTGGGACAGCACGCTGTCATTTTTTGTGCAGGAACGCGGAATAGTTTAGGCGCGTCTAGTAAATATACTCTCTAGCATTCGTATCGCGCATTCCTTGTTTGAGAGCTTTTTCCGGGACTTCTTGTGTCTAACTCAGAATCTGTATAAGGGTATTCGACAATATTAGCTACCTCTGCGGCATTTGAAATTCTAGAAATAATTGTAGCCACGCTAAACGGTAGTGAATTTTGATCCGGACATTCGTGTTCGTGCGGTGTGTTACGTTTTTGCTTATAGTAACGGGATTTCGTATAGACCGACATTCTGTATTTGTGTTGGGTATTACGCTTTATAACAAATTAGAGTTAGTGGCTTCTGGAAGTTAGTTAATTGTACGTTAAAGTTAAGGACTGTCCTCGTTACGAACGAAGAAAGTGACTGTGGACGACTCCGCGGAAGATTACCATAATTAGGAGCTGTGCTGAAGTCCGAGCTGCTGCCGACGGCAACGGTCTCATAAAGTCTACCACACTTAGTCACACACAGATACACATCAATGACCCTTACTTCCCATGCACCATTCAACCACATGCGACCTGACCGAACCCTGAGTGACCAGCCGCCTTGGATATAGGTAAGTAAGCTCGGTTTTAATATTCTCCCTGTTGAATGGCAGTAGGATAGAACACTCCCCCTTATTGTTTATTGTAATAAGAGAGATTCCATTTTGGCTTTAGGAGGCCCGACCTGCATCTGCTTGTAGGATCTTCCTTCATGGGCCGGGAAGATCCTACTCTTGGATAGGCAGCTGCACGCTGTAATATCAGGTATTCGCTTTCCCTCAAAATATTCTTTTTTTTTTATTGGCGAGGTGAATAATTACTCATAAAGATTATGCAGTAACTATATCTTTTTAAGAGTCCGGCAAAGCATCTGCAATTCCCCTGGTTCCCCTGGTGTTGCAGTTGTTCATGGGCGGCGGTAGTCACTTATCATCAGGTTCGCCGCATGCTCGTTTGCCCCCTCTCCTAGACAAAAAAAATCCGAATGCGTGGTAATGAATTATTTTAACTAATTTTCATTCATACATATCTAACGCCTACTATTTTACTACGCACGCACACATTCGTAGGAGTCGCTCGGTCTGCAAAAACGTTGTGAATTGAATGGCACACAGAGAAGCGCGCATACGTGTAGTTGTTGCCCATAAATCAAATTCAATTTGGGATAATATCAAATAAAAGTAGAAGCGTTATATACTTGCTTTTTTTCTTTAATTTTTTTAGGATTTTTGTCAATACTCGTTTTTTTCAGATACTGCAATAACGGTACATCATTATTAATATATTTGAATTTCAATATAAAATTTGGATAGTCTGAAAAATAACCTCGTATATGCGGAATTATTTTTAAAATGTTTGAGGAGTGCAAAGCGTCAAACTTGAGACTGGTCTGCTCGAGTTTGCAACACATTTACTAGGTACCCTTAATTTTTGTTTTTTTTTTGTGCATTTTTTTCAATTTTGATTAATTAGCGACGTATCTTACGCCGTTTCTTCTACTAACAGAGAAACATCCTTATGAAACAGTAGTAGATTAAAGAACATGTTGGTGTTTGACAAACGAAATTTTAATTCCTTTCGTCAAAATAAAATTTTCATTTTTCATTTCATTTTCAATAACACCTTGGATATTCTCTGTCCCTTTTATTTTTGATGGTGCAAATATACCATAAAGTAGATGAAAGAAATTGGGTTGATGCATAACATTACAAAAATTGTAAGTTTCCTTCTACTCGTAGTGAAAGCATATCACAATTACGTTCAGTACGTTCATATTCTAAGTACGTATTTTTTTCTGTCGCTTCACTTGTTTTATTTGAACAAATTAAACAAGTGAAGTGACTAGAGATTAGATTAGAGACTAGAGAGAGATAATTTTCACCTTTCATAGTACTCACTATTTAGAATCGACATATTTTTTAACACTTCGAGTTTAGTTTCCATTGTTAAAAAATATTATACAAGATACCGTATGGCAGATTTTTAAATGAAATAAATAAAATGTAACGTGGTAGAGCTAAACTGCAGCCATATTATGGTTATAGCACGAATGGGTCAGCTCAAGCGGAGAAGAACCACGCTCTCACAGAATCCAGTGTAAAATAGTATGGTGAATGTAGAGAACCTGAGACCCTTTTTACTGGAAACCATGCATTCCATCTCAGTTTTCAGGTATGAGAAAGCATCTACAGTTTGATTCTTAATTGAGGATAAATATAGATTTCTATAGGTCACAGCATCCACTTACCATCAGGTGGATTGTGTGCTCGTCTGTCACCCTTATTCTATGAAAAAAGTTATAAGTTGATTGTTTTTAATTCTAAGCTTTACAAATACTCTAATTTCAAAATGTTCAACTGCACCGCTTATGAAAAGTCAAGGCATACATTGAGGGCTGCGTTGCGTTGTTGTCGCGGAATATGTACGAGCACCTACTGCGCCTAACTATAGCTATATAGATACCATAAGTATCCCATCAAAAATTGTTCGAAATCGGTCGATCCATTTAGAAAATAAGCATACCAGGATTTTATATATAACAAGCGATCCACCCAGGCTTCGCACGGGTGATTTCTGGATCTTGATAACGACGTCATGTACCAGGTCCAACTATAGCAAAGAACCATCCAGATGACCGCATAAGTACCCCAAACAAATTTCATCAAAATCCGTCCAGCGGTTTAGGAGGAAAAGAATTACTAGCACTTCCACCCGGGATTTTAAATATAATAAAAATTGTCAACTGTATATATCACATACATATATTTAAAAAAAATATGTATGTAATATAAACAGTTGACAACGATGGCTCCGTGGTGCAGTGGCCTAGCAATGACTTGCGGCTGAGGGCCGCGGGTTCAATTCCCGCACGAAAAAAGTATTTGTATGGCCTACAAATAATTGTTCCGGGTCTGGATGTTTGTCCTTGTGAAATTTATGTATTTAAACTGCCCCCACGATACAGGATAAAATCTTAATTCTAGTGTGGAGATAATGGTTTTATTATATATATATATATATATATATATATATATATATATATATATATATATATATATATATATATATATATATATATATATGTATATATATATATATATAAAAAGAAAATGATACAGTATAGTCACATGAGCGAAATTTATTGCGAAGCACTTTTAAAAAACCTTTTCTTATTTAACTTTTATTAACAAATTCATAATAAAAAATTTGCAACGGGTTGAATCGAAACCACGTTGACTTACTCATAAAACACATAACAACAAACTTCCCGTATACAGGACGAACCGTTTTCCATTGTCTCGGTGTTCATACTATGCGGTTTTCCATTGTCTGATTCTATTTCATTTTTACAGTTTCTTTTCTGAGTTTTCCGTAAAACAATGCTTCAAATAATTAACACTTTTTTACTTATTTCAGCAATCTCTGGCTAAATAAAGGAACATGCTTTATATTTACGAGTATATTTATAATATGCTGGCTTGAGTCTTTACTATTTTAGAGAATCGTAACAAATTCTAAGTAACACACATAGGAATTCACCTGACCTGTCTGACATTGCGGATTTTCTCGGAGGGTAAACGTAGATTATGGAAATGAAATGAAACAATCAAAAAAATATTTTTGAATAAGTGTGACAAATGAGCATACAGTACATGTAATGGTTAGTAGATACTAGGCCCATAGACAGGAACAGAAACTTTTTTTATTCAATATAGATTATAAATAAAACTTATTGAAAGTCACTCTTTGGTTAAATTACCACTGGTTAGAAAAATAAACGCCTACATCTATCCTCGATTAAAAATCAAAATGAGGACTAAGATGGAATGCCTCGTTTCTACTAAAAAGGGTCTTTACTTCTCTAAACTCACCATACGAAACAGCAGTAATAAGTTGTAATTTCATGCTGGTATTGTGTGAAAGCGTGATCCTTTCCCGGTCGAGACGATCCATTCGTCTATATTATAGCTTCAGTATGGATCTACCGTTTATAAGATATCGCTATGAAAATTGTAAATAATGTATGTAGATCTTATAATTTCTTGTGTATCAGAAAATTGTCAAATGTAAATCCGTGGTCTCTGCTTACTGTGTGTGTGAATTTTTATATATGTATGAATGTATCTAGCGGAGTGTATTTATGTAATATAATAAACCGACATAATGTGTAAAGCAATGGAGCGGCATAATTTACTAGCATCTGCCTTTCAATTCGATCGTAATGTGGGTCTTCCATACAATAGAAAAAAGGCTTTTGTTATTAAAATGATGATTGTGAAGTTTCTGTAGTAAAGCTGATGTGAAGTTTTTGCTTGCTAGCTGACGGTTCAACGTAGGTACTTAATATTTTTTACGAAATTAACCTATTAATTTAGAAATCTATTATATATTATGCAGACCTAGTCCAGTTTAAACTATGGTTGAAGAAGAAACCGTATAATTAAAGAAGTACCTTTTAGCAGAGCCACAGATTACGTGAAATTTTACATCTGTTGTCAAATTTCATATTTTATTTTAGTTCGCATATTTTCACGACATTCATTTCGTGTAACAGATTGTATTTTAAGTCTTAGACTAATTTTAAACTACTTTTTGTAATAGGGGGGTCTATCGGCCAAAAACTCAAACGCCACTCAATTTTAAGAAGTCTCGTTCTGTCTCTATCACTTTAAGTCAAAATGACTGTGACAACTAAAACTTGAAGATATCTTAAAATTGAGAAGCTTTTGAGTATTTGGCCATAAATTTCCTTATAAGCTATAGTTTTACTGATTTTTATAGCATTTAAGTTGGTAATAATAATAAGACTTTTAAATTTTTAATAAAATTTAATTTATCATACGCATATAACGGCTGGGTCATGTTTTCCTCACATAATAAAATTTCTTACCTCAAATTTTGCCATATTCAGACTCAAACTGAATTAAACATATAAGACAGAGTTTATACTACTCGTATTATTGCATCCCACGGAACGAGTCATTTACACGAGATTTTCGATAATGAGGCTGTAATTACCGTGGGATAATGTGGCGTGGTTGCTCTGTATTCACTGATCCTCCAATCCAGTTTAGTGGGTTTTAGCTAGTATTTTCTTGTCAATGATATCGTAGATAAAAAGGAAACGAAATTTTTCAATTATTAGGGCTTCTAGTTCCTCTACTAAATTGTTTTTAAATTATGTGAGTTTACGACTCACAGTAAAACTTATGAACGCTTTCATCTCAAGTTCGACACAAAAATTTTACTATAATCGGGTTTCTAAAAATTAACGACAAATGTAAATATTCCGATATTTCACAAGGCATGAAAAACTGAGATGGATCAACAGCTGATAAACCCATTTTAGATAGTCTGACGCAAAAGGTTTCATAACTACCGGCTTCAAGTGCCGTTACAGTCTTGACGTTTTTATAGCGTTATGTCTTTAGAGACCATTTTTTAAGTTGGTTCCCACGAAAAAATAAAATGTCGAGTATAGAACGAATTCTAAAATTAAAAACTCTGGAAACAGGTATAAAAATTATTTTAATAATATTGCACAGAGAGCGGTATACTAACAATATCATATTAACATTTTATTATATACAGAACAGTGTGCATTTGCGCGCACCAAATAACGAAAACCGTATTTATGTTAAGTTTATGCATTGCGTTTATATGCATCAAGGAACCCTTCATCATAATCATCGTCACAGCTCTTTACAAGTCCACTTCTGAACATGGACCTCCTCCAAAGAATGCCAAAAAGCACGGTTCTGAGTCACCTGCATCCATAGATTTCCTACATTTTTACCGGTCGTCACTCCATCTTGTGGGGGACCACTCTACAATTCACCTGCGACATACGTACGACTGCTGCTGCCACTCGAGAACCTTTCTTCCGCATCGGTTGTCGGTTTTTTGAGCTATATGGTCAGCCCATTGCCACTTTAGCTTAATAAGCCGTTGGGCGATATCAGTCACTCTGATTCTACTACATATATCCCCATTTCTAAGTTTACCACGCAGAGAAGATTCCATAGCTTGCCAAGCAACCTTGAGCTAAACTTATGAAGCCGTATGAGGATCAAGGAACTCTTAACTTCAATATAATGATTGCATGCAACACACAGTTTTCTACATTCCTTATTGAGTTGAGTCCATGCGTTACGTTTATATGCATCAAGGGCTTCCTTGATGCACCTTCAATAAAACGATTGCAACATACAATATATGTATTCCCCATTACTTTATTCAATTATCTTTTTGTAGATAAAATTTGTAGACTACTTTCTATTTTAGCCACACCTAAGCGAAAAAATACAACGATAACAAATTGGGGATCCAAATATCCTCAGATAATCGAAAATTGTCGCTTCGAACATAAAAATCGGGTAAAATTGTCGCATCGCATCCCGATTTCAGGGTTCAATCTTTCCTTTCAGGTTTTATTTTAGAATGAAAAAGAGTTTCAATAAAACCACATAAATATTTAGAAGTAATTCTTACCGAATCAGATGTAAAACATCTAAGACTTTTTTTATAGATTTTTTTTAGTTTCTTGTCCGTTTATGCATTTCAAATATCACGATGGATTTTTTGCTACTCCTATTTATGCTATTAATATTCTGATTGTGGCACAGAACTGAGATGCGAATAGATTACAGGACATACAGGGTATACGTGTAGGAGGTAACAAGAAAACTGAAATTATTTATCGATATAATGTGGAGTACTCATTAGTCATCCTGACTCAATAAAAATGTGAATGAAAAATTAATCTGACTCTTATGAAACTTCGCAAAGAAGATGATACAAATTCGCACACTAGATGATAAAATTGACAAACACTCAATTTTCCTCGCTGCAAGAGGTACGTCTTTGTCTTATCGCTTACTTTTTCTCGTAATAATGATTCCATATTTCAATTACAGGATACAAAGTGATAAAAAAGAGGATGCAAGCTACGTTGCTTTCGTCTTTTATTTTAGGATCAGTGGAAATCTATTTTCAAACGGTAAATAGGTTTAAAAAGATGTTTCCCAAACGTAACTTTAACTCCTTACGCTTAAACTACATACTCTGGTATAGAATTCGTTACTACAAATAACTTAACAATGGATACCTATATTCCCATTCTAAACCATTTGTCCGATATCTTCCTACTGCCTTACGCTGTTAATGGCAACGGATGCTTCGTCATATCCTGATAAACGCAATAAGTCATCTATTCTTACGAAGTTTTTACCTTAAGGGAAAGTAATGACAATATATATTTAGTCTATTAAATATGACATCCTTTTGTAGTTTTAATGAGATCTGTGTAAAAAAATCTGTGTGATCCCATATAAACAAAAGCTGTGTGAACCTATATATTAATAAAAGTTGTGTGTAATATATTACAAGCAAAATGAAATATGACAGATGAACAGAATTATTTATGTAAAAAGATATGCAAACATATATTGCATGAACTCTAAAGCTGGATATCCACTATGTTCGCGAACCTCTTGCGCTCCGCGCTCTTGCAACAGCTCCGCATATTGGATACGTTTGCGAACTTGGAGCGCGTACGGTGCGCGTTCCGCGCTCAGCGCTCCAACGGGTAGCGGTAAATTGGACGAACACAAAGGGAAGCTCAGTCTGTTCGTGGACGCGAGCAAGATATCACGTCAAGTGCGTACGTGTCATACATCACGGTCCGCGCTCGGTTATCATGGAGTGGTCGGAAGAAAAATGTTGATCTCTAATCGGGTTGTACCGAAACTATACTGTGCTGTGGGATCCCCTGGATGAGAATTTCAAAAAATAAAAATTTAAAAGAAGACGCCTGGGTGGAAATCGGAAGAGGTATGGGATATCGGAGCAAATATGCAAAAACAAAATAAAAATTCTGCTATCGGAATTTCTTAGAGAGAGATCCAAACAAAAAAAGCAGTGGGACTGGGAAAGGTAGGTAACTGGAGTAATAATAAGTGGTATAAAATAAAACACTATGGATAGTTGTTTACTTTATTTTTCACATTTCAGGTACATCAGAAATATATAAAAGTAATTGGTTCGCGTTTGAAGCATTGTAATTTTTAATTGATCGCGATAAACCGCGACAGTCATTGAATACAGTAAGTTATTATTTATATTCTTTTTATTTAATGATAATATTGAAAACGTGCGTTTCAGACAGTTAATAGTGATTTTGGAATGAAATAGCTCCTTCCTTTAAAAAATCCCCTAATTCTTTTCTCATTTCTTATGCATTGTCAGGAGACCGACGTGCAAAGTTTCTTAGTGGTTGTAATGTTACATAATACTCTCTTAAACTTTCGCTTTCTCTTATTCCAGAACAGTAAGTATCTGAATGAGCTCGTAAATAGTTGTGCAAGAGAGCGGTCGTTAGTACTATAACTGCTGCTTTATTTGGTTCTATCATAAGTGGTTTTCTTAGAAATCTGAAGACTTGTGCCATTATACCTAAAACGCTTTCCACAACACGACGTGCTCTGCTTAGACGATAGTTGAACACTCTTTCAAGAGTACCTTTCGCATGTGTTTGTCCCGGAAACGGTTTCATCATGTTTTCGAACAATGCAAATGCAGAGTCACCTAGTAAATAATATGGTATAACTTTATTACGTCCTTCCAAAGGTGTTGGAGTGGGCAAATTCAATTTACCTTTTACTATCAAAGAGTATAGTTTAGTATTCTTGTATACTTCACCATCCGATATTCGGCCCTGACAACCGACATCGACAAATCTGATCTTGTAATTAGCATCGGCCAAAATAAATAACAGAATACTGAAATGGCCCTTATAGTTGTAAAATTCGGTACCACTGTTAACAGGCGCCTGTAAAACTTCATGTTTTCCATCCACTGCGCCGATACAATGAGGAAAGTTCCATAACTCGTCGAATGCATCAGACATCATTAACCACTCTTGAGGGTTGATAGGCAACTAAAAAAACAAATATGTAACGCTTAATATGTCGCTGACTATAAAATAGAGTGCTTACATACATTTTTAGCCTGTTTTGTTTTGTTTTTAGGAAAATAATAATGATGCCATTCTCAACCAACCGTCTACTGAACAAATTACAGATGGGCTTCCATCTCCGACAAATGCGTCCCCGACGCCTCCAAAAACACACAAATACGATCCAAAACTTGCCATGTTAAAGGATACATTTGGTATTTTAAAATCAGCATCGACCAAATCGAATCAAGACGACGAGATTTGCACGTTTGGTAAATTTTTAGAGAATAAATTGAGAAGTTACGATCATCGCACGAAGAATTTGGTACAACAGCGTTTATGTGATGTCGTATTTAAGGCTGATGCAGAATATTTTAGTAACAATGAACACTATGGTTACTACACAAGTCAGTCCCAAAATTATTATACAACACGGCCAGAAACAGCTACACTGGATCCGATTTATTCATCAACACACTCTCGGCCAGCAGGTAGTACCTCTGAAGCTGGTATTAGTCAAAGCAGACCAAGCGGATCGCAGTACAGCGCGGATTTTTTTAATGTCGATGATTTCGTTTAATTATAATTCTTATATTATTTTTTTAATTTGTATGGAACCTTTTATTAATAAAACATTTCTTACCTTCACATTGTCTTTCAGTCCATTGATAATAGCTTGACAGACTTCTGGGATAAATTTGCTGATTGCCTGTTTTGAGATTTTAAATAAGTATTGCAGGCTTGTCAAACTATCACCCGTAGCTAAAACTCGTAGCGTTAATGCTAATTTATCTTGAGCCGATATACCTTTTGGAAATTTTGTGTCTTTTTTTGTATAGCTGGTACAACCAAATTATAAAAATATTCAAAATTAAATGAAGACATTCGCATGAAGTTTCTATAATGGCCACTTAATTCTTGAAATTTGAGTTCCAACACCAATGAATTTGGACGTCTTTTCTTGAAAATAGGAGGCTTCTATAGTCTACGAGTAGATAATGAAATAAAATATATGCTGCACTAGCCACTAATGGTAACGACATGTTCGCTCAATGTTCACAAGAGGACTGTGGAGCATGCATGTTCCTATGGAGATACGCGTACCCGTCTCCATCAGATCGGTTACGGGAGCGCGGAGCGCAAGAGGTTCGCGAACGTAATGGATACCCACCTTAATGACAAGCATACTGTTGGTACTATTCAAATTTCAGATGCCGTACTCCAGCAAGAAACCAGGACCAAGTGGCATGGCTGATCGCCGTAGGACACGTCAAAAGCAGCATGGCCGAGTGTTATCGTCTTCCGGTCCTGGGTTCACGAGTTCACCGTATAATTAAGTGCATTTTAATTTCTCAAAGAATTACCAAATCGATATTGGATTAATAACATATTTTTTATAATAAAAAATGATGATTAAGTAATAACTGACGCCTTCCTCTTGTCAGCTTCCGGCTAATCTAAGGCCTAAATTCCTCCTACGCTGACGCCGGTTTATTAGTACGCGCGACCGGCGTACGCGACTGACGTCAGCGTAGGAGCAATGCAGCCTCGAGCTCAGCGTAAGCCTCCACCACTACGGCCCTCCAGGCCGCGACCTGCTCGAGCCGCTTCTCCAAACTAAAGACCATATCCGGTCGACCTATCAAAGCATGGGTGCTAGTGGCCCAGCGCAGCTCCGCCTTCAGGCGACGAATAGGTAGCTTGTGCGATGGCATCACTACTAAATACAATTAATACGCGGCTCAAATACAAATAAAATTAACAAATGACAAATACAATTACGATCAAATAAAGTTAAATACAATTACACAAATACAAATTACTATTTATTAAATTAAATACAAATTACACTACACGGCAAGTACACACTACAGTCGGTCAGAAAAGATGCTTCGCTGAAGCGACCGACCCTTCGACAGTTAATCTATTATAATTATACGACAACGATAATTATCCGATTACGTGATAACATTATCTACCTACTCAAAATACCTGACGCGTACTTAGCCCTAAGCTTCAATCCCGCTTGCGCAACCTAACGGGCGTGGTTCCTAAATCTACCTGCTAACAAACAAAAAAATATATGTAATTTTTATTACTTAATATTTATATCTATATTACGGCCGGGCGATTGGAGAACCAATCAACCACGCTCTGCTACCAACAATGTATATGCCCCTATCTGCCCTAACAAAGGTCGACCCTACAGGGGCCAATACAGCTGTAGATTCGAAGAACAACTAAGGGTGGGGCCCAACGGCCTATGGAGACTTATTATTCTACACAATTGATATAAGGCTAGGTAAATAAATAGTACGTACCTGGTTCGGAAGCAAAGACTGGCCACAAGGCTTGGTCAGGCGGAAGGTGTAGTGTATGTAAGTGGTGTTTAGTGGTGTGTAAAATTTGAAACCTGACTTAATCCTTTCAAACGGCAGCAGCCCTGATTCCGGCATCGCCACGCGGTGTGGTATCCTCCAGCGGCGTCACCTCGATGTCACTCAAAGTCTAGCGTCCATTAGCACAAATCTATAATCTAATACGAACGCTGTTTCTCGCGGGTCACAAAGTTTAGCGTTTTTAACCGACACAGGAAAATATCTCCGAATTACATCAAATGCCACAAAGCAACTCGTCGACGAAAATTAATATTGTCAAGCACATAAACCGGCAATTACTATAAAATTTACGTAATTACTTGCAAACGAAATTAAATTAATCAGTCAAATTCAATGGCGAATTAAACGCGCAAAAATACTCAAAATCGAGACCACAAAACCAAAACCGGTCGCGCGAAACCGCTGCAGAGGTCACCACAAAATACGTTAATCGACCGCGACGCTGCTGTCAAGCTGCTGTTGCTAACCCACCAGGCCGAACGCCGGGAAGCAGCATACTGCCCTCCCCCCCCCCCCCCCCCGGCGGCGTGAACGTCACCTCACACCATCGGGCGATGCGCTAAGTCAAAGGCGATTGGATGCCGTTTCAAATGACTATGTTTGGGCCTAAACAACTATTATAATATAAAATATTTGTCTCCAGTAAGTATTACACTTTTATTGTAAAATTCGAAATGAAAAATTAATACAATTTTTTTTATATACCCATTTTTAAGCTTTATTTTCAGGCTTTATTTTTAACTTTACTAATTTTCTTTTAACAAATTTTAAATTCTTTGAGTGTTTTGAGAATATTTTTAGTTGAATGTAGCTATAGTAGTTTTTCTGTAGTAATCGTTTTTGTTAAGACTGTCTCGTGCATTTGTAAAAAATTTTGACATTCAATTCGCGGACAGGTCAGGCGAGAATCACTCGCGCGGGGCGGGCGGTGGTCGCGAAGCGACAATTAAATACAAAAGAATCTAACCTAAGAGCAACAAAACAACAAAAATAGAACAAAAACAAATACATAATATATTTAAAATTTAAAAGATATTTACAATTTTATATAACAAAATGGAGTATGAAGATGAGGATGGATGTCGTGATTTACAATTATTTAAAAAAAAAGATAATAAAAAAAAGGATTAGTGTTGAAGTTGAGCCCGAAGATCCAAGGTGTACAGTAAGTGCTCTCAGCGCCTGGAACGAGCACGCACAGCGTAGGTGACGGTGTGGGCGCCTCTAGGCGACGACCTCGGGTGAATGCGGAGGTTTGCAAGATCCGGCGACTTCAGGCAAGACAGGGGCTTGCAGGATCTTCAGCGACTTCAGGCAGGACAGAGGCCTGCAGGATCCGGCGACTTCAGGCGGGACAGAGGCTTGCAGGATCCGGTGACTTCAGGCAGGACAGAGGCTTGCAGGATCCGGCGACTTCAGGCAGAGCAGAGGCGTGCAGGATTCGGCGACTTCAGGCAGAACAGAGGCTTGTAGGATCCAGCGGCTTCAGGCGGGACAGAGGCTTGCAGGAACCCGGGGCAGTGCGGCCCCGGGATAAGGCCTTTAGGAGATGCTTCGAATTTGAGAACTGAAGCGAGACTGACTTTCTTGACGGATTGTTCGGCTTTTATACCTTTTTAGAGAGAACGGAAAAATTATTTAAATTAAACGCAAATTTTTTTGTAAATGGCCAAGAGGAAGGAGTATTTATGTGGAATTATCGAAGTAGAAACAACAGACCGGTAGCGAATTTGAATATAATTGTCATGACAACCAGATAAACAACGATGTCAAAACCTGTCAAATTTTGGTTTTAGGCACGTAATAGAAAAACGGCAAGATTTAAGTGAAAAATGAGATATTATTGATATAGGAAAAAAGGTAGCACACTTGCGCGCACAAAGCCCGAAATTGCAGAGTTACGGAAAACCAAATAAAAGATCGAAAAAGGTTGACTCCATTGACACCAATTTAAAAGTGCTGATAGTGTGAAAATACGAAGTAAAAATTATTTGTTATTGTGTTCTTATGGTTTAAAATCGTTACAGGATCCTATGGAAATAAAGGTGATGTAAAATATCCAGTTTTGAGGTGAATACAGAAAATCGAAACAGAATAGAAAAATGAATTTAAAATAATGTAAAATGATATGTAAGTAGCATAACACTACACGGTTGAGTGGTTATGACATCATTATACCAAATATTTACAAAAAATTCATAGACTTTTGTTAATGTCTCGTAAAGAATAAAAATTCCATTAATAAATTCAATACGGAAGATGTAAAGGGTAAGTGAAAACTTTTTGTAAGGCAGCTTAATTGTTTAATTGCTTCAGCTAAATTGTAATTATGTTGTGACGGTTTATTATTATTATTATTATTAATATATAATAGACATTTAATGTAAATTATTATATATATATATATATATATATATATATATATATATATATATATATAATTTACACAATTAATACGCGTTAATAAACATAAAGTTAAAATGTAATATTCATTTCGGATATTAAGTGTTATATTATATTAAAGGCTTAATATTGTATTTTAAACCTTTTAAATTATTAAAACTGTGCTTGAAATATTCGAAATGGAATAAATAATAGAAGTACAAGAAAATAAAAAAATGGATCAAAAATTTTAAAAAAGTTCAAAAATTAATGAGAGAGTTCTTGTATTACTACTGCTTATATGAAGGAGTTGTCGGAGATACTTACCCATGGTACCCGACAGCTACTAGTACTGTTGCACAACATCTAGTCCTATATTAGGGACTTATGATAGTAAGGTCTATGATATAAAAGCATTAATATAGAAGATCTCTATGATGCACAAGCATTATGATAGCAGTGTTATGACTAGAAGTCCCATATAACAGTAAGATCTATGAAATAAAGCAAATATGTGGAAGGTCTCAAAAATGTAAAAGAATTATTTTGCAAGAAATGGACTTGGAAAGGATTATTATAGACGCTTGTAGGTTGCTTCACAGCGTCCGAGACCGAGGTAAACTTGGACTCGCTAACCGATGTGTTCTAGACATATCATCTTAGTGCTGGCGGTAAGTGGGTTTGTTGTAGTAATACGACATACCCGTGGACATCGCACATCCCTGCTGTTTGTGGAAGGCATCGTAACGCATAGCGATATGATACGTCGGCTATATTTCGGATTAGGGTGGGTGTGTTTGGTAGAACTTTTAAGTACAGCAAGCATACTCAACTCCATGTCTTAGTGCAATAGCGTTATGATACGTGGAGTTTTGACTACTGGCGTACTTGACGATTTTAGTTAACAGCAATACTGTATCATAGTTGCATTGATCCTTACTGCTACTTGCGGTATTGCGTCTTGTGATCGATCTGCGGGTGTCCTGCACCTGATTCGACACATCTTGTGGGTTGTATGGGGAAACTTGGGATGGTGAGAGCCCGACGATAGTCGTATTGATGCTTGTTACGTTCAGCAGCATTGTGTTTCTGCGATGGTTGTTTGGCGGATCACTATTCTCAATGGCGCTCTCTGCGTCTTGGTTTGACACACAACCTTAGTAGCACTGCCCAAATCGGGTCCTTTCATTACGGGGCTGCAGACTGTATGAACTTCATGATGTTTTATATAACAATAATATATCTCTATAATTTTACCAAATATTGTTGCCTAATCTGTGTGACGTACATTCACAGTGGTTGGATTTGATCACATTCTGTATGGCGTATACACGCATTGACATGCGTGACTTCGGTCGATCTTTGTGCTTACGCACTACCAAGGAGCCAACTCCTCTTTTACTGGTACGCCAGTTATTTTGCTGTGGACTACGGTCCAGTTCCCAACTTAACGTCCCCTCCGGTGGGAACGTGTTGGTTGGTTGGCATTCCGCACACGGCGTGTGTAAAGCCGTGTGCCCCCTTCACATTTTTTTAAATTTGGGAGAGTGAAGCTCTTGTATCTGGTATTTGATATAAGTATTGTGAGGAGGAAGGGATTTTTGATAAGAAATTGACTGATGTATACCTGATACAAATGTAATAGGGATAATTTGAAGTTCTTAACCTTTTTTGAGCCCTGTCTTTGTGAAAGGGGTTCTTTAGCTTAAAAGGCACTACTGACAGCTTCCGATTGCTCCAGTAAATATTCATTCTTCTAAGAGACACCTAAAAGAACTAAATTATAATACAAATAAAACGTAAATAAGGGTCCCCACTAAGACAATCACGCCATAAATTAACTCGTAATAAACTGCCTATATTTAAACCATTCATCATAATCATAACAGCCTTTCATAAGTCCACTGCTGAACATAGGCCTCCCCCAAGGAATGCCACAAAGCACGGCCCTGAGCTACCTGTATCCATCGACTTCCTGTATGTCTTACCAGGTCGTCACTCCATCTCGTGGGGGGTCGCCCTTCACTTCGCCTTCCGGTACGAGGCTGCCACTCAAGAACTTTTCTTCTCCATCGGTTGTCGGTTCTGCGAGCTATATGGCCGGCCCACTGCCACTTCAGCTTATTAATCCGTTAGGCTATGTCGGTCACTCTGGTTCTACTGCGGATATCCTCATTTCGAAGTTTGTCACGCAGAGAAACTCCGAGCATAACCCTCTCAATAGCCCGCTGAGCGACCTTGAGCTTCCTCATACGGCCAGCAGTGAAGGACCACGTCTCAGATCCGTAAGTCATCACTGGTAACACGCACTGGTTGTAAAATTTCGTTTCAAGGTTTTGAGGTATGTCTGACGAGAAGGTGTGTCGTAGTTTCCCGAACGCTGCCCAGCCGAGTTGAATCCGTCGATTGACCTCTCGGTCGAAGTTGGACTTATCTAGTCGGACTATTTGTCCCAGGTAAACATACTCGTCAACAACTTCGAGCTTAGTGCTCCCAAGAACTACCGGCATAGGTGTGACATGGACATTGAACATTATCTTTGTTTTGTCCATGTTCATCTTAAGACCTATCCGTTGGGAGACACTATTGAGGTCATGAAGCATGGTGCTTAGATCCTCCAGCGATTCTTCTATAAGGACTATACCGTCGGTAAATCGAAGGCGAGTTATGTACTCGCCATTGATGTTAATACCGTATACTTTCCAGTCCAGAAGCTTGAAAACGTCTTCCAATGCAGCGGTGAAGAGTTTCGGGGATATGACGTCACCCTGTCTTACACCTCTCTCGCAATTGGATAGGTTTCGTACTCTGGTTCTGTACTCGGATAGCCATCGTAGCTCTACTGTACAAACACTTCAGCACTTCGATATACCGACAGTCAACTTGGCACCGCTAAAGGGACTGCAGCACCGCCCAAATTTCGACGGAAGCAATGGCTTTCTCATTGTCCACATACGCCAGACATAGTGGAAAATTGTACTCCTCGGACTTCTGTACAATTTGCCAAAGGGCATGTATGTGCTCTATGGTGCTAAAGTCCTTTCGAAAACCGGCTTGTTCGGGAGGCTGGAATTCGTCAAGTCTGCGCGCGAGACGATTCGTAATGACTCTCTAAAACAGCACGTGGATGCGGCTTAGAAGGGAAATCGGTCTTTAGTATCTTCAAGAGAGCGTTGTCACCTTACTTGAAGAACAAGTCCACCGTACATCTGCTCCACGCCTCCGGTGTAATGCCACCATGGAGGACGGAATTAAAGAGCCTGTGAAGGACTTCAAGTACCGGTTTTCCAACCGCTTTCAGAAGTTTCGCTGTAATTCTATCCTAGCCTGGGGTCTTGCCGTTTTTAAGATAGATGCTGCAGAGCCATTTAATCTCGCTCAGACTGACGTCCGGGATATCTTCGGAATAGTGTCGGATAAGATTCGCTCTTGAATTGTTACTCACACTTGCGTGTGGCTCCAACGATGACGTGTACAGCTGCCCATAGAATCTCTCAATCTCTCTCAAATTCTCAGGTGCCCCGGAAATGATGCTGCCACACTCGGTCCTCAGCTTTGACAGTTGGCTCTTTCTGGTAGACAGATCTCTGGCAAAGACTTTGGAGCCTTGGTTCCGCTCGATCGCTTCTTCAATACAAGCTGTATTGAAGTTGCGTAAGTCCTGCCGCATGCATTTGGAGATCTGTCTGTTCAGTTGCCTGTATGCTGTCAAATCTCTTGAAGAAAGTAGCTTCATCTCCCTTCTAACAGCCATGAGATTAAGAGTGTGATCGGAGAGTTTTTGTGTTCTTCTGCGGCGGGTCTTGCAGAACTTAGCTCCGACCGCATGGACAGTTTCCACGAGCTTGTCATTCATATCGTCTACTTCATTGCAGTTTTCTAGGCACTGAAAATGGTTTTGTAACTCGAGCTGAAAGGTTTCAGGACTATGGAACAGAGCACGAGGCGTCGGAGCGTTGACTTCATTAATAATAATAATAATAATATCTTTATTGATAAACATATTACAATCACAAATATTTACAATGGTCAACAGCCCCTAAACTAGGATATTATACCTGTATTTTAGGGGCTAGTTTTCCTTCCCTATTCTTAGTTCCTATAAAATAAAATAATTTGTTTATCGATATATAGTTAAATATGATTATGTTTACTAATATTTCTTAAAACTAACTAACGAAAATTTAAAAAAGTATTTTAAAAAAAGTATAATAAAAATATTAAAAAGGAATGTAATGTTTGCACTGTAACTAAAACTGCGTGTGTGTGTTTGTGTATGTGTGTGTGTGTGTGTGTGTGGGAGTGGGTGTGGTTAGGTGGGCGTGTGGGTGGGTGTGCGTGTGTGCGAGAGTATGTATGTATTAGCTGGTGTTGTTTATACATCCAAGGAAAAAAGGTTCTCCGTACCTTCATAATCAAAATCTTTTAGCCATTCTATAATTTTATTTTTCACTTCAAAGTTATTTAGTGATCTTATGTTATGTTTTTTATTAAGTTTGTTGTATAGCCTAGGTGCCAAAAAGTCAAAATGTCTTCTAAAAACAGCACTATTTGGTCTCGGAACAGGACATCGTTCAATTCTCTTATTGCTAAGTTTTAATTTAGGCACAGTGACACGATGATATCTCCTTAGACTTTGCAGAATAAATGTTTTACGAACAGATAGCACTTTCGCCCTGTCATATACGGACACTGTTGAGTGGCGAAATGGTAGACGAAATATTACTTTTAAGACAGCTCTTTGTGCGCGTTCAACCTTAATTAAATAACTTTTAGCGGCACCTCCCCAAGAACAAATGCAGTAATTAAAGACACACTCTCCCAATGCTTTGTATGTTTTAATAAGTAGTTTGTAATCGGTCACTGTCCGTAAACTTTTAAATATATAAATTAGTTTTCTTAGTTTATTAGCCACTGCATCAGTATGGGCCTCCCAAGTTAATTTGTTGTCAATGATTACACCAAGATATCTGATCTGATCTGTTTCATTAAACGAGACCTCTCCAACTTAACGTTTAGGTTCAGTGTGCCTCTGAACATTCGGTGATCGCTACCAGTTTTCACTTCTACATTTTGTTTTTTAACTCATTGATATTTCCATAAATAGACGGTATTTATTTTCTTTTTATGATTGTACTTCTTTACAAATTTTCATTTTAAATTCTTACCTACAAAAAAAATTAGAATTTAATTTGAGGCAGTTAATTAAAAGGAAACTACGCACACTATCAACACCTTAAAAAATCGTTGCATTAACATGAATCAATCTTCATCTTGTCCTTATGCGTATGCTACAAAGTGCTACGCGTATGCTCGTAGCTTGTGCCGAAGCTCAATTTTAAATTCACAAATATCACCCATCATCTATCGATTTTTTTTTTAAAACTAGCTAATTACGATTTACGATTTCATCATTATATTTTACAGACGTGTGTCATCAAATATCAAGTAATTTAAAATGATGTGATGTAGCGGCTCTTTCATACTTAACGTATATAATTTTTTTGCTACAATGTGTTTTTTTATTGTTGAGCCAGTTTTATAGGTTACAGCTTACAATTACAAATAAGTTAACTTTGAGCTCGATTGCTACCGTTACTTCTGTAAAAATATAAGTTATTTTTATTGTTAATGAAATAAACTTGTAGCTTTCTATGAAAATAAAAAATGAAAAATCTTCGTCAACAGCATTGCTTTCACAGAAATTTATACAATTCATCATGTTGTAATTTAATTTTTATTTTATATCCCACATGACTGTATGTAAATGATGTATTATATCAAGAATTTTGCCAAGCTTTCTGAACTAATATTAAGAAAATTACCGATTCGTAAAATTATTCCTTAACTCCCCCGATTCAGAGTTCAGTAAATAGGCTGCGCAGCAAAATAGTATTCAAAGCCGCAAGCGAGAGGCGCTTCACGGGTCGAGTGCTACGAATAAGCGTCTATTATTCTTGAACTCATATCACATTATATAGACCGCGTAATACAGCATTAATTCGGGTGTTATTTGGCGGCTCGTTGGTACAAATCGTCATGAGCAAGGTTTTTGATATATATCGTAAAGAAGGACGCCAATTTTACGAACATAGTAAGTGTAACTGGGTTTTCGAATTCGTCTATATACATACAAAATAAATTATTATGATCTATAAATGACTAGTCAATAGGTTAGAAACGGTGCTTGATAACGTTATTAAATTCCATTTAATATAACGTTAGTAAGATATTTATTAACCTTGTTAAAATATAGCTTAAGGAACGTTAAACTTTATTTTATAAAACTGAAGTAACAAACGAACTTACTTTCGAACTTCAAATAAAGTAGGCTACAGATACATTGTCACCTCTAAAGTCCGATATTGAATGCCATATAGGTTGTAAATAGTGAACCTCTATACCCTATAGACCGAACACAGCATTGCAAGCACTGTTATTTTGCTGCTGAAATACTAGGTTGATCAATAAGTTTTCGAAATAGGACACTTATCAAAGGGTTTCTATAACTTATAATACGTTCTGTTTTTTCAAATCATAAATTCGTTTGTAGCCAAGCCCAGAAAAAACTAAATAAAAAACCATACCCAATTTTTTTTAAATATTTTACAGTTGATGGGAATATATTCGTGTAAAATGTAAAATGTAGAAACTGAAATTTCATGAGGAATTTCTAGTCTGTCTATCTATTTTTCTGTCTGTCTGTATGTCTGTCTGGGCTAGTCTTTGAAATCAAGTTCACGTATTGTGACTTGCAACTGTGAAACCCTAACTCTACATTGTGCGTGGCCCGTGGTTTTTACTTTTTAAAAATTTAATTATATTTCACTTGTCTTTGCTATTAAATATTGCATTAATTTGTGAGATTGACAACTCTCCGCCATCTTTTATAAATAAAAAGTTGTTATAATGTAAAGGAGCACTTAAAATACAGCTTTAATATGTTGTATAAAATATTGAAGCTGTATTTTGTTTTAAAAATAGGGTACCTTTGTGTTGTTTGGTATTGCATACGGGTACAGAATAATAGAAAGTCTGAAACTTTCTTCTAAAATTAATCAAAAATTAAACCGCTTTTCGTCCTTTAAACTTTTGTTATTTATTTAAATATATTAAATAGAATTACAATTAAACCTAGAGCCCTTTGTGTAAAGTAAAATTTTACAGTCCGTACGGATAAAGAGTGGGTGTAGAAATGGTGGCTCATCGAGTCCGTACCGTCAACATGCACAGATCCCCTAGCTCGCCTAGCCGAAAACCCGCTAATAAAGATATATTGTTATAAGTTATATTATTAAGTTAATTACAGGTTTTCAATTAATGGGAAAATATTTGAAAAGAATTGTATACGCAAGTAGGTACATTAAATTTAAAATAACAATTATAACTATAGAACCGTTCTGGCTTCGCCTGGGTGGGTCTATTAAAGTGGCGTTATTTAGACCAAAGATAATCATTAAAGACTATTTATTTTATTTTACCAATGTTTCTACTTTATTATACTTTCTAAAATTTTAGGATAAAATAACAATTTGACAGTTGTTTTTCTGACCGTAGGTCAATACTGGCCACCATTTACAAAAAATCTTCTTTACTGGCACGATGGTGTGTGCCTGTGTATTATCTCTAATTTTACAAAAATAATTTTCACTTAACAGCTTCAGAAGTCAGGACTTTAATTTTATATTCAATTAATTTAAATCTTCTAAACATTTTGTCTTAGCATAGACTTCTAAAGCTAACATGAGGTTATTATTTTATTCTGTTTAGTTTTTAGTAGCTTTTTACCAAACAGATAGTTTTTGTAGGTGGTAGAGCCATACTGCAGCTATATTAGTAGTATAGTTGTAGCACGAATAGGTCAGCTCGACCGGGGAATGACCACGCTCTCACAGAAAACCAGCGTATGGTGAGTGGAGAGAACCGGAGACCCTTTTTACTGGAAATGAGGCATTCCATCTTAGTCCTCACGAGTGACAACGCTCTCTCTGCATTTTGATTCGTAATCGGTGATAAATGTAGATGTCTATGGGCCACAGCAACCACTTACAATCACGTGGACTGTATGCTGGTTTGTCACCCTTATCCTATAAAAAAAACAGTCTCAGAACGAGGGTAATGATTTTCAAGAGTATGTATGTCTATTTATTTGGCACGCTCTTTGACCTAAACGGCTAAATGGATTTTGACATAATATGTGACGTCGTTGAGAACCATCTTAATTGTAGAAGTGTCATAGGCTATATAATATCTATATATTGCATCTTCAAACACAAAAAAGGAAGGGGAAGGATTTTTTCAGTAAACTTCTTTTTTAAGGTTATACGTTTGTTTTTAGTTACTGTTTTAATTATTAAGCTAGTTGTTAAAAGTAAATTTGTTTTGCTAAGACAGTGCGATTAACAATTAAGGCCTTTATCACTATGTACCACTTTACCACTCGCATATAATAAGTAATAAAGGAAAAAGTATACATAGGTCATAATATGACCACTTTTAATTTAAAACAGTACAATTAAGCAAATATCTGACGTAATAACTTCATCATAGGCAAGCAGTAGTTCCTTATAAAATAAAAATATTGTTCCATACAAAATGCAAGCTTCTATCTTTTATTTCAATTTATTCAATAACATATAAGGTTTTTTTTTCATGACTCACCTAATTGTAAGTGTCGACCGCCACTCATGAACAAGTACGACACCAGAGGAATCGTAGGTGCGTTCCCGGCGTTTTAACAAGCAGCAATCTCGTGAAAGTCGTATGGGTCCGGTAAAATCGCATTTGGTAATCAATTTCATAAAGAATTCGTGCGAGGAAGAAAACTCTTAGTAAATCGCATAGTAGTGGACCACCAAGCATCCCGATGATGTGAAGGATAATGGGTATATTTGCATATAAATAAATTATTAAAAATGTTCTAAAAATTATTGTTTAATTTTCAATCCAGATCACTCCAAAGCATATAATGAACAGGAGGAAATGAACTCAGAAAGTTTTTTTAACTTTCCCGCACTAAGCTAAGTAAAACTTTTCCCGATATCCGAGCCAATAAAATGTGGCCTAACCGATGCAGTAAGCTAAAAAAAAAATTCACGTTCATATTACATCGAATTTGTTTATATTTTTATTAGAATCAGTATCACATCTTGTATAAATACGACCATTATTAATAATGTAAGATTAGGTATACGCATAGGTGTGAAATGGACAGTAAACATAATCTTTGTTTTGTCCATGTTCATCTTAAGACCTATCCGTTGGGAGACGCTATTGAGGTCATTGAGCATAGTGCTTAGGTCCTCCAGCGATTCTGCCATAAGGAATATATTGTCGGCAAATCGAAGGTGAGTGATTTACTCGCCATTGATGTTAATACCGTATACTTTCCAGTCCAGAACTTTGAAAACATATTCCAATGCAGCGGTGAAGAGTTTCGGGGATATATCATCACCCTGTCTTACACCTCTCTGCAATTGGATAGGTTTCGTACTCTGGTTCTGTACTCGGATAACCATCGTAGCTCTACTGTACAAACACTTCAGCACTTCGATATACCGACAGTCAACTTAGCACCGCTGAAGGGACTGCAGCACCGCCCAAATTTCGACGGAATCAAAGGCTTTCTCATAGTCCACATACGCCAGACATAGTGGCAAATTGTACTCTGCGGACTTCTGTACAATTTTCCAAAGGGTATGTATGTGGTCTATGGTGCTAAAGCCCTTTCGGAAACCGGCTTGTTCGGGAGGCTGGAAGTCGTCAAGTCTGCGCGCAAGACGATTCGTAATGACTCTCGAAAACAGCACGTAGACGCGGCTCAGAAGGGAAATCGGTCTGTAGTTCTTCAAGAGAAGGTTGTCACCTTTCTTGAAGAAGAAGACCACCACACTTCTGCTCCATGCCTATGCCGGTAGTTGTTGGGAGCATTAAGCTCGAAGTTGTTGAGGAGTATTTTTACCTGGGACAAATAGTCCGACTAGGTAAGTCCAACTTCGACCGAGAGGTCAATCGACGGATTCATCTCGGCTGGTCAGCGTTCGGGAAGCTACGACACATATTCTCGTCAGACATACCTCAAAACCTTAAAACGAAATTGTACCTGGTTGTACAATTTCGTTTTAAGGTTTGAGTGCGTGTTGCCAGTGATGACTTACGGATCTGAGACGTGGTCCTTCACTGCTGGCCGTATGAGGAAGCTCAAAGTCGCTCAGCGAGCTATGGAGAGGGCTATGCTCGGAGTTTCTCTGCGTGATAAACTTCGAAATGAGGATATCCGCAGTAGAACCAGAGTAACCGACATAGCCCAACGGATTAGTAAGCTAAAGTGGCAGTGGGCCGGTCATATAGCTCGAAGAACCGATAACCGATGGGGAAGAATGGTTCTCGAGTGGCAGCCTCGTACCGGTAGGCGAAGTGTAGGGCGACCCCCCACGAGATGGAGTGACGACCTGGTAAGACATGCAGAAAGTCGATGGATGCAGGTGGCTCAGGACCGTGCTTTGTGGCATTCCTTGGGGGAGGCCTATGTTCAACAATAGACTTATGAAAGGCTGTAATGATGATGATGATGAGGTATACGCTCACCCTCAAAATTTCAATTTTTTATTGGTGAGGTTAATAATTGATCATAAAGATTATGCAGTAATCTAACCGTGTATTGGCAGTATAAGAAAATCCACCAACTCATATTGTCACGTAGGTGTCCTAAAAGGCGACAGAGGTAAACTAAAATAAGAAATAGGCAGCAGTATCTTCCTAACTCACGATTTTAAAACCTGTGGTTGCAATTGCGTCTGCCAAGCGTGGAAACTATGGCAAAATCTTCAAAAAAAGGGCTTACACCTTTCTAAAAGGCCGGCAACGCATCTGAAATTCCCCTGGTATTATGGTTGTTCATGGGCGGCGGTAGTTACTTACCATCAGTTGAGCCGCATGCTTATTTCCCCCTCTTCTTTAAAAAAAAATCTTCCCTTTGAGGCAATCCTTGAGGGAACTCTACGTTCAGCTGTGGATTTTTATGGGCTGTAATGGATCCATTCTATCTAGATTATTTTATATATTATATTCCATCTATCTAGATGGAAGATTATACATGACGGTACCCTACGTATAAAATAACATTGTGGAATGTTTTTTTTAAGCGACTCAGTGCATATTATGTCGTAGTCCGATCGTTAGAATAACACAGGTCTTTATCTGCCGGTGCATTTCATGATACGTCTGTTCATTATTTAGCCGATGGTTTATGGCTAATTTATATAATACATAAACTTATGCGGCTTTGACCCCTTTCTTATTCTATTGTAAGAAAAATGCCAGGAGTGATATTTATGAAATAAAAACTCTTTGAATATCTTAAATCTAAATAACGTCACATTAATAGAGTCTAACCCGGGTCTGGTCGCTATTAGTAGATAAAATGTAACGTATCACGAAATTTTTAAATACAATGTATCGTAGTTATAGTTCCACGAAGCTTATTTTTACCGCCAAGCACTTGGAGGTGTAGTTAATGGTAGGTAGTTAATTGTAGATAATTACAGTAAATACCTATTTTATTGGTATAGCGTTTAATCAAACACGGTTTGCTAGCGTAATAAGACATTTTTAATCAATTATCTCGTATTATCTCCTAATATTAATTATTATTGACAGACTTGACATGACTGATGTTCTAGTAAGTCTTATAAATACTCTAATTTTAACTGCACCGCTTATGAAAAGTTCAAGGAATACATTAAGGGGTACTTGTGTTATTGTTGCGGAATATATCCGAGAACCTACCGGGCCTAACTATTGCTAAGAACGATTGTAGTGTTATGCTACTTACATATCATTTTACATTATTTTAAATTCATTTTTCCATTCTGTTTCGATTTTCTGCATTCACCTCAAAACTGGATATTTTACATCACCTTTATTTCCATAGGATCCTGTAACGATTTTAAACCATAAGAACACAATAACAAATCATTTCTACTTCGTATTTTCACATTATCAGCACTTTTAAATTGGTGTCAATGGAGTCTACCTTTTTCGATCTTTTATTTAGTTTTCCGTAACTCTGCAATGTCGGACTTTGTGCGCGCAGTTGCGCTACCTTTTTTCCTATATCAATAATATCTCATTTTTCACTTAAATATTGCCGTTTTTCTATTACGAGCCTAAAACCAAAATTTGACACGTTTTGACTTCGTTGTTTATTTGGTTGTCATTTACAATTATATTCAAATTTGCTACCGGTCTGTTGTTTCTATTTCGATAATTCCACATAAATACTCTTTCCTCTTGGCCATTTACAAAAAAAATTGCGTTTAATTCGTTTAATTTAAATAATTTTTCCGTTCTCTCTAAAAAGGTATAAAAGCCGAACAATCGGTCAAGAAAGGCAGTCTCGCTTCAGTTCTCGAGTTCGAAGCATCTCCTAAAGGCCTTATCCCGGGGCCGCACTGCCCCGGGATCCTGCAAGCCTCTGTCCTGCCTGGAGCCACTGGACTCTACGAACCTCTGCTCTACCTGAAGTCGCCGGGATCCTACAAGCCTTTGCTCTGCCTGAAGTCGCCGGGATCCTACAAGTCTCTGCTCTGCCTGGAGTCGCCGGAACCTGCAAACCTCTGTTCCGCCTGAAGACACCGGATCCTGCAGGTCTCTGACCTGTCTGAAGTCGCCGAGGATCCTGCAAGCCCCTGTCTGGCCTGAAATCGCCGGATCCTGCAATCACCGCATTCACCTGAGGTCGTCGCCTAGAGACGCCCACGCCTTCTCACCTACGCCGTGCGTGCTCGTTCCAGGCGCTGAGAGCACACTTTGGATCTTCAGACTCAACTTCCACTCTAATCTTTTTTTTATTACCTTTTTTTTTTAAAATTTGTAAATCACGACATCCATCCTCATCTTCATACCCCATTTTACTATATAAAATTGTAAATATCTTTTAAATCTTAAATATATTATTTGTTTTTGTAGTATTTTTGTTGTTTTGTTGCTGTTAGGTTAGATTCTTTTATTTTTAATTGTCACTTCACGACACGATCCAGGTGATACCATAAGTATCCCATCAAAAATTGCTCAAAATCGGTCGAGCCATTTAGAACATAAGCATACCAGGATTTTATATATAACAAGCGATCCACCCTGGCTTCGCACGGGTGATTTCTGGATCTTGATATCAGCGCCATGTACCAGGTCCAACTATAGCCATATATGAATAACCATTCAGGTGATCACATAAGTACCCCAAACATATTTCATCTAAATCCGTCATGCCGTTTAGGAAGAAAAGAATTACAAACACTCGCACCCCAGATTTTATACATAAAGATGTGTATGTATGTAATATATAAAACATTTGATAACGACGGCTCAGTAGCGCAGTGGCTTAGAAATAAATTGCGGCGCTGAGGGCCGCGGGTTCGAATCCCGCACGGAACAAATGTTTGTATGGCCTACAAATAATTGTTCCTGGTCTGGATGTTTGTCCTTGAGAAATGTATATATGTAAACTGCCCTCACGATACAGCAGAAAATCCTAATCCTAATGTCGGGGTTATGGTTAAATTATATACATATATAAAAAGAAAATGATACAGTATAGTCACATTTAAGTGGTTATTTAAACGAACTTTATTGCGAAAGAACCTTTAAAAATTTTTTTCTTATGTTACTTTTATTCAAAAAATCATAATAAAAATTTCGCAACGGGTTGAATTGAAACCATGTTGACTTATTTCTAAAACACATAACAACAAACTTCCCGTATACAGTACGAACGGTTTTCCATTGTCTCGGTGTTCATACTATGCGGTTTTCCATTGTCCTATTCTATTTCATATTCACAGTTTCTTTTCTGAGTTTTCCGTAAAACAATGCTTCAAATAAGTAATATATTTTTTACTTATTTCAGCGATCTCTAGATAAATTAAGGAACATGCTTTATAAATACGAGTGTATTTATAATATGCTGGCTTGAGTTTTTACTGTTTTAGAGAATCATAACAAATTGTAAGAAACACACTTAGGAATTCACCTCACCTGTCTGACGTTGCGGGTTTTCTCTGAGGGTAAACGTAGATTATGGAAACGAAATGAAACACTCAAAAAAAATTTTTTGAATAAGTGTGACAAATGAGCATACTGTACACGTAATGGTTGGTAGATACTGGGGCCCATTGACTGAAACAGAAACTTTTTTTATTCAATCTAGATTATAAATAAAACTTATGGAAAGTCACTCTTTTGCTTAATTACCACTGGTTAGAAAAAAAACGCCTACATCTATCCTCGATTAAAAATCAAAATGAGGACTATGATGGAATGCCTCGTTTCTAGTAAAAAGAGTCTTTACTTTTTTTCTTACCATACGAAACAGCAGTAATAAATTGTAATTCATGCTGGTATTCTGTGAGAGCGTGATCCTTTTCCGGTCGAGACGATCCATTCGTGCTACAAATATATTACAGCTGCAGTATAGATCTACCGTTTATGAGATGTCACTATGAAAATTGTGAATAATGTATGTAGATCTTATAATTTCATGTGTATCACAAAATTGTCAAATGCAAATCCGTGGTCTCTACTTACCCCTCTGGCCGAATGTTTATGTATGTATGAATGTATATAGCGGTGTGTATGTATATAAAATAGTAAACGGTTTGCTTCGACGTACATAATGTGTAAAGCAATAGATTGGCATAATTTGCCAGCATCTGCTTTTCCATCCGATTATAATGTTGGTCTTCCATACAATAGTAAAACGTCTTTTGTTATTAAAATGATGATTGTGAAGTTTCTGTAGTAAAACTGATGTGATGTCTGCTTGCTAGCTAACGGTTCAACGTAGGTACTTAATATTTTTTACGAAATTAACCTATTACTTTATAAATCTATTATATCTTATGCAGACCTAGTCCAGTTTCAACTATGGTTGAAGAAGATACTTTTTTTAGCAAATAAGTACCTTTTAGCAGAGCCACAGTTTACGTGAAATTTTACATTTGTTGTCAATATATATATACTCTATTTTACTTCGCATATTTTCGGGAATCTTATTTCGTGTAACAGATTGTAATTTAAGTCTTAGACTAATTTTAAACTAATTTTTATAATAAGGTGGTCTATCGGCCAAATACTCAAACGCCACTCAATTTGAAGAAGTCTCGTTCTGTCTCTATCACTTTAAGTCAAAATGACTGTGACGCCAGAGACTTAAAGATATCTTAAAATTAAGAGGCGTTTGAGTATTTGGCCATAAGTCTCTTTATAACCTATAGTTTTACTGATTTTTCGAGCATTTAAGTTGGTAACAATAATAAGACTTTTAAATTTTTATTATAGTTAATTTTTATATTAAAAGATAAAATTTCACTGGCTGGGTCATGCTTTTCCTCACATAATAAAATTTCTTACCTCAAACTTTGCCATATTCAGACTCAAACTGAATTAAACGTGTAAGATTGAGTCTATACTATTATGGCATCCCACTTAACGCGTCATTCACACGAGATTGTCGATAATGAGTGTAATCATTCTACTAGTGCTAAGATAGTGTCGTGGTTCTGTTAGTTGTTGTAATTCTTCTACTGCAGGCAAGGAGGATTGTTGTTGCTGAGAGGCTGCCCTGTGTTACATTAAGATAAGTAATGTTGCTATTGGTTTACATATTTTGGTGTTATCGTGTAATGGTGGTAGAGCTTTGCAGCAGCTTTTGTTGTTGCACGTATGGGCCGGCTCGAGCCGGGTTAGTACCACGACCTCACAGAATACCGGCGTGAAGTGGAAGCTCTGCTTCCGCGTTTCGTCTGGTGAGTGCAGGTGACCGGAGGCCCAATTCCCCCCCCCATCATCAACATGGTAGCGGAATTACGTCATAACTTACCCCCTTACTACCCCTGGAGAATCCTTCGCTGAGCATCCACGACCATGCTATTCCACTCCTGAGCGTGGGTGCTCAGGCTGCCCCGCGTATTCTGGGGGGGGGGGGCAAAATTCCGCTCAACACAATAACTGCTCGGGGCAAACTGAGCAACAAGACCAAGGCGACCCCTGCCACGCTATCCGTGAATTTCTGCAACATCAGGGGACTTCACTCGAACCTAAACGCCGTCCACTACCATCTTGAGACGGCGAAGCCGACCTTGCTCTTTCTGACCGAGACGCAGGTGTCCTCTCCGGCAGATACTTCGTATCTCTCCTACCCGGGGTACAAATTGGAGCACTCCTTTGTGCCTCGGGCTGGAGTTTGCGTGTATGTCAGAGAGGACATCTGTTCTCGACGCCTCGGCAGTCTTGAAGGTTCGGACCTGTCCATCCTTTGGCTACGCGTAGACAGCGACGACCATCCGCGCGTCTACGTGTGCCTCTATAGGTCCCATAGCGGTAATGCCGAAACAGACCGACTCATCGACCACGTCCAAATGGCTACAGATTCCTTGCTACAACAGGTCCCATCCGCAGAGATCGTGATCCTTGGCGATTTTAACGCCTACCACGCCGAATGGCTCGGTTCACGTTTAACCGATCATGCGGGGAGATCTGTTTGTGACTTTGCCTTGGCATATGGTCTGACACAACTGGTTACATCGCCTACGCGGATTCCAGATGTTGAGGATCATACACCTTCCATGTTGGACCTTCTGCTGACCTCTCATCCGGACGTATATCAGGTTTCCGTCGATGCCCCTCTTGGCTCTTCGGACCATTGTCTGATCCGGAGTGTGGTGCCACTTACGCTCCCCTCGCGGTTGCGTTCTGCAGGTTGCCGCCGTGTTTGGCATTACAGGTCGGCGGATTGGGACGGAATGCGGTCATTCTTTGCTTCCTACCCATGGGGGCGGGTTTGCTTCTCGCCGGACGATCCCAGCGCTGTTGCTGACTCTGTCACTGATGTGGTGCTACAGGGAATGGAACTATTTATTCCATCATCTGTGGTACCTATCGGAGGCAGATCTCAGCCTTGGTTTGGTCGCTCCTGTAAGACTGCATTACGCAGTTTGCAGGAGTGTTATCAAGCCTGGGCTGCGGCTTCGGCGACTCGGGATGTAAACACCAGCACGCTCAAAAAGAAGTATAACTTAGCCTCCAGGTCCTTCAAAGGAGTTATTGCCAAGGCAAAGTCAGAGCACATAGGCAGAATTGGCGAGAAACTAGTACGCCTTCCTTCGGGAACCCGTGCATTCTGGTCTCTCGCCAAGGCTGTTCAAGGGAATTTCTGTAAGCCATCACTACCATCTCTGCACAGGGAGGACGACTCACTGGCCTTGACGCAAAAGAAAAGGCCGACCTTTTAGGCTCCCTTTTTGCGTCCAACTCGACTGTTGATGACGGGGGGAACACACCGCCGACCATCCCGCGGTGTGAGTGCTCCATGCCGGATGTGCGGTTCTCACAGCGCTCGGTTCGCAGAGCACTCCTCTCCCTTGACATCCACAAGTCGAGTGGGCCTGACGGAATCCCCCCAATTGTGCTAAGGACGTGTGCTCCGGAGTTGGCACCGGTTCTAACGCGTCTTTTCCGGTACTCCTACTCCCTAGGCGTAGTCCCGAAATCATGGAAGACAGCTTTTGTCCACCCGATCCCTAAAAAAGGCGACCGCTCAGACCCGTCCAACTACAGGCCTATCGCCATTACCCCCTTGTTCTCCAAAATAATGGAATCCGTTGTAAACTGCCACTGTCGGGGTCGATCAAAAGACCGGCAACGCATCTGCAATTCCCCTGGTGTTGCGGTTGTTCATGGGCGGCGGTAGTCACTTACCCTCAGGTGAGCTGCATGCCCGTTTGCCCCCTCTCCTATAAAAAAAAAAAAAAATTACGTATCTCACGTTACAGTGGTGTGTGATTGTGGCGGTACACGTATTACGGTGTGGTCGAACTGTAATTTCACTATACCGAGAGAGACTATATATAGAGCGTTACGTTGTCTTATTACGGATAATGATTGATTGCGTAAGCAAAAGAGCAAGTTGAATATCCGCTGTCTCGCTTTTATTATTTCCTCCTCTTATATCCTCCTTTATATAAATATAAATATTCCAATATTTCACGAGACATAGAAAACTGAGTTGGATAAACAACTGATAAAGCCCTGTTAGATATTCTGACGCAAAAGGTTTATAACTACCGGCTTCAAGTGTCGTTACAGTCTTGACGTTATTATAGCGTTATGTCTTTTAAGACCATTTTTAAGTTGGTTACCACGAAAAAATTAAATGTTGAGCGTGGAACGAATTTTAAAATTAAATGCTCGGGAAATAGGTATAAAAATTATTTATTAAAATTGCACAGACGTAAACTAACAATATCTTATTTACATTATATTATATACAAAACAAAGAAGTGCGTTTTTACGTTAAATTTATGCATTGCGTTTATATGCATCAAGGAACCCTTAATCATCATAATCATCACAGCCCTTTACAAGTCCACTTCTGAGCATAGGCCTCCCCCACATAATGTTAAAAGCATGGTCTTGAGCCACCTGCATCCATCAATTTCCTACAATTTTACCGGTCGTCACTCCATCTTGTGGGGGACCGCTCTACAATTCGCCTACGACATGCGTACGATTGCTGCTGCCACTCGAGAACCTTTCTTGCACATCGGTTGTCGGTTTTTTGAGCTATATGGTCGGCCCATTACCACTTTAGCTTACCAAGCCGTTCGGTGATATCAGTTACTCTGATTCTACTGCATATATCCTCATTTCTAAGTTTACCACGCAGAGAAGATTCCATAGCTTGCCAAGTAACCTTGAGCTAAACTTATGGAGGAAGCTCATGGAACCCCTAACTTCAATAAAATGATTACACACAGTTTTCTACATTCCTTATTGAGTTGAGTCGATGAGTAGATGATAAAAATTCGCACACTAGATGATAAAAATGACAAATCCTAAATTTCTTGCTGCAAGAGGTACATCTTTGTCTTATCGTTAACTCTTTCTCGAAATAATGATTCCATATTTTAATAATCGGGATACAAAGTGATAAAAAAGAGGATGCAAGCTAAGTTACTTTCGTCTTTCATTGTATGACAAGTGGAAACCTATTTTCAAAAGATGTTTTCCAAACGTAACTTTAACTCCTTACGTTTAAACTTCATACTCTGGTATAGAATTCGTAACTAAAAATAACTGAACAATGGATACCTATATTAACATTCTAAACCATTTGTCCAATATCTTCCTACTGCCTTAAGCTATTAATGGCAACGGATGCTTCGTCATACCATGATAAACGCGATAAGCCATCTATTCTTTCCTACTGCTTTAAGCTGTTAATGGCAACGGATGCTTCGTCATACCCTGATAAACGCCATAAGCCATCTATTCTTACGAAGTTTCCACCTTAAAGGAAAGTAATGACAATATATGTTTTAGTCTATTATATGACTTCCTGTTATAGTATTAATGAGATCTGTGTGACCCTATATATATATATATATATATATATATATATATATATATATATATATATATATATATAATATAAAATAAAATATAAAAAATTCAAGAAAAACAACTTCCTTCTGCGTGAATCCCATACCTCTGGTGCCCTTTGACCTACAGGACCCAAATTCAAACTCGACCGAGCTACTACCTCAAGGTATCCACATACCAAATTTAAAGTAAACCTAATAAAAATCGATCCAGTGGAACGGAAGTTATCGTGTCGGCATAGAGACTAATAGACTTTTAGCTAAAACCATTAACTTCCTTTCAATGCTACGTAGAAGGAAGTTAACAAAAACTGTGTTCTTGTACAGATAAAAGCTGTGTGACCTTATAATGAAAGCTGTGTGAACCCATAATGAAAGCTGTCTGATCCTATAATAAAGGCTGTGTGATCCCATAATAAATGCTTTGTTACAACATATTAGAAGCTGTGTGAACCTATATATTAATTAAAGTTGTGTGCAATATATTACAAGCAAAATGAAATATGACAGATGAACAGAATTAGTAATGTCAAAAGATATGCAAACATATATTGCGTGAACTCGCAATGACAAGCATACTGTTGGTACTATTCAAATTTCAGATGCCGAACTCCAGCGAGAAACCAGGACCAAGTGGCATGGCTGATCGCTGCGGGACAAGGCAAAAGGTCCTGGTTTGACGAGTTCATCGTATAATTAAGTGCATTTTAATTTCCCAAAGAATTACCAAATCTTTATTTTATTAATTACCTTTTTTTGTAATAATAAACGATGATTAAATAATAACTGTCGCCTTTCGCTTGTCGGCTTCCGGCTAATCTAAGGCCTGAATTCCTCCTACGCTGACGTCGGTTTGTTAGTACGCGCGACCGGCGTACGCGACCGACGTCAGCGTAGGAGGAATTCAGGCCTAAGATAAAAGTTCTTAAATGTGTATAAATAATTATTATCAGTGATTAGTCGTTGAAATATTGATTGACAGAAATATGATTTATGATTCAATATTTATAGTAATAAAAATAATAATTTTCATTATTAGATTACTATTTAAATTGTATAAAGGGCTGCTTTGACAGATGTATCAGTTAGATGTTTTCTAACCGCCAGTAAATAAAGAAGTGATTAGGATAACTCTGTCAGTTTGTAAAGTGATTATGAAGTATATACATACCAAGAAAAGTATCGTTTATCTGCGGTTAGTCGCACCTAGTCTATCCGCCATCCACAATAGACATGTTTTCTATTAAAGTTTTGAAAGGAAAGTTGAAAGTTAAAGTGTAATATGTTTTCACTACCAAAACATTAGAGTACGTGGATTCGAATAAGTTTGCGGATAGAATATTATTTGCTTATTTTTTTATTACAATGGTTCGCAAAATTCGAGTGTGATGTGAAGATATGCAGATTTATGAACGTAACGAACCGCAAGATAAATTAAACGTAAACATCTAACGAACTCCACCGTACACTTGCTTTTTGCGATTTCTCTTTTATTCATTTTATTGAAAAATGTCTGAATTAAGAAGTAAGTTTTTTGGGATACATATAAAGGTATTAAAAAAAACGATATATAGAAGTATGCATTTTGTTCTATAACCCATTGATATTTCCATTAATAGATGGTATTTTTTTCTGATTGTACTTTTTTACAAATTTTCATATCAAATTCTTACACACAATAAAAAAAATATTAGCATTTAATTTGTGGCAGTTAACTAAAAGGAAACTACGCACACTATGATACACCCTACAAAATCGTTGCATTAACATGAATCAATCTTTATTTTGTCCTTACGCATATGCTACAAAGTGCTACGCGTATGCTCGTAGCTCGTACCGAAACTCAATTTTAAGTTCACAAATATCACCATCATCTCGCGATTTTTTTTAAAACTAGCAAATTACAATTTACAATTTCATCATCTGGGGGCACGGCAGTGCACCTGCCAATTCGAGCAAAAAAGCGGCACGGCCGTACCATCCTTGCAAGTTCAAGTACGAGTATGTACGAGATAATTCGTATGGAGATGTATGCATACTTGTGAAAGCGAAGTTCTTTATTATAGTCTGCGGTATGTGAGCGTATTTCTGTTTGAGGGCCTCGTATGCGTGATGGGTGAGAGAATAGGCAACGGTGTATGTCGTCCTTGTAATTAACAACTGGTTTTTCACACAGATCACGACGACTACAACCCCGACCCCTGTTGTAATAGCCACGTGCGCTTGCCTTATGGCGGCTACCTGTGAAATGTGCTGTGTGTCCATTGTGTCGTGTGGCGATTGCCATTCTACGTGTGGCAGGGCGGGCGCGGTGGCGGCCGCGCTGGGCGAGTCGCCGTCTGCTACTGGCGCACAGCTTGGCTTACGCCCCTACATTCAGCTTTCTTTTTGCTATGTGTATAGTGATTTGTGAGTGCCATGCACACAGTTAATGTTTAGCGTTTCTTATGACAATGTGTGGTGAATTTTAGAAGTCTGGAATTCTATGGTTCGCAATACATTTATATTCATTTCTTTTAATTTTGCAATGCAGATTATTTATTTGTTTCATGCACCTGGAACTTTTTACATCTATTCCAATTTTAAATTACTTTATTCATATATTTTGAGAAATCGGTGTTGAATGTACTTGAGTGCACGCTTGTGCATCTAACGTAATTGTTTCAATGTCTTTTGCTTGGACTGTTGTGTACTTAAAATTTTACATAAAAACTACTTGTAATAAAATCCAATATGAAAAAGGTTTCAGGTACTAATTAACGCTAATTTTGTATGTCAACAGCCACTGAGAGGTATGCAAACTTGGTGCCTATGTCTACAGTGTTGAAGTCTGTGTGATACGCTAACTTTGTGTCTATGTTAACAGCCACTGAGGGGTATGTAAACTTGGTGCCTATCCCTACAGTATTGAGACTGAGACAGCTCGCTGGTGCGAATGCGCCGAGACAGCTCGCTAGTGCGAGTACGCCGAGACAGCTCGCTAGTGCGAGTGCGCCGAGACAGCTCGCTAGTGCGAGTGCGCCGAGACAGCTCGCTAGTGCGAGTGCGCCGAGACAGCTCGCTAGTGCGAGTGCGCCGAGACAGCTCGCTAGTGCGAGTGCGCCGAGACAGCTCGCTAGTGCGAGTACGCCGAGACAGCTCGCTAGTGCGAGTGCGCCGAGACAGCTCGCTAGTGCGAGTGCGCCGAGACAGCTCGCTAGTGCGAGTGCGCCGAGACAGCTCGCTAGTGCGAGTGCGCCGAGACAGCTCGCTAGTGCGAGTGCGCCGAGACAGCTCGCTAGTGCGAGTGCGCCGAGACAGCTCGCTAGTGCGAGTGCGCCGAGACAGCTAGCTAGTGCGAGTGCGCCGAGACAGCTCGCTAGTGCGAGTGCGCCGAGACAGCTCGCTAGTGCGAGTGCGCCGAGACAGCTCGCTAGTGCGAGTACGCCGAGACAGCTCGCTAGTGCGAGTACGCCGAGACAGCTCGCTAGTGCGAGTGCGCCGAGACAGCTCGCTAGTGCGAGTGCGCCGAGACAGCTCGCTAGTGCGAGTGCGCCGAGACAGCTCGCTAGTGCGAGTGCGCCGAGACAGCTCGCTAGTGCGAGTGCGCCGAGACAGCTCGCTAGTGCGAGTACGCCGAGACAGCTCGCTAGTGCGAGTGCGCCAAGACAGCTCGCTAGTGCGAGTGCGCCGAGACAGCTCGCTAGTGCGAGTGCGCCAAGACAGCTCGCTAGTGCGAGTGCGCCGAGACAGCTCGCTAGTGCGAGTGCGCCGAGCCTGCTCACTGCTGCGAGTGCTGCGCGAGTGCTGAACGTACCAGAACCGTTCACTGGAGCGCGTTTAGCTGGTTGACCTGCGTCTTCAGTGTATCTGTGATACAATCTGCGCCATGTGCACAGTGTTCCTCGGAGTAGACTTGTGTTATCTGTAGCGCGTGTTAAGCTCTAGTAGGAAGCGTTGTATACTAAAATCTGATTTGGACGATGTTTTCATTTCTGTAAAAACTTAGTCTGCATTTCATGGTCAGAAAAGGCCAATACGGTAAACTTACATTAAAGCCGGTAAAGTTACTCTAGGCTTCACACGGGGACGTGTGAATTGTCAGGAAAGGCCGTGTTAGGAATGAGTAAAATAATAAAAGAAAATAAGAAAAATTGAAGATGGCAACACTGCTGTGCAGCCATTGATAGATCGGTCCGTGTTTGCTTCAGAGTAAATTCTAATACGAGTAACATTATTTTATTTAAATCATTTTGAGAATAGTTTCTGACATCACAAGTGGAATAGTTTCTAATAGTATAATATAATGGAATAATAATAGGTACGTAGATATAACCATCTACAAAAAGAAATGAGATGTCATAAAAAACATAACTTGTAATAAAACTAAGTCTCGCAACTCAGTTCTTCTACCGTAAAAAGTTGTGAGATCCATGTAATACCAAGTCGGTTAATTTATTCAGTCCCTACTTAAGGGTCCTTCTGTCATAAGTTATTACGTAAAATTAGCTAACTTAACATCTTATATTGATCATATCAATATTAAAAATCTTTTATGTTTTAAATAAATAAATTGACTTTGCAATCGGACTAAACAATCTAATTTAATATAAAATGTATTACTTGAGGGATTGATACATTGTGTTTTCATGCGATGGCCAAGTCTGAACTAATATTAAGAAAATTACCGATCCGTAAAATTATTCCTTAACTCCCCCGATTCAGACTTCAGTAAATAGGCTGCGCAGCAAAACAGTTTTCAAAGCCGCAAGCGAGAGGCGCTTCACGGGTCGAGTGCTACGAATAAGCGTCTATTATTCCTGAACTCATATTACATTATATAGACCTCGTAATACAGCATTAATTTGGGTGTTATTTGGCGGCTCGTTGGTAAAAATCGTCATGAGTAAGGTTTTTGATATATATCGTAAAGAAGGACGCCAACTTTACGAACATAGTAAGTTGAACTGGGTTTTCGAATTCGTCTATATACATACAAAATAAATTATTATTATCTATAAATTAATAGTCAATAGGTTAGAAACGGTGCTTGATAACGTTATTAAATTCCATTACAAATAACATTAGAAAGATATTTATTTACCATATTACAATATAGCTTAAGAAACGTAAAATTTTCTTTTATAAAACTGAACTAACAAATGAACTTACGTTCCAACTTCAAACAAAGTATGCTACAGATTTATTGTCACCTCTAAAGGCCGAGAATGCCTCATAGGTTGTGATTAGTGACCCTCTATACCCTATAGACTGAACACAGCATTACAAGCACTGTTATTTTGCTGCTATATATCATGTGGGAAGCCTTGGAATGTAAATAGTTTGTTTAGTTTAATTATATTAAATTTTTTTCGGCTGTGAAATGGCCATGGAAAATGGAAAATGAAATGTATGAAATTGGGATGTTGACATCGTTCGTAACAGTTATACAAAAATATGTAGGTAATATAACGATAAATTATAAGCATAATTAAATGGTTTTTATTTCTGTAGTGTATGGGACAATCATAAAAACATTTTTTAAATCTGAAAAACGAAAGCTAATGCTTTTACCACAGCAAAAACAAAACGTATTTAAATATTTTTATGTATTTTGTCTATGGCATTAGATAATGAAGGCTATTTCTTTTTAATAAACAGCCTTCAGTATCAAAATAACTCATAATATTGAAACATTGAGGCGAATCTGTAGAGATTAATAATGAATAAAAGTAATCTATTTAGAAAATCGATTGAATAGGCTACGTTATTAAACTAAATAAAATATTTGAATAATACATACGAGTATATTGGACACGATTGAATAGACTGTACGGTCGTTGATCATCGCCTGTTTTGAAGGAGACTTAACTTGTTAACTTCGAGTTTAAACTTGTCATGCGTATATGGCATTGTGGTTGTCTTTGTTAATATATTTCGTGTTTATATTTTCGTGAAATAATTTAACTTGACCCCTGGATTTTCTCTCGATTTACAGGACAGTAAGTTGTTGCGCCCACATAAAGATAATGATTAATAATGTGTTACTTGAGTTTTGAGAGGAATAGATCAGAAAATGTAAAGCCCTCGGCTACTTTTCTAGATGACGTTTTATTAATAATTGCAGAAAATAATTAAACAATTAGAAAAGTTTGAGTTGTAATTTATTTTATTTTATTTAATATAACTAAAAAACGGCATCCTTTTGTGTTCTCTTAATTTATTGAAACAACTCATCACCAAGAACGAGTAATTTTACTACATACAAATAATAAAACAAAATAAAAACAAAACCCCAAGTCCTACAAAAATATGATTCTTTGTCGTAAGTAAAAAATGTTTAAATCTTCAAATTAAGATATATTTTAACTTTGTTTACGCCGGGCCCAAGCTTTTATGGAACGAAGTTCATCACCTTTTTGGTGTATTCGGCAGCCTTGTATAAATAAATTATTACTAAATAGAGAGTCACTCAGTTAGTTCGGCGTCAGTCGCCGTCGTGAGCGGACATTGTTACGGTTGTTTGCAGCGGCTCAAAAAGATCGCTGTACAAATATACAATATTCGAATAACCAAATTTCTTAAATACTTGATTATAATAATAATGAGAGATTTTTTTATTACAATATTTCAAAAACACAGATTAAATAATAGTAGTACGTACTAAAAGTAAGTAGTATCAATTTTTTGTCATGGGTGACATTTTCATGGTTTTCGAGGGTGTTGAAACCGATAGTGCTGTCGAAATGTAAATCCAAGATGGCGGCGACAATAGGTATCAATTTTTTCATCATGGTTGTCATTTTCATGGTTTTCGAGGGTGCTGACGCCGATAGTGCTGTCGAAATGTAAATCCAAGGTGGCGGCTACAATGGGTATCAATTTTTTTCATCGTTGGTGTCATTCTCGTGGTTTTCGCGGGTTTTGAAGCCGATAGTGATGTCGAAATGTAAATCCAAGGTGGCAGCTGCAAAAGGTATTAATTTTTTCATCATGGATGTCATTTTCATGTTTTTCGAGGGTGTTGAAGCCGATAGTGCTGTCGAAATGTAAATCCAAGATGGCGGCTACAATAGGTATCAATTTTTTCATCATGGGTGTCATTCTCATGGGTTTCGAGGGTGTTGAAGCCGATAGTGCTGTTGAAATGTAAATCCAAGATGGCGGCTGCAACAGGTATCAATTTTTTCATAATGGATGTCATTTTCATGGTTTTCGAGTGTGTTGAAGCCGATAGTGCTGTCAAAATGTATTTAAACTATTTTTAAAATTCCGTATAATCATGTTATACGTAATTGTTTTAACGCGCTTAGGGCATGCCCAATTGGATTTACCAATATTTTAAACTACAGGTACCTACCTCCTTTGTATTTTTGATAGATTTAGTTGGAGTGAAGAACAAATAAGAGTTGTTTATTAGTTTTATTAAGTTCAATTTACTTGATTATACGTTTACGTTTATATTCTTCATCAGTTATTAGTTATTACTTAGCCATTAATTAGAGTAACTTTTTATGTTATCTTGGTATTCATCCACCATCGTTGTAAAGATTTTGTCTTTTTATTCTATTTTAACTAGATTTTAGAATTTTACTACAGTTTGACATATTAAAAGGGTTAGAAATATTAAAAATAATTGGCTAAGATCCGCGCATTAAAATAAAATGATGTGTCTTATCTAGTTTGATAAACACCGCAAAGTAAAACCTGATTCATTTAATTATGATAAAAGTGATAAAATCTACTAAACGTACAAGAGAAGCGCGTGCAGTTTTAAATCAGACGATCTGTAACTATAATATCTTAATTATTTTCACATGTCCCTTCTCACGACATTCCTGTTAGAAGATGGAGCAATGGTTGCTCTTATCTCGCCTCCTCACGGCTGATAATGAATGAAATATGTTGTAATACAAACGTAACGAAGCATAATTTTGACAAGCAATTACGCAATTAATAGATTTACGTAATATAAAAGGGTTAAGTCATTGAATCAAAACGCGCTTCTCTTGTACGTTTAGTAGATTTTATCACTTTTATCATAATTAAATGAATCAGGTTTTACTTTGCGGTGTTTATCAAACTAGATAAGACACATCATTTTATTTTAATGCGCGGATCTTAGCCAATTATTTTTAATATTTCTAACCCTTTTAATATGTCAAACTGTAGTAAAATTCTAAAATCTAGTTAAAATAGAATAAAAAGACAAAATCTTTACAACGATGGTGGATGAATACCAAGATAACATAAAAAGTTACTCTAATTAATGGCTAAGTAATAACTAATAACTGATGAAGAATATAAACGTAAACGTATAATCAAGTAAATTGAACTTAATAAAACTAATAAACAACTCTTATTTGTTCTTCACTCCAACTAAATCTATCAAAAATACAAAGGAGGTAGGTACCTGTAGTTTAAAATATTGGTAAATCCAATTGAGCATGCCCTAAGCGCGTTAAAACAATTACGTATAACATGATTATACGGAATTTTAAAAATAGTTTAAATACATTTTGACAGCACTATCGGCTTCAACACACTCGAAAACCATGAAAATGACATCCATTATGAAAAAATTGATACCTGTTGCAGCCGCCATCTTGGATTTACATTTCAACAGCACTATCGGCTTCAACACCCTCGAAACCCATGAGAATGACACCCATGATGAAAAAATTGATACCTATTGTAGCCGCCATCTTGGATTTACATTTCGACAGCACTATCGGCTTCATAGTCCTATTTCTAATGACGGCTTCACTTATTTAACTAGAAAGACAAAGAAAGGGCGCGATCCTTTCCGGAGAAAACTACGAAAAGAACGCAACGAAAAACGTAGAAAAGGCGTTACCGAAGCCTGAATCGTAATAATATTCTACCTGTAATATTTGAGCTAGCCGTAAATCGTAAAACTAATTTGATAGAAATATATCACAAGTTTTTAGTGCCTGGCCGCGCGCACTTAGAATGTGACAGTGATCACGCAGCAATAGAGATTTTTGAAACACCGAAGAGTGATATTTCAGTGCTCCGAGATTGGGTAAATGTTATAAAAATGTTTATAAAAATGACAAGTCGCAGATACATAGTCAAAATTATGATACAAGAAGATTTTTTGCCTTCTTTCAATGCTTAAAATCCACATTCATGAAAATAAACATTGATACTGAAAAACAATAATTTACATGGAACTGCGTTTTCTGAAAGGTTTTTTAAAGGTTCAAAAAATGTGGCATTCTAATTATCATTAGAGACTGGTGAACATTTCAGATACTATTCTTTTTTGAAACGAGGTAATAAGACCGCACTGAGTGATATATGCCCACCTCAAGCATATTTCAAACCTTTGCCAATATGCTCAAAAAAGTGTAATGACATAATGAGTCTTCTGCTATATATAGATAGAGTATATCACGATTTCTATAAGATATTTATAACGTCCAACTCAAATTCAGATACTGTAAGCGACATTAATGAAAATTATGAATAAAAAGATGATCTAGTTCAGATAAGTACTAGAATTTTCATTAATTTCTGCTGAATTTAATTTGTTACATCTAAGATAAGTGCATTGTTTTTCCCTTTTCTCGAAAATATTCATGTTTTAAGTAAGATTTATAACTGCCGTAAAAACTTGACTAATAAAGCTTAAAAAATACAATGATTGTATTTTCTTTTAGTGTTTGAATAGGTCACAATATCAGTCTGTATCTGATCAAAGTCTTTAAAGTGGCATACTGACAAAATGTGTTTTTGTACATATCATGTTTCTCTCCAAAACCACAGATATTATCAAGGCGGATTTATTTCTTGTCAATTTTTTACACTATTTATTTTGTTTGAAAAATGCATTTTTTATTTTCTTTTATTATTGTTTATTTCATTATTTTAACGGACATATATCAACTTGTAATAACTGCTGTGCTATTTAACGTGATAACCTATTCTTCACCCAGTATAATGTACTAATATATATATACATATTAGCTTATGTGGTTACAGACTGTTTACGTGAAATTTTTATTACGAAATAATAACTTATCAATTTAAAGAATGTTTATGAATTTCGTAAGATGCGTTATAAATTAAAGACATACATAAAGATAAGTTCATATAAATCTGTGGTATAAGATTGAACAAACATGCGGTAAATACAAGGTATCTTCCAAAGCCACAATATAATTAATTAAAATTTTATGCGGGTGTGACAAGAAAACAAGGCTGATTCAATTTAAAGAGTTACATTTGAGAAAACAGTGGATAATTGCATGTTCATGAGACCAAATAAGCTTACCTGCGATCTACGGATGCGTGGCGGCGCGGCGTACTCCTTACTTCAACAGCTGCGATGCGGTGATCTTCAACATGATTGGCTGATTAATACGAATAGTTCTTGCGGTACCACACAATCTTGCTGGCTACACTTCTGTAGGTTTTCGGTGTTGCGACATGTGCACGTCGCTTGCGCCTCCTGCGAGCGGTAGGCGACGACGAACATTTTTATACACGTGACTAGCGTTGCGCGACGAAAATGGCGCGTGCGCGTGCACCCACAGTTGGAACGTGGCAACGTCGACAGGGTTTTGCCCACCAGGTCATGACATGCAACTTCCGAGTTGAAACATACTATTTAAGATAATGGCAAGATGCCACCCCTGGCGCATCCAAGATGGTAGTGGGAGAGCTTTTTTGAATGATTTAAGAATTTAATTCACAGAATCTTTTAGTTTGACAACCTTTCTGATATACATGGTATTAATTAAATTATATTTTTTAAGACCATTGGAAAGCAACGCGTATGTCAGTTTGGAGTTTGGATATTTAGAACTATCTGTTTGAGCTAATTGTTAAATGCTTTGATTTGTGCGTAGTTTCGATTATTTTATTAATTGCGACTGTTGTTGAAATTATTTACCACACATTTTAACAATATGAAGTTTATTAGGCCTAAGCATTATTATATCTAAAACTTATTTTTGGCTTTTATGTTGCTTTTATGTTTTTGCGTGTCCCCCACACGCGGCCTTTTTGCGCAACGACGTAGAACTAGACAAAGTAAGATCATGAGCGATGAAAGTACGTTACAAAAAATATTGCGTCTTCATTGATCTGAAAGCTTTTGATAAATTCTAATTATAAATAAAATTATATACATATATATATATATATATATATATATATATATATATATATATATATATATATATATATACTTAATATAATTATATAAATGTAATTTTAATAAGTACTGACATCTCTCCAATCTCTTCAAAAAACTAAAAATAAAGGGAAACGACCGTAATATCACTCAGTACAGTGCCATTAATGTAAAGATGATAATCATGTGCATATGTTGCTTAAATCTTAGAGCTTAAAGCAGGTTAAATAAAGTGAGTATCATCCAGAATATTTTTTATAGTGATAAAAAAGTCGATAGCGCCCACGAACTACAGCAACACGAAGGGCATTGCAGGTGCGTTGCCAGCCTTTTAAAAAGTATCAGTAAGCTTGTTTCTTAAAGGTCCCTAAGTCGTATCGGTTCGGAAAAATCACCGGAGGTAAACTAAACGATTCCACAAAAAGTATCCATCCATACATCCATTTTAGTCTATAAAAGTCAACTGCTGAACATAAGTATCCCTCATAGATTACCTAATAAGAGAGATTTTGGCATTTTTGCCACTTGATTTGTTGAGCAGTCGATGTTTTTATTTTTATTTTGAGTTGGTATCAGGAAGATGCTGCTACCTATCTTCTGTTTCAGTTTCTCTGTGTCGACTCTTACAACACTCATGGGACGAGGGTGTAGGATTTTCTTACACGGCTCAAGTGAGTCTACACACATGATTTTTCCATACGAAAGGCTTTAACCAATTAAATGGTTAAATTTCGATCTAAAGTCCTATCCGTGATTTATTAAATGTTAAGTTGCACGCCCAGCCAAAAGTTTTCCTCGCTGTATACAAATTAAGTGCCCGTTGCTCGTCCAGTTTGAGAGAGGCGAGGCATTTAGCATTCATGACAAAAAAAATTATTCTAACACGGCATCTTGAGTCGAGGCCGATCGAGTTGTTGTTTCTAATCGGATAATGGAGGTAATCAACCCAATTGTATGTTTCTTTATACGTGTTACCTCATAACTTTGTTTGACGAGAACCGATTTCGATGATTCTTTTTTATTTAAAAGCTGGTACTTTTCATGTGGTTCCATATGAATTTGATTAATGATCTGACTAACAGTTTTGGACTTATCTTTAATAATATATTGAACTCAGTTGAAAAAAAAAATTAAATTTATTTATTTATTATGTTTTAGTTATTCCTTTTTTTTCAACATCCCGTAAAAATCCACCGATGGACATAGGCCGCTCTCCTTGCCTTAATATCTTTCAACTTGTCTTGTATCGTAGTTGTCCTTTAATAATAATACTAAAAAAAATGCAAAACTTTTCGATTTCCACATATTAATATAATTATTAATATTTAACTCCAGAAGCTAAAAGTCATATTTGAAAGTTAAAAAAAATGTTATAAAACTAATGAAAGAACTGACATGACTTGTAATTATATAGCGAGCGTTTTTATGAATCAAACTGAAGAGTGCTTAATTAAGCGGTACAAGACCCGAGTGCTTAATGAGCTAGAATTTCGTGTTACGCAAAAGGAAGACTGCTGATATGAGAGGACTTAAAAACTTCTTTAATTTGCGCGAATTAGACAGTCTTATTAGCAGTAATTAGCTATGAATAGGTCGATTTACAGGTTTGAAGGAATTGTAAATTTTCTAAAAATTATACAGGTTCAAAGTAATTTTTATAGAAAAAGGAATATCTTAGAAAATAAAATGTTATTTCGTCACGATTTTTGTGAATGTAAATCTAAGTCAAATCTTTCATTCTATTTAGGTTTGTTTAAATTACACGGTTTGAATAAACACAATTTCAATAAAAAAATTAAATGTTTTAAACTATATAAAAGTAGAACTTTGTAATGGCTCGCGAATTCATATAAATTATAATATTTAAAAAAGGAATTAGGTAAAAATATATTATTGACCTTGGCCAGACCACAGATCTGACTAAGTTGGCCCAACAATTTTTTCATCAAGGCACTACTTTATCCTATATTGTTATTTCATACTGACTTACGTCTCATAGGGAATTAATGACGGGGATTTTATATAAGTTTAAATGACACTGCCTAATCAATATCATGTTCGAGTTTACATTTTGCTTACTCTTGGTAGAACTTCAATTTTCTTCATCTTCAATAAATATCTTTTTGTTAGTGGATTCGACGAGTGTGGGCTCCATATAAAAAATGTGATGATAGATTGTGTCCTTACTGAAAGATTGTTTCCTTTATATTTTTTCCTTGGTTGGGAAAGTAGAGAATGGCATTTGAACTGATGGTATGACTTTGGGCTCTTAGGAGAGAGGTAAATCCCATAGTATGGGATGCTACATGTGTAGATACTTTAACGGTCTCTTACCTCTTACCTCTTTTAGAATAAGGAAATGTAGCCAATGTTCTTGGCAATACTGCCGAGGACTACCGTAGAAGCGCTTGATCATTTTTTTTATTGTGATAAATATTATATAATACCAGCGACCCGACCCGGCTCCGCCTAGATAGAATCTATTAATGTGGCACTATTTAAATTTAAAATTATCAAGGACCACGTATTTTATCTAATTTTTGATTTTTTTTAATCTCCACGTTTTTATGGATTATATAATTCACTCGTGGCGTTGCTCTCTACATCGTTCCATCATAATCGGTTCATTCATTCCGAAGATGATTCCAAACAGACAGATGGATAAAAGTTTTAAAAATAGTCTTTCAGTCAAGTTTCGCGCAAAAAAAAAAAACTTGCCATACATTTTAACTTTCACTTTTCTCTTCGATTTATATTAATTTTTTTTGATTATATAGATTTATACAGAAACGTTCTTTTTTTTTCACTTTTTATAGATACATCTGTTATCTGTTGACGCAACTTTCTTTCATCCATTTTTTTAAGTTAATATCAATCTTAGCCTACATTTATAGTCATTTTAAATTATATCATGTCATAGCCAAAAACTACCATAAAATAATTTGGCGTAATATATAGTCGACTTAATTGCATTTATGGAACAATAAAGAATTATTTATGTTAAATAATGATGACAAAACTTTGAAGAGATTGGAGAGATGTCAGTACTTATTAAAATTACATTTATATAATTATATTAAGTATATATATATATATATATATATATATATATATATATATATATATATATATAATTTTATTTATAATTAGAATTTATCAAAAGCTTTCAGATCGATGAAGACGCAATATTTTTTGTAACGTACTTTCATCGTTCATGATCTTACTTTGTCTAGTTCTACGTCGTTGCGCAAAAAGGCCGCGTGTGGGGGACACGCAAAAACATAAAAGCAACATAAAAGCCAAAAATAAGTTTTAGATATAATAATGCTTAGGCCTAATAAACTTCATATTGTTAAAATGTGTGGTAAATAATTTCAACAACAGTCGCAATTAATAAAATAATCGAAACTACGCACAAATCAAAGCATTTAACAATTAGCTCAAACAGATAGTTCTAAATATCCAAACTCCAAACTGACATACGCGTTGCTTTCCAATGGTCTTAAAAAATATAATTTAATTAATACCATGTATATCAGAAAGGTTGTCAAACTAAAAGATTCTGTGAATTAAATTCTTAAATCATTCAAAAAAGCTCTCCCACTACCATCTTGGATGCGCCAGGGGTGGCATCTTGCCATTATCTTAAATAGTATGTTTCAACTCGGAAGTTGCATGTCATGACCTGGTGGGCAAAACCCTGTCGACGTTGCCACGTTCCAACTGTGGGTGCACGCGCACGCGCCATTTTCGTCGCGCAACGCTAGTCACGTGTATAAAAATGTTCGTCGTCGCCTACCGCTCGCAGGAGGCGCAAGCGACGTGCACATGTCGCAACACCGAAAACCTACAGAAGTGTAGCCAGCAAGATTGTGTGGTACCGCAAGAACTATTCGTATTAATCAGCCAATCATGTTGAAGATCACCGCATCGCAGCTGTTGAAGTAAGGAGTACGCCGCGCCGCCACGCATCCGTAGATCGCAGGTAAGCTTATTTGGTCTCATGAACATGCAATTATCCACTGTTTTCTCAAATGTAACTCTTTAAATTGAATCAGCCTTGTTTTCTTGTCACACCCGCATAAAATTTTAATTAATTATATTGTGGCTTTGGAAGATACCTTGTATTTACCGCATGTTTGTTCAATCTTATACCACAGATTTATATGAACTTATCTTTATGTATGTCTTTAATTTATAACGCATCTTACGAAATTCATAAACATTCTTTAAATTGATAAGTTATTATTTCGTAATAAAAATTTCACGTAAACAGTCTGTAACCACTTAAGCTAATATGTATATATATATTAGTACATTATACTGGGTGAAGAATAGGTTATCACGTTAAATAGCACAGCAGTTATTACAAGTTGATATATGTCCGTTAAAATAATGAAATAAACAATAATAAAAGAAAATAAAAAATGCATTTTTCAAACAAAATAAATAGTGTAAAAAATTGACAAGAAATAAATCCGCCTTGATAATATCTGTGGTTTTGGAGAGAAACATGATATGTACAAAAACACATTTTGTCAGTATGCCACTTTAAAGACTTTGATCAGATACAGACTGATATTGTGACCTATTCAAACACTAAAAGAAAATACAATCATTGTATTTTTTAAGCTTTATTAGTCAAGTTTTTACGGCAGTTATAAATCTTACTTAAAACATGAATATTTTCGAGAAAAGGGAAAAACAATGCACTTATCTTAGATGTAACAAATTAAATTCAGCAGAAATTAATGAAAATTCTAGTACTTATCTGAACTAGATCATCTTTTTATTCATAATTTTCATTAATGTCGCTTACAGTATCTGAATTTGAGTTGGACGTTATAAAAATCTTATAGAAATCGTGATATACTCTATCTATATATAGCAGAAGACTCATTATGTCATTATACTTTTTTGAGCATATTGGCAAAGGTTTGAAATATGCTTGAGGTGGGCATATATCACTCAGTGCGGTCTTATTACCTCGTTTCATAAAAGAATAGTATCTGAAATGTTCACCAGTCTCTAATGATAATTAGAATGCCACATTTTTTGAACCTTTAAAAAACCTTTCAGAAAACGCAGTTCCATGTAAATTATTGTTTTTCAGTATCAATGTTTTATTTTCATGAATGTGGATTTTAAGCATTGAATGAAGACAAAAAATCTTCTTGTATCATAATTTTGACTATGTATCTGCGACTTGTCATTTTTATAAACATTTTTATAACATTTACCCAATCTCGGAGCACTGAAATATCACTCTTCGGTGTTTCAAAAATCTCTATTGCTGCGTGATCACTGTCACATTCTAAGTGCGCGCGGCCAGGCACTAAAAACTTGTGATATATTTCTATCAAATTAGTTTTACGATTTACGGCTAGCTCAAATATTACAGGTAGAATATTATTACGATTCAGGCTTGGGTAACGCCTTTTCTACGTTTTTCGTTGCGTTCTTTTCGTAGTTTTCTCCGGAAAGGATCGCGCCCTTTCTTTGTCTTTCTAGTTAAATAAGTGAAGCTGTCATTTGAAATAGGAGTATAGTACGTGATGGATATGTTCACTTTGTTAAACTACAGCTTTGTTTGCATAGAGTGGCTTGGTAATACCTCTTCATCAGTCAATCAAATAATAAAGGGTCAAATGGAAGTGCTTTATCGACGCCATTTTGACAGTTGAAATTATTGTAAATATTTAAGTCGATTTTAGTATTGTCTAGTATGGTTATTTCTTTTTAAGTTGTATTTTCGAAGTGTTCCTAATTATTGCCAAAGCTTGTTTGGTATTTTTTTCTAATATATTATAGTTATAGTATATGACTTTGTGTTTTTGTTTCGGTCCTCGTTCTAGTTTTGGTTTTGTATGGCAACAAATCTAATGACCATATTACCCTCACCTACCTTAGTTACACTAGGTGGATGAGGCGGACTAGGTGAGTGAGGTGAACGAGGTGGACTAGGTAGTTGTGTATTATTGTTTTTAGGTTACCATTCTTCACCAGAGCTAGAGCTAAAATTAAACATAACACATTTGTAACAAAAAAATACAGGTTTAGATTTTTTCATTTGGTAACAAGATGTCATATGTTACTTGTCAATAAATGACCATAAATTTAGATGTCCTTTTAATTTTACTGATAGGTAATAGCATGTTAAGTTGTTTTATCATATTTTGACAAAAATCTCTGAGTAAAATGTAGAGATATCAGAATGTTACCATCACAATTATACCGCTTCTATGCAAGTTAGAGTTACCTGGGTTAGACCAAAATAAAATTTGGAAAATTTTAATGTCATTGTCGTACCTAACTAAAATTCGATTCAAATTGTAGTTATCATGTTTCTCCCCGACACCACAGATATATAGGTTACTGACCTGAAGTGACTTACAAAACGTCGCACGCGCCAGAAAAATAATAATTTCGACACCCGGGCCCATTTCTTGTCACTTCGCGCATAGAGAATTATGCCTTAACTTCATTATTTTAAGTAAATTTTTCGCTTGAATTTGTTTTCACACACCCGCAGCGCGCGGTCCCTTTGTTTTTGATTTCGCGCATAAAATTATGCCTTTAATTGTTAGCCAATGGCATGGGTCTTTGACCTTCTAGAATTAATCAGGTGATATCTGTATGCATTTACATGATGTTATTTAATATTAAAACGAAAAAAATTCTACCGCGACTAATGTATTAATTGTTCTATATTTTTTTAGTTGTGTATGTTTAAAGAAATTTATGTAGCATACGTCTTTTCATTATATGTGATAATTTTTTCGTCACTCGTCACTTCTATATATATATCACGTACTAACTTTAATATTTTGTATCATATTCGCGCCGTATTTTTAAAGGAGTAAGCAGTGATACTAGTAATTAAGTGTGTATAACTCACCGGTCCTATTTGACCTTATAGGCAAACAAAGACTAGTTATATACGTTTATTTTTTCATTCTCGCATTATTATTGTTTAAGTTCTATATACCTAGTCAGGTCATAAGTATTGTCACACAGTAAAAACTTTTCTTTTAGAATGCTGGCCACAAAAAAGTTTATTGAATTCGAATTTCGAATTGTTCATGAAAATAAAACTGTATACTTTTTAGAATTTTACTCATTTTTAAATATGGAGTGGACGCTTAAAGAAGACCGTGCAGTTATTGCGCTGCATCGTTGCGGTTACGCGCCAATTTAAATTTTTGACATGCTGAAAAATTTGAATATAACCAAACGATTCGTTTATCGTACCATCAAACGATACAATGAAGACTCTAGTGTAGATGACAGGTCAAGAAGTGGTCGCCCTCAGTCTGTTAGGACTCCAGCAGTGATAAAAGCTGTGAAGGCGCGAATTCAAAGAAATCCCAAACGTAATCAGAAACTGTTGGCCCTTCAGATGGGGTTAAGCAGAACCACGGTGAAAAGGGTGTTAAATGAAGACTAAGGGCGTCGGGCATATCGAAGAAAAACAGGACATCGTTTGAATGCTCGTCTTATGGACCTGAGACTGAAGAGATGCCGCGCTTTGTTGAAGCGGTACGCGGGAAAAAAATATCGGAAAATTATTTTTCGGATAAAAAATTTTTACCGTAGAAGAGAGCTACAACAAACAAAATGATAAGGTGTACGCACACAGTAGTGAAGAAGCGAGCAACCCTATTACGCGTGTCCAATGAGGTGATTTTCCATCCTCGCTCATGGTATGGTTGGAAGTTTGTTATTGGGGCTTAACAGAGGTACATTTTTGTGAGAAAGGTGTAAAAATGAATGCAGTTGTGTTGTGTGTCAAAATGACAAACCTTGTGGAAACTATTTCTCATACCATGTTCAATAACAGGCACTGGATATTCCAACAAGATTCGGCGCCAGCTCATAGAGCGACGAGCACACAAGACTGGCTGGCGGCGCGTGAAATCGACTTCATCCGGCACGAAGACTGGCCCTCCTCCAGTCCAGATTTCTTCCAGAATCCGTTAGATTACAAGATATGGCAACACTCGGAGGAAAAGGCGTGCTCAAAGCCACATCCCAATTTAGAGTCACTCAAGACATCCTTGATTAAGGCAGCCGCCGATATTGACATGGACCTCGTTCGTGCTGCGATAGACGACTGGCCGCGCAGAATGAAGGCCTGTATTCAAAATCACGGAGGTCATTTTGAATAAACTTAAGTGTCATAGGAATCTATGTTTTGTTAAGTTCATTTTGATATATAAATGGTTACATAATGAATAAACTTGTTTCAATTATTTTATATTAAACATGTGACAGAATTTATGACCTGACTAGGTATAACCGTATTATTTACTTAATATTTTTATTATTTAATATTAATATTATAGATAAAACCGCAATAACTTTTTTCTTTTTTTAAAAACGTTACCCCCACACTAGGATTTTCTCCTGTATCGTGGAGGCAGTTTACAAACATAAATTGCACAAGGACAAACATCCAAACCCGGAACAATTATTTGTATGCCATACAAATAGTTGTTCCGTGCGGAATTCGAACCCGCAGCCCCAAGCGTTGCAACTCATTGTTAAGCCACTGCGCCATGGAGCCGTCAATTTTTATAATATTTTTAAATACTATTGGTAAATCCAATTGTGCATGACTTAAGCGGATTAAAAAAAATACGTATAACATGATTATACTTAATTTTTTTAAGTAGTTTAAATACACACAAGTTTTCACTAATAACCGTATAATATAATATACTTCCAATTTAGTCATATCCAAAAGTGCATGACTCACAATGCCCAACGATAGTGAAAAAATTAAAAAAAACCTGCAATGTGCGAGTCGGACTCGCGCACTAAGGATTCGGAACAAATCTATAGCTATATAAGTTTAAAATTATTAAAAATATTTTATTACATGATATATATAATGTAACAAAATATTTATGCATTGCGCAATTTTTCTTTTATCTGTGCTAATACGTTGCTTCGTACCAAATTTTAAGGTTCTGAGTTCACGGGAAGTACCCTGTAGGTTTTGATTCCCTTACGAATGTTGAAAATTTACGGTATAAACAGCTGCATCTTTTGATTGCGTTTGCTTAGAAGTTTGATTTTTTCACAGCTCTAAGGGACAGTAGATTTGAGTATTGGATTTGAATTTCAGCTTGATACCTCCACGCGTTCCTGAGAAAAAAGGTCATGACAGACAGACGGACAACAATGTGATCCTATAAGGGTTCTGTTTTTCCTTTTGAGCTACGGAACCCTAAAAAATTATAAATTGTAGTTTTGTTTATCAATGAGATCCAGTAGCAGTCATTGAAGTACACCTTGAAGTAAGTCCGTCAAGTCCGGAGGTAAGGTATAAATATCTATTATACTCTATAACTAACAAAACGAGGCTAAACTCGGCACATCTAGTTCTCCTCATCGAGGAGTTCCAGTAGCAGCCATCAAAAGTATACTTTCAAGTCACTCTATCAAGTTCGGAGGTAAGGTCTATTCATAACTAACAAATCGAGCCCAAACTCGGCACATCTAGTTCCCCTCGTCGATGAGTTCCAGTGGTAGTCTTCAAAGTTCACTTTCAAGTTACGTTATCAAGCCCGGAGGTAAGGTCTCATCATAAATAACAAAACGAGTCCAAACTCGGCACATCTAGTTTTCCTCGTGGAGAAGTTCCAGTAGCAGATACCGACACACCTTCAGGTCTATGAAGTCCAAGACGTATAAGTATATTTGTTTATATATAAATCCTGCGTACTTCTAGTGAAACAAAATATTGTAACAAGCATCTGTGATTGTAAAATAATATTATTAATATCTTACCTTGGTCAAATAGTAGTATCAAAGGAGATGTTTCAGAAATGTATGGAGCCTGGGCTAGCACTATGTACACTATACGTAAATATCGCTATATAACATAGTAACTGTTTTTCATTGTTGACTAGCTCCTGACATACAGGATTCCTAGTTCAGGAGTTAGGGCTCAATCGGAACAAGTGTAACATTTATTTGAGTTCTAATAAATTTATTATTATTATTATTATTATTATTGTTAGTTTTCTTTAACTTCGCTCCGTTTCAATTTACGTTCAAATTAACTTGGTCAAGGAGAGCAACACAACATTAAATTAAACATGGTGGACACACCACAGACTAACTAGTAATTTCTACCCGAAGATCACACAGAGAAAACTTGAAAAATGTCATTTTGACATTGACGTTTGATTGACGTGTATCGTAATAACTTCAATAAAAAACAATACGAATTTCGAAAATCTTGGGATTCGATAAAATTAGACTACAGGATATTCTACTCGATTGCGGCAGCACATCTTTTATCATCTATTAGAGTAGTTAGAGATTGGTTATAACGAAACGAAACGAAGGCTTGAACGTTATTTTGTTTATTAAACTTTCCTGCTGCTTCATTCTTTAGTGCCTATCAATATATTCTGGACTTCGATAATTCATAGGTGAGCAGTGAACTGTACAGTATCTGACAAGTGCAAGTTAATGTTAAAGTAGTTAACTATTCCTATTACACCGTAACAGCTGGGAAGATACCAACTATTTTAGTTCAGTTAGGCAGCAGCAGCATAATCAGCCTATAATGTTCCCACTGCTGGGACATACACCTCCTTTTTCTGAGGGAAGAATCTACCATGCTAGCCCAGTGCCTAACTAAACACTATCAATTTTTCAAACAAGTTCTATGTTATATAATTAGATTAACTAATACTAGATTAGCGACATCAAAAATATGTAAATAAAATAACTTGGTGGGACTTATGATTTTATTCGTTTTCATCATCCCTTATAAATATTCTATCCAGGAATAACACCGGTAATTCTATGCTCTCTTGGTACCGAGACCAACACAAATAACACACAATGTTCATGACGTGAGCACTGCAATCCATTGTCCGTTGTCCAGATACAATTTCTATAATAGCTAATTATTTTATCATACCCACTTGAGCCTTCCCTTGCCAGCAATATGTAGGTATAAAATGTTCATTCTGAGCTATGTCAAGATTTTATACGGCCTCTTACTAAAAAAGGATCAAGTTAAATGGAAATTACCATAATTATTACATTTATTTCTTAATTTATTTACACATTATGTTTATAACACTTTTATAAAAGTGATTAAGGATGGACTAAATGTCTCAGTTTTACAATTATTATCCATAAAAAAATTATTCATTTTTATATTTAGGTCAGGACTTAAAATTATTTATTTATTTTAATTAGATCTTTAGTTGCATAAAACATGGTAAGTACAGATAAAGTTCCTACATTTGTAAATGAGGATTCATGTTTAATAAATCTATCTATAAGTAAATATTTTTTCATTGTCATGCAATCAAAGTACACAATGAAAATAAAATGAATTTAAGTTACAATATAATTATTACAAGTCATAATAATACAGAACGTCAGCATTTGAAAATAAAATGTCAAGAACCATAAATAAATTAAGGAATGCTAGTCAATTTTTAATACATACAGCACAATGTCAAAAATCATAACTACCAACAAGGTCAAACTTATATCACTTATAGAGAAACAAAAAGACACAACAAGAAATTATAACATATTAAAATTTTTATCTTAATTATATTACAAATTACATAAATTAAGCATATTTAGTCCGCCTAAAACAATGAGGCTCAAAATGTTTTGAGTAAACACTGCTAAGTTTTGCTGATTACCTATAATCACGACCAGTAGCGATTATAAAACTACTACGGGTAGCTGATTCCTAAGGAAAGCTTTAAAATAATATATTAAAAAAATTAATATATTAAATATATAGTACACTTTTATATCAAGGTATTTAACAAAAAAACAAGTATGAGTATCTGTGCATAAATACAATACCTCAATACCTACAACAATTAATACAATATTGATTTAGTTAGTAAAGTAAAAGTAAGTAAGTAAGGTATATGAATATTTAATTATAATATTATTCATACCAAACATTTAAAAAAAATTATGTACATATTAAGCTTTAGATATTGTTAATTAATCCATAAATCCTAACAAATATCCTCCACAGCTGAACATAGACCTCCTACATAGTTTGTTTGCAAAATAACTGCAGTTGCCAATCCTCCTGCCAAGCTAGTCAACTATCACAAAACCTATAACTTTTGACTTCTGATAATGACTAATGGTAACGGTAAGTATATTATCATGAACTTTTTTCTACATCATTAATTGAGAATATTATCTTATGTTGTTGTGTTAATGTGTACCATTTTTTTTTTTTTGCGGATGGAAAATCATCAAATGACGCCTTTCGCTCTGGGTGGAGTGGAAGGGAGTGTCAGACTTTTACTGACTAAAAACCATCCGTGTTCCTTCAGTGCCCTTACGTTCCGGAGCCGTGGTATCTCTTTCGAACAGCCCGCAGCCCCGGCAGGCGTCGGCCCTTGCGGGCCCCTTCACGCTGCTGACAGCTCTTTGAGGCGCGCGTGGAACAAAACGCGCCGTCGACACGGCCTGTCGTCGTTAGACGGACGGACGGCGAGCTACCCATTGCTCGCCGTCCACAGGCCCGCGCCTACGGTGGCCGGGGGCCACGACGTAGCCCCCGACGCCCGGGGCGTCTCCCGCGGCGGCCGGGAAGGAAAGCTGCTGCTCTCTCCTTCTCCCGCTTCGCCACCTCCTTCGCTAGCATCACTGCTTCGCAGAAGGTGGTGACGGCATCCCATTCCGTCTCGCTCCGGACCATGGCTTCGACCAGGGCCGGACGCGAGAGGTCGCCGCCGCCTATCGCCGCTACGAGGACACGGCGGTGCTCCGCCCAGGCAGGGCACACCTCCACGGTTTGCTCCACCGTGTCCTCTGGTCGATCCTCGCAGTGGGAGCACTCGGGCGTTTCCTCCCACCCGATTCGGCGCAGGAACCTCCCGAACACACCGTGTCCGGTGAGGACCTGCGTCAGGCGGAAGGTGGGGACGCCGTGGCGTCTCTATAGCCACTCCTCAAAGAGGGGTCTTATCGCCGCTATAGTGGCGTGCCCAGCACGGGGTTGCGACAGTCGCTCTCTCCATGTCGCCATGAGATCATGCCGGAAGTCTGTCCGCTGCACGACAACTTGCCGCGGCAGCGGGGTTTCCCCCCGGCATAGTGCCTCCGCGCGCCATCCGTGCAGGCGCGCGAGGACTATCGCCTCCAGATCCCATGGCGGCAATCCGGCAAGGAGGCACGCTGCCTCGCGGGAGATCGTGCGGTAGCCTCGAACCATTCTCACGGCAACCACCTTTTGGGGCGCGTTCAGGTGGTGGACAGCAAGCCGCGCCAAACCACGCGCCCACACCGGGGCACCGTAAAGGGCCATGGACCGCACAATCCCCGCGTAGAGCCTCCGGCAGGAGGCGTTTGGCCCCCCCAGGTTCGGCAGGAGCCGCCTGAAGGCAGCCCCGGTCCGTTCCAGTTTGGGAGCCAAACGTCGGAAGTGCTCAACGAAGTTCCATCGGCCGTCGAGGACGAGTACTAGGTACTTCAACGTCGACTCGACGCCGATGGATACCCCTCCTACCATCGCTGAGGATCCCGGTGGTGGCCTGTTCCGAGGACCATGGAAGGGCATGGCCTCGGACTTGTGCAGAGCCACCTCAAGACCCAGCTGCCGGATCCTCTCAACGACTATCGCAACCCCGCGTGTCATAGTTTCCGCCGCCGCCTCGTACGACCCCCCTGTGCCAGTACCAGCGTGTCGTCAGCGTAGCAAACTACGCTGACGCCGGTAGGGAGGTCGGCGCGCAGCACCCAGTCGTAACCGATGTTCCACAGGGGCGGCCCCAGAACCGAACCCTGTGGGACACCGCACGACATCTCTCGCCGGTTCCACTCACCGTTGCGACCGGGGTAGATGACGGCCCTATCCGTCAGATAGTCCCCGACTATACGACGGAGATAGGTCGGCACCCGGTGATACCGGAGTGCCTCCCTAATGCAGCTCCAGGGCATGGAGTTGAAGGCATTGGCGATGTCGAGAGACACCGCCAAAACAACCCCCCCGGCAAGATCCGGCCCCGTCCCCGCAAGGTGCTCGGCGAGGCGGTTTGCAGTGACTCTTTCAAAGAGCTTGCCCACCTCGTCGAGCAGCACCACGGGCCGGTATGCGGACGGAGAGTCCGCAGGGCGCCCCGGCTTCCGAATGAGGACCAGCTTCCCCGTCTTCCAACGAAGCGGGAATTGGCCTCTCTCCAAGCATGCGCTTAGGAGCCCCTCCAGTCGGGGCCCGAGAGCCTCCGAGGCCAGGACCCAGGCTTTGCTAGGCAAGCCATCGGGTCCTGGGGTGATATTCCTGGCCTTGAGCCTACGTACCGCCACTCTCAGGTCTACCCCGGTCCCTTCCGGGATGCCGTCATCGTCGTCCTGGTGGTCCGCTTCCGGCACCGCAGGTGGCGGAGCCATAGGCGGGGGCGGATGTTCCCCTCGCGTAGGAAACAGAGCGCTCACCACGTCCTCCACGAGCTGAGGCCGGAGACTCTGCGTCAGCGGGGGGGGCCAGGTGCGGAGTTTATCCCGCACCATCTTGTAAGGGCGCCCCCACGGATCTCTGTCAAGAGTCTCCAGCATCTCCTCACGGGCCCGATCCCGGGCCCGCATGACAGCCTCCCGGAGGGCGGTCTTCGCCGCTCTGTATCCCTCGTACAGCTCCGCCTCAATGGCTGCTGCATTCGGTGGACGAATGCGGAGCCTGCGATGCCTGGCGTACAGGTGCCGCGCGGCGACACACGCCTCGCGTAGAGACGTCAGCTCACGCGACCACCAATACACCTAACGCCGGGCGCTTCCTGGCCGGACGCGGGGTATTGCCACATCACACATCTCGGACATGGCCTCCTGGAACCACCCTGCCTCATCATTGACGTCGGCAGGCCTATCCGGTGATGACACCCAGGCCTGCACGATCGAGGCTTCCAGGAGGAGCTCCCGGTCCAGCTGCTTCAGCGCCCAACGCGGACCACTCGGGGCCTGTTGGACTGGCGCGCTCGAGGGCTGGGTGGAGACGTCAAACCGGATGTACCGGTGGTCGGAGTAGGTCTCCACCCCCTCCATGACTCGCCAGTCAATGACACGCGGCGACAGAGCGGGGCTAGCGAACGAAATGTCCACCACCGATTCGCCCCGCATCCGCACACACGCGGGGACAGAACCCCGATTTAGGACGACCAGGCCTGTCTCCAGAGCCCAGTCTTCCACCATCCTACCCCGCACATCTGTACGACGAGAACCCCAAGCCAAGTTCTTGGCATTGAAGTCCCCGAGGACAAGCACGGGGAGGGGATAGCTTCCGACGACGACTGCTCTCAGCTCTGCAAGAGAGTTGTGGAGCTCGGCGAGAGATCGGTTCGGGGAGAAGTACACCCCCACAACGACGAACTCCCCGAACCGTGCTGCTACGCACCCCTGACCCCTCCTGACACCTTCAAGGGTCGGAGTACCGGCGGCGGCCGAAGAGATGATGGCCACTGAGCCGTTAAGGTCCGCCACCCAGTCCTTCCTAGGCCAGACAAAATACGGCTCAGCGACCACAGCGATGTTAATCGACCACTGCGCCATGCTCTGGAGCAACAGATCCTGAGCGCAGGCGCAGTGGTTGATATTCGCCTGGAGGAAGCTTAATGGGGCCGTTATAGGCATTCCATTTCAGCTTCCTCCACGGGGCGCCCCTCTGCAGGCGTCGGTGTCGCGGCGGCGGCAGCGGCGACAGTGACAGCGGCGGCGGTGGCAGTTGCAGCTGCGGCGGTGGCCATAGAGGCGGTGGCGGCGGGGGAGGGCCCTCCCTTACCCGCGGCCTTGGCCTTGGCGGGTGACACGCAGGCCCTGCTTCCGGCCCAGTGATCGGCTGGCTTGCCAGTCGCCGCACATGCATCACAGTGCAGCGTGGCGCAGCAGGTCGCCGATATGTGTCCGAGCTGACAGCACCTTAAGATTAAGACTTATTTATTCATTTATTATGTTATGTATATTTATATTTATTTTAATATAAGTATGAGATATTTATTTATTTTCTAATAAATATTGTAATGTAATTGTTGCTAATGTATAATAGAATTAATGGAGTGCAATAAAAATTAGTGCATCTGATTACAGGCAATAAATATTTTGTGAAATTAAATATACTTTGCCCTATATTTATGTACTTGAACACAAACATCATTTCAGGTTGATACTTACATATTGTTTGTGACGTCTATGTAATATAGAAAATGATTTATGCGTTGTAGGGCAATAAGGAGAGTTTCCTTTAAAGCTGAACATAAAAGTGTATGTATATGTATAACATTATGTGATTCATATTAATGGACATAACTACTAATCACAATGACAAATATTATAGAACAATGGGAAAACATTAATATACTCGCTGATATCCCAAAAGTTTCCATAATCCTACCAAATCAAAATGTACACTTTTGTTATGACTTTCGAATGACCGTTCAAATTAAGGAGCATTATCATGAAGAATTTACAATTTGGGAGTGCACATATTTGACAAAATACATTACAACGTTCGTTCAAAACATGAAATATTACACTTTATATTCAAAACAATAGATATTAATCAGTACAAGTAGCAAATGTAAGCACAAAATAAACTTACCGATGAAAGGTAATATTATCAACTTTTCGTTGACTGATGCTGTAACATCGTAAAATGCTACAACTTACCATCTTTTTCACCTTACCTTATAACTAAAACTCACAAAAAACACTACATTCAATTACCTGTTTGCTTATAATATCTATGTTATTCACAAAAGCTTGACATCGTTTATGTCAAATAAAGGTGGGAAAAATACAAAAACGCATGCCTAGAAAAAGACGAGAAATATAGTTTTGCTTCTCCCTTACTCTTATGTCTAACTATATACGTGCATTCCTTTCACACGCTGATGACGTCACTGAATGTTTAGTCTATACGATACTAAGTCTATGTGTCAAAGTCGTCAAACGTCATATCTAAAACAACTGTCATGGCTGCCCTTATAATAGGGTTATCATAACAAAAATATTTTCAATTGATCATTTTTGTACGCCTATACCCGTTTTCAAATTTATTTGTTAGTATTTTATGAAATTCCTCAGTTTTTTTACAATTTACCTATGAAGTGTAGCACAGTGGTAGCCCAAAATAAAACTTCTGCTTTGGTTTTTGGAATATTTTTTATTTCTACGGCGATCGATATTTTTCTGCACGAGCTGCTGTAAATAAATTATTCTGTGACTGTAGCTCGGCGTGCGGTTTCGTCCTATTTAGTAAAAATATAATACAAGGCTGCTAAAACCACCGAAAATTTTAACATTAGAGCTGATAAAAATTTATTATAACTAAATAAAACAAAATTAAACTGCCATTTACATTCAATGGCTTTCCACATGATGATGAAGACTTTTAAAAATAGATTGAGTTGAACAATTGATAATTTCAAAAAATATCGTGTTTACGCTGCTTGATAAATCCACACCATAAGCCAGTAAAACCCCTTTATTAATGCAAAAATAGTAATTAAACGATTTAAAAAAATAATTATAAGTTCAACAATCATTTATCTTTCTGAAAATGTGCTTTTTACATCATTTTTATGTATAATATGATTGCTAGATATGATTTCATGCGACAAAACGTTGGAATCTTAATTTTTAGGACCTAGCAGAACATACATGTGCGCTTCGCGCTAAGGCATGCAAGCAATAAACCGCTATCTATCGCTAATCTCACAAATTTAAGGGGGAAAGTTATATATAAACAAAATTAAAAAGGAAAATAGGAAATATTTCATTTTAATTACCTATAAGTTCTCCGCACTTGAATCGCGCCCTGTTAATTTACGGAGTGAGCAGAGACTGATTATTCTGTAACCGCTATGTACTTACTGTTGCTACTTATAAGTTATTTTTTTTTTGGTTTTTTAATTTTTTTTAAATTAATTGGTTAAGGCTACATTCGAATTCAGTAGATTTAACTTATTCTTATTTATTAAGATTTTTAAAACGAATTTTAACGACGTAGTTTATTTATGTTGGTTTTATTTTAAGCATATTTGCAGCCTATAGCTTACATTCGCACACGTATTATTGGCATAATCGCTTTTAGGGTTTATTAAGTGTATTGTTTTATTTAATTAAAGTTTAAAATATATAATAATACATGTCTAAATCAGATAAACCAATAATGTCAATATCAGTGAAGCAATTACAAGAAATATTCTCTTGTATACAATCGTTGTTTGATTTAATATCGAACATTGATAAAACCACGGTTCGTAAAACTTTCTTGGCTCGGATGCGAATCATAGATGAGCTGAGACATGATATCATACGTTAGTGGACGACACTAACTTATTACATTTAGAGCTCCACTGGATTACTTTTGTGTAACTAAGACCAATTATTGCAAGATGTCAAAGTCACTCTTCATTACGCAATAGCTTTAACAAAGATTAATTACCGTCTCAAGGGAATGCTGTAATTGTGTTTTACTCTCACGTGCCAAACATTGTTTCTAGGACTTTACGATAATAAAGGTGTGCAATTTTGTATACCTTATATGAACTACTGCACTTATTGAATCTTATAGGGATGCAATTTCATATCCAGGTTCAAAATTCGCTGCAACGCGGATTTAGGTTCACTTATAGCAAAGGAACGAGTCGATATTCTTGGGTACGAGCACATAGACTCTTAAACTTGCTGAATGGTTTCGTCAGTTCCCGCCTTTTCTAAGTTGATCCTGTTCTTTAGAATCTCTTTACCCACTGTTTAATTAAATTAGTGTCCGAGCACTAATTTAATTAAACAGTGGGTAAAGAGATTAGACTCACTAATACGCCGTAGTTCAAATTTGACACGAAAAAGACGTCGAACAGTCACGTAAGATCGAAGGTTCTCGTAATAGTTGCGGACACAGTACGCGCGCTTTTTTCCCGTATAGCAACTCATGGTAGGCAGGTCATGGAAGCCTGCGCCCCTCCTTTAACGTTTCAAAATTAACGCATTTTCAAAAATTTATTTCATTCTGAGCATCCTGTACTATATGTACAATTAGCTGGCCTTATGGCTAAATAGCGATCTCTTCCTACCTTGTTGAAGGAGATCATATTCATTCAAACATATATAGAAGTTTACTTATAAACACTAAAAAATTGGATTTGATGTAATTTAATGACTAGGTAGCGTAGTGCCTAAACCTTCATCTTTCGGCTATGTTGCTGCGGGAGAACGGGATTGAATTACGTACGAATTTTTTGCATTGCCCACAAATAATTGTTCCGAATCTGGTTGAACCCACGTGCATTATTTTGTACACGGTAGAGCCATGCTGCAGCTATATTAGTAGTATAGTTGTAGCACGAATGTTTTCGCTCAACCGGGGAAAGATGACGCTGTCACAGAATACCAGCGTAAAATAGCAGCTTAATGCTGCTGTGTTTTGTATGGTGACTGTAGAGAACCGAAAACTCCTTTTACTGGAACTGAGGCATCCATCTCAGTCCTTACATGTCACAAAGCATCTGCATTTTGATTCGTAGACGAGCTTAAATGTAGATGTATGTCTATGGGCCACTTACCATCAGATGGACTGTGTTCTCGTTTGTCACCCTATCCTATGAAAAAATGTATATAATTTATGTATGGAAAACGAGGTTACGTATGTATATTAGAAAAAAAAAACTATCGAGCTCACGGATATTCCGTTTCAGGCTGCAAAAATAAAAAAACTAAGGTAACTAATTTATACGGGATACAATACTTGCAAAGAATACCTGCTTAAAACAATAGTGCACTATTTTGAGATTTACTCACTTTACTAAATGATATTATATGGAATGGTGAGTATATTATATAATAACGTTTGCCCAAGATCCTGATCCTGGTTGCGGCAGGAGCTCTTGGGTGATGTGTATAATAAATTGATGTAGTCGAATTCCCAATATAAAAATCTTGACTTTAATTGCATTAATTTTGTATAATTCAAGAACTAAAGGATGAAAACAGGATTTCTATACATTGAAAGATAATTACAAAATGTACATAAAAGGGGAATTACTGTGTTAAGTTAAACTATGATATCGTGTATTGAGGAAGACTAGAACCTTTATTTTAATTCGAATTTTTTGATTGGCCCGGGTTTTTTCATTGTTTCGTTAAAACACTACATGCTCTCCGACGTTGAAGTGATCTATTTCGCTTCAATTGTCAATGTGACGAGGCGATTATAGGCCCGAAGAAAATGCCCTTTTTTGGTCTTGACTTCAGCTACTCTAGCAACACCATCCTTTCCAGGAATGAGTTTAGTGACGCTCCCCAGAAGCCATAACAGTGGGGGAAGATTGTTTTCCTTCACCAAAAGCATTTTTCCTATAGTCAGAACAATGCAAGAGATGCGCCATTTCTTATTTTGCTGTAGGAGATGAAGCGTTTTGTTAATGATTATAATTAACAAAACGCTTCCAAAAATGTTGTTTTTGCTTTTCCACTCGCGCAAATCTAGCTAGTGAGTTGATATGCCTGTCTTCGATTTGTGGATATGGAGCTGAGGTAGTTGTCCGTTCAATAAGATAATGGGAAGGAGTTAAATATGTTAGATCAAGTGGATCGGTTGATAAGGATGTAAGCGGTCTGGAATTCAGGTCAGCTTCAATCTGAGTCAGACAAGTTGAAAGCTCTTCAAATGTGAATTGAGTGAGGCTCATAATACGTCTCACATGATGTTTGACGGACTTTACGACGGCTTCCCACAGTCCGCCAAAATGAGGAGAATAGGCTGGGATAAATTTAAATTCTATACCTTGTTCTGCGGTGTCTGAAGTTATGTATCTGAAGTGTACCTAAGAAAGGAAGATAGTTCATTGCAGGCACCTACGAAATTGGTACCGTTATCTGAATAAATGCGCTGTGGTTTTCCTCGTCGAACTACAATCCGATTTACGGCTGCGAGATATGCCTCCTTCGTAAGATCCGTAACCAGTTCTAAGTGTACAGCTTTCACTGCTAAACAAACAAAAATAAAAATTTAAGATTTTATTAAGGTACTGCCTCTACCTTTACGATTGACTATCAGCACAGACCCGCAATAATCTACTCTAGTGCTCAAAAATGGGAATTCTAAGTGAGTCACCCATAGTAGGCTGCACGAAAGTTGCTTTTAATCTATTACAACGTATACAATCATGAACAATAGCCTTCGCTAGATTTCTACCGCCAAAACGCCAGTAAGTTTGCCTGATGTCCACCAACAGCAGTTGAGGACCTGCGTGCATTAAGCATTTGTGTTTCATTTCAAATATGATTTTGGTTAAATGATGCTTGCTACATATTATAATAGGGTGCTTAATATCGTAATTGTAGTACGATTTGCTAAGACTACCACCCACATGTATAACACTGCAATAATCCATGAAAGGGGAAAGGGATAACAGTCTGTCTTTCTTAGGTAGGGAATTACCTGACTTCAGAATAGCATATTCTTTAGGAAACTTTTCCATTTGAGCGAAACGTATAGTATTAATTTCGAAGAATTTAATTCTGAACATGAAAAATGATTGGTGTTATGAATATTACTTCCTCTACAATTATTAATGAACCTTTGTTTAATTTTGTGAAATTGGATGATTTATTGATTATGTTAGAAATGACATTGTCGGTTTGCGTATTTATGTCTGTATGTAAGGATATTTGTGGAAGTTGATTTATTTGAATGGAGGGAATTTTTGGAAACTTGATTGGGTCATAATGTAGAAAATCGGGTCCGGACCACCACAAAGAGAAAATTCTGAGGAAATCGGCCTTCATTCCGCGCGAAACTAGGTCCGCTGGATTATCTTTGGACGGTACGTAGTTACATTTATAACCAGTTGTACTATCTTGTATCTCACATATCCTGTTCCGAACAAAATGCTTCAGTCGACTCGGAGAAGTCGATAGCCATACCAGGAATATTACTCTGACTATTGAATCTGACCAAAAATAGCCATAACGGATAGGTATACTAAGTGACTCCAGTACCTTTCTAAAAAGTCTCGTTCTTAACAAAGCACCTCTTTCTTTTATATCAAAAGGCCAACGCACATAGGTCCATCTTGTCCGATTGATCTGATGTAGAAACACGCTCCAAATGCGCTCTCGAAAGCATCTGTGAATAACTATGTGGATTTCCATTTTAGTAAGGGTTTTAACATGGCATATCCAACGAGGTATTTCAAGGGAGTTTAAAGAAGAAATTGATTGCATGGCATCTTTACACTGTTCTTTTAAGTCCGTACCAACTTCTTCGTCCCTACTAACCCCAATGGATCAAACACCTGGCCAATAAGGGATAAGATGTTGCGTTTAGTGTAAAAAAGATTGTCTAACTCAGTACGCCAATATAAACCTGAAGTTTTGCTCAATGTCAATGTCAATGTCAGTCACCTTTAATGGAAGAAATTGATTCCAAAATTTCACCGAAATTTGACTGCCATATACGAAGATACCTTCGCAGATTATTAGGTTTTAATGACACCTCTGCAAGTATTTATTACGGATTCTATGGATGAGCCACTGCACAAATAATCATCAACGTGAAAATTATGCTTGATAGTATATTGAACATTGATATCTGGGATTGATCATCGAGGGAAGTTAAGCATTTTGTGACAAAATAAGGCCCCATGCGGTTTCATATGTATTGAGAGTATACGTCATTAGAGGTTCTGAAGGCTCGACTTCTTAGTCGAGCCTTCTCGACTTCTTAGCTGACTTCTTAGTCGAGCCTTCTGAGAGAAAATGTATCGTGTTTTCTTGAACACGATATATTTTCTCTATGTCAGCTGCAACAACATATCTATGCTCTCTAAAGTGAATCAAGGTGGACATAAGATGTTCTTGTACGGTGGAGCCTACCATTTGGGTAGAGTTGAAAGACTTACCCGAGGTGCTCAAAGCCGAAGCGTCGAAGAATACACGTAATTTCGTAGTTGTGCTTGACTTACGTACGATACCATGATGTGATAGGAAATAAGAAAGTTGTGTAAGCATTGTTTTTATTTTGCTTTCAGTCATATGACGCAACTCAATGTACTCTTTCATTAATTCTAAACGTTGTTCTTTAAATTGAAAATCTTTCTTAAGTCTGCATTTCAAGCACAAAAAACCATATTTTTTGGCCATAGTGTACGAGTCTCCAAGCACATTGTGTGAATCTCTCGAAAGTATTTTTACAATAAATTGACCGTTTTTGCATCTTCTTGTATTTTCCTCAAAGCTCTGCTCGCATAGTCGCTCTTCGGAAGACATGTGATACTTCGCAGGTACAAAATCCAGTTTCCAGAAGCGAGTAAGTAGCGAGTCATCTATTGGAGTGTGAGTAAAATGACAGATAGAAGATGTTGGCTGAGTAGACTGAGGAATACAGTCAGATATGATCCAAACAAACTTTGATTCATGTAGCTTTGGCTAGTTTTTTCCTAAGCTAATATGCATGTAACCTAAAACATCCCAGAAGACCTCTGCTCCAACTAGGATGTCGACTGCGGAAGGAAAGTTGTAAAAAGGATCCGCTAAATGTATTACTTTCGAAATATGGATATTATGTATATGATAGTAATGACTGACAGATCTGTGGTAAATCATAACAATTTATGTTGGTCGTAAATCTACCGCAGTACGATTGGATAGTAAGATCACATGACTCTGTCGTACTAGAAGACTGGTTATTAATACCTGAGGCTGTAGAGTCCGTTGCACGTTTTACCAGACTCAGCTTTTCATTCAAACTCTACTTTATAAAGTTTGCAGTGCTGCCAATTTCCCGAAGGAAACGAGCCGTGTGTGTGTAGGACTATGAATATCCTTCACCTTCACTAGTGCTGTGGATAGCAAGACAATATGATAATATTTCTAAATTATAATAAAAAAAATAGTTTTTAATTATAAAATGTAAAGTTAAAAAAGCTCCATTAATCATTTTGAGCTAGTGCCTGAATACTATCCCACCTAATTGTAAGTGTTGATAAAGCTGACAGTCACTAAAACCTATTCGCTCTTGCCTTAAAGAGACTAATATTGTAATCCGATGAAAATACAAATAGTGGTAAATTATTCAATTCATTTTTGTGTATTATGAACGGCGAAGCAAATCGTTTGGTTCGAATGCGTGGTATATCGAGAAAAAACAGAGACGAGGTGGTCTGATGATGAACTTATTGCCAACATGAATTTCAAACAAAGAATGCTATATATGCGTTGTCAGATTAATTGCGTATTACTATTTTAGTTGTGTTTTTTTTTTAATTAACTATAAAACTATAATATTTTTTTAAAAAGCAGTCATCATGTTTTGCCGTAGTACATAACCACATTTATTGTAATGTATACGAAGAGTATAAGTAATAATTTTCAATTAAAATAAACAACCTGAGCTTAGCATAACTTATTTTTATTTTTTATTTTTATGCTAAAATAACAAAATACCTAAGATCATAATATCAACAGCAATTATCCTAGTCATCATTCATTGATATTTTACGGCTGAGATTGATAACGGGAAAAATATACATCGCAGCAAAAAAGTGCAATTTCCTGCAAGCAATATAAATTGGTTTTATCAATCTTCTCCCAGTTCAATCCGGCTTACAAGAGATTAACGTAGGCGCTTGCATGTGGAATCTAATGAAATTTCATGTAAAGGTTTTCCTTGATTTTCAAGCTTATATTTGTGGGAGAGATATACACGAGGACAAGAATGAAATTATTGTTTAACATAATCTTACAGTAAATATATCGCTTGTTGACAATTATTACGAAAAAATATAAATAATTACTTTTCACGCCGTTCACACATCTGAACTTTACTTTCTATATAAGTTTATTTTATATCACAATTATATTCTTAGTCATACGTGTTAGTGTAGTTATGTATTATTGTTAAAGCTCATCATCATCATCCTCATCATTACAGCCCTTCTCAATATCCACAGCTGAACATATGCCTCCCTCAAGGAATGCCACAAAGCACGGTCCTAAGCCACTTGCCTCCATCGACTTCCTCCATGTCTTACCAGGTCGTCACTCCATCTAGTGGGTGGACGCCCTATACCTCGTCCGCCGATACGAGCCGTCATTCGAGAACCTTTTTTCCCCATCGGTTGCCGGTCTTCGAGCTATATGGCAGGCCCATTGCCACTTCCGACCGACGTTGGGCCATATCAGTTACTCTGGTTCTACTGCGGATATCCCTGTTTTTAAATATATCACGCAGAGAAACCCCGGAAATAGCCCTCTTTATATCTTGCTGAACGACTTTGAGCTTTCTCATACGGTCGGCAGTGCAGGGCCACGTCTCAGATCCATAGGTCTTTACTGGCAACACGCACTGGTTGTACAGTCTCGTTTTCAAGTTTTGAGGTATACCTGACGAGAAGATGTGTCGTAATCTCCTGAACGCTACCCAGCCGAGTTGAATCCGTCGATTGAGCTCTTGGTCTACCAAGTGGGACTTACCTAGTCGGACCATACAAATACCCAGGTAAACATACTGGTCAACAACTTCGATCTCAGTGCTCCCAACAACTACTGACATAGGTGTGACTTGGATGTTACACAAGACTTTTGTTTTGTCCAAGTTCATCTTAAGACCTACCCGTTGGGAGACACTATTGAGGTCATTGAGCATAGGGCTTAGGTCCTCCAGCGATTTTGCCATAACGAATATATTGTCCGCAAATCGAAGGTGCGTGATGTACTCGCTATTGATGTTAATACCGTATCCTTTCCAGTCCCGTGTCACCCTGTCTTACATCTCTATCCAGTTGAATAGGTTTCGTACTCTGGTTCTGTACTCGGATAGCCATCGTAGCCCTATTGTACAAACATTTCAGTACTTTGAAATACCGACTGTCAACATGGCACCGCTGAAGGGACTGCAGCACCACCAAAATTTCGATGGAATCGAAGGCTTTCTCATAGTACACATACACAAGATAAAGTGGCAGATTGTTTTCGTCTATCTTCTTTCAGCCTTGTCCTGTCGTTACTATGCTCGCCATCGTAGTCACGAATAGCGGGGCCGCCGGATACTGGGGGCTTTTTATTTGTGTCGTTGCTCGTGGGGGGTATATTGCCACTGTAGCCACGCTTGGCTAGTGGGTTACCAACCGCAATTTTTTATTGCTTTTTGCTGTTATTAGAAAGTTGCTGCTGCCCAACTTCTGCTTCGGGTTCCCTTTGTCGCCTCTTACGTCCCTACGGTAAGATATGGGATAGTGGGTACACTTACCCGCCACTACACCGCAATATGCAATGCTTTTCTGTTATGTTCCTATTGAAATGATAAGAAACCTAAAGGAAGTCCTTGGGGATAACAAGTAACAACGCCTTCGAGGTCACCATTGCTTAATATTGGAATAGAAACTCAAATAATATTAAAAAATCTAATAAATATAATAAATTATTTATTTTTTGTTTTCAAGTATATACTTTGCAGGAAAAATATTAGCTGTTACTATTTATTTAGCTATTTTCCTTAGCAAATTTTTGAGGTTATCATTCTGCCGCACAAGATTCATGTTTTCCTCTTTTATTAAGTTATTTTTGGTTGTATACTCTTAAACAAAGTTTTCTTCCTGACAAACATTTTCCAAACGTTTCGAATGCCTCCTATACCAAATTGAAATATTTTTTTATAGAATAAGGGTGACAAGCGAGCACACAGTCCACCTGATGTATAAGTGGAGCCTGTGGCCTATAGACATCTACATCTATTTATTCGATTAAGAATCAAAATGCAGATGCGTTGTCACACCTGAGTACTAAGATGGAACTCTCGTCGTTTCAAGTAAAAAGGGTCTGAAGATCTCTACATTCAACTGCTATTTTATGCTGGTATTCTTTAAAAGCGTGGTCCTTCCCCAGCAGAATCGAATTATTCGTGCTACAATCATAATATACCTGCTAGGCTGCAGCTACCACGTAAGAAAGACTTTCATAGCAATATTGTAGAGATTGTGTGAAGGTAGTTAGTGTGAGTTAACTACTAGCATTACCCTCGTCTAAATCTGGCTACAAGCTACAGTTAAGATTAATAATGGAACCATATACAAAACTTTTTGTAAAAAAAATAACGAACGTGTTTATAGCATAAACAAAACACTATTCACAGATATTTAATTTATTATTTCTATGTATATACATACACTGTACATTATTTTTATGTTTGTATTTAATTTACAAAAAGGTTTACTTTATTTAAACTATTCTGAAATTCTATGCGTTCACGTAAAGAAAATCGGATTCGACGAATTGAATTCACAGATTCATTTAAATTGAAGCGAGGATTCCGGTGGACATTGATTGATGCAACTGACTGAGGCAAAAATATGTCGCTTTATACCTTATACATTTTTAATTTCTGTTTCCGACTAATTTTCAGATTAGGTTTGATATATTAATTTCAACTCCTTTAATAAAAAAGGTGGTGTTATCTTATATACCATATATTAGATAACACCAACTCTTAATAACATGGTAATGAAACAGACTCTTGAATAATATAAACAAACCATTGTCAACCCAAAGGTTACAGGATATTTTTAAAATTTTTAAATATTCAGATTTAAAACAATAATAATATGATTTTTTTACTCCCTTTTTCCTTTGTCACCGTGGTGTTTTCTGAACAAGCTTACTTGTTAGTCAACTATGGACAACAATCAACAACAAATTATAACTTTACGCGGAAAATAATGCACATGTGTATGTTGTACGCACTTGGATAATTGAAAGCATTTTTTTTAATTTTTAAAAATATTTATTTAAAATACTGTTAAAACTTAAAATAAAAAATGTTTATTTAATAAAAAAGATTGTTAATATAAATTTTAAAGTTATTTTATTTGCAATAATCATGTATTATATGAGTAAGCAAACCGACAACCAATGGGGAAGAAAGTTTCTCAAGTAGCAACCTCGTTCCGGTAGGGCAGCTGCCCTACACTTCGCTTACCAATATTCGCTTACAAATATAACTTATTATAATAAATATAAAAATTGAATTCAAAATGTTGATAATGAAACAAATTTTTTATTTTATTTTAATATTAAATAACTGTTTGCATGTAAATCGGAAACTATCTTTCAATCACGCAAGTATATTCACACGTGTGCATTGTTTTTTTTTTTCATGAAGTGATAACTATTATTTTACCAAAGAATGCTTAGATTTTATGTTATCAATGGTTATCGAGTTAGATTTTATAGAGTAATACCCATGATTACTACACAAGGAATATAACACAAAACTAATAATGATACAAGAAGAAGAAGATTTAGAAAAGAAGAAGACATTATCTACGTTTTAAATTATTTCGAGTAATCACAAAGGAACATAAATGTCGCTGATTATAATCTGTCATAATGTGATTTTTTTTTATTTGGAGGACAAAGTAGTAAAGTGAAACAGTTGTGAAGTTTAACAAATTAATTATTACGAGCATTCATGTGCAGTGGTTTAGTTTCATATAAGTGTGATCGAACGTGTAAACAGTAGTCGAATGTGACATTAAATGCTATATGTTTTAATAAATTTTATCTGATAATATATTTCTCCACTTGCATTTCTCTATTTAAAGTTGGTTCCAGGTATCTATGGAATGCAGTAGCTGTTTACGCGTATCATCAGGACTCACTGCAAGTTTGTTTGTCAGTTCAAATTAATTAAAAAGATGACGTATTATCTTATAATTTTAACATATGGTATTATATAATATTTTAACGTGGTAGAGCCACGCTGCGGCTATATTATGGTGGTAGCCCGAATGGGTCGGCTCGACCGGAGTTCAATCTTAGTCCTTAGGGGTGATAACTCGTCTGCATTTTGATTCCTTATCGAGGATTAATGTTGTTGTTTATGGACCACAGCATCCACTTACCATCAGGTGGACTGTGAACTCGTTTGTCATCCCCATTCATATATTTTAATATAAGTAATAAATAGAAGAGGTAATGATTTAATCATTCACCATATTAACTATTTCGGATATGGATAATCGCTATTAAAATTTGATATTTTTGAATTGATTGATTCCTATAGTTTATCGTTGGTGTTGCCAACAATGACACTAAAACCCTTTTGAACATGTCCCTTGCATAGAATTCCATAATGAAACCGTGTAATATATATTTCAAATGAAAAGGCATATTGTTTTAAGGCCATGATGAGAACACCTTTTACAAATTTGTTAATACTTTATTTTTATCTTCATCATCATCATCATTACAGCCCTTCACAAGTCCACTGCTGAACATAGGCCTCCCCCAAAGAATGCCACAAAACACGGTCCTGAGCCACCTGCATCCATCGACTTCCTGCATGTCTTACCAGGTCGTCACTCCATCTCGTGGGGGGACGCCCTACACTTCGCCTACCGGTACGAGGCTGCCACTCGAGAACCTTTCTTCCCCATCGGTTGTCGGTTCTTCGAGCTATATGGCCGGCCCACTGCCACTTCAGCTTACTAATCCGTTGGGCTATGTCGGTCACTCTGGTTCTACTGCGGATATCCTCATTCCTAAGTTTATCACGTAGAGAAACTCCGAGCATAGCCCTCTCCATAGCTCGCTGAGCGACCTTGAGCTTCCTCATACGGCCAGCAGTGAAGGACCACGTCTCAGTTCCGTAAGTCATCACTGGCAACACGCACTGGTTGTACAATTTCGTTTTAAGGTTTTGGAGGTATGTCTGACGAGAAGATGTGTCGTAGCTTCCCGAACGCTGCCCAGCCGAGTTGAATCCGTCGATTGACCTCTCGGTCGAAGTTGGACTTACCCAGTCGGACTATTTGTCCCAGGTAAACATACTCGTCAACAACTTCGAGCTTAGTGTTCCCAACAACTATCGGCATAGGTGTGACATGGACATTAAACATGATCTTAGTTTTGTCCATGTTCATCTTAAGACCTATCCGTTGGGAAACACTATTGAGGTCATTGAGCATAGTGCTTAGGTCCTCCAGCGATTCTGCCATAAGGACAATATCGTCGGCAAATCGAAGGTGAGTGATGTACTCGCCATTGATGTTGATACCGTATCCTTTCCAGTCCAGAAGCTTGAAAACGTCTTCCAATGCAGCGGTGAAGAGTTTCGGGGATATGACGTCACCCTGTCTTACACCTCTCTGCAATTGGATAGGTTTCGTACTCTGGTTCTGTACTCGGATAGCCATCGTAGCCCTACTGTACAAGCACTTCAACACTTCGATATACCGACAGCCAACTTGGCACCGCTGAAGGGACTGCAGCACCGCCCAAATTTCGACGGAATCAAAGGCTTTCTCATAGTCCACATACGCCAGACATAGTGGCAAATTGTACTCTTCGGACTTCTTTACTTTACTTTATCTTAAGGAAAAAAAAACAAAACTGAACAACTCAAGCGCTCACGCCCGCCTCGACCAGTGATACATTTTCGACGTTGGATGTACATGGTTTTATTGTAATTCTCACCGTATTAATAATAATTCACTTGCAAATTGCGAGACGTCAGGTAACTTTTTTGTCTATTTCCTTAATTTTGTTACCATTGCTGTGGTTCAAATAGGCAAAATGAAAATGTAAATATATCATTTTAATGAGCGTTATGTTAAATAAAAAAATGCAGGTATTTCATAAATCCAAACATATTGAATCACTCAATTAATACCCATAAAACGTGCATACGTAAGCAGAGAGTTAAAATGTTTTACCTAGATTATTTTTCAAATACCCGTAGTAAGAGATTTTCGGTAATAAAAATCAATCACTTTCTTACATACTCGTAAATATTTTACCCGTGTAGTCGTTTTTAAACAACATTTTAAATATTTACAAGACACACGTGATACATTTGAAATTTATTTCAAGGTTGGATTTGCGACCAGAATATCTGATGGAGCAGAAGTTAAAATGTTTTTAGTAATGCACCAAGGAACGTCTTTGAGATCTCACAAAATTTTTTCTGTGATCCTTCTTTAATATTTAAACAAAATAAAAATTTTAATAAATTTTTAAATATAAATGTGTATTTTAAATTAATTTAAAAATCTATACTTTCTTTCTTATTCTCTTTTATGCAACATAATCCACACATGTATTTTATTCTTATTATTTATAACAAGTTTTTCAAGCACAGTCCAACAACCAATTCAACACGACCGTATAAAATATCTATAGTAAGAGATTTCAAATAAGAAAAGTAACTTTCTTGGATAAATATTTTACCCCTGTAGTCGTTTTTAAGGAAAGTTTTAAATATTTACAAGACACACAAGATACATTTGAAATTTCTAATTTCTCTCAAGGTTGGAAGCAAAATGTCTGAAGAAGCAGAAGTATTTTTAGCAATGCAGTAAAGAACGCATTTAAGATCTCACTGTATATTTTCTGCGATCCTCTTTAATATTTAAACCAAATAAAAATCGGAATAAAGTTGTTAAATATAAATGCCTGAATGTATCTTAAATTTACTTAAAAATCAATTCTTTCATAAATGTAAGTTATTTTGTTTTTAGTTAGAACAAGTAGTAGTACAGGCTTCCTAGTATAACATCTCCACTTCCCTCAGTCACCTCTTAAAAATCCCTTTGAACGAATTTGGATAACGGTGGCCGGTCTCAATGGAAACTAGCCATCTATGTAGGAAAGAAATAGCTCTCACAGTCTGATTGTATACCAATTAAACATGACCGGAGAGAAATTAGGCGCCTAAACAGCTTTACGGTACACTGGAGAGAAACTTCACCAACTTCCTGATTCCGGGATGCTACGGATTTTTTATTGATTCTTCTTCTTCTTGGTCGTGTTCTTCAAAACTGAAGGTCGTGTCCGTATTTTAGTGCCTTCGTAGCGTTGTTCACTATAGCCCTCCATTCTGTCCGGTCCTCGGCTTTTTGCATTGCAGTCGTGAGTGAGAGGCCAGTGAGTGATTTGACCTGGTCTGACCAGCGGCTAGATGATCGGCCGCGTGGTCTTTTGCCCCCCACCTTACCTACGACTATAAGTCTATCCAAGTTATTAGGCGGGCGTCGGGCAATATGACCAAAGTAACTCAGAATACTCTGGTAACACGTGGTAGAGAGTCTGGTGTCAACACGAATCTGCCCCAGGATCGATTCGTTGGTCCTCTTAGCGGTCCATGGTATCCGAAGCATCCTTCTCCAACACCACATTTCGAACGCATCAATCCTTTTCTTGTCTGCTGCTCGAATCGTCCATGCTTCAGAGCCATAAAGGAAGATGGAGAACACTAAAGTTCTGACAAGTCTCTTTTTGGTGACATTAGAGATTTTTCTGTTCTGCCAAATTCTTTTTAATCTAGTCATTGCACCTTTGGCTATTTGGATTCGTCTTCTTATGTCTTGTTCACTTCCTCCTCTGTCCGAAAGTAGCGATCCGAGGTAAACAAACTCACTCACAAACTCTAGGTCCGAGAGTTCTCCAGTCCTAGAGAGTTGACCGGTTCTGTCTATCAACATAACTTTTGTTTTGGACTTGTTAATACTAACTCCAGCCAGTCCACTCTCTACCTCTAATCTGCGAAAGAGTTGAGCGAGTTCTTTTTCCGTTGATGCAAAGAGTGTGGTGTCATCCGCATATCTGAGGTTGCTGATCTTAACACCCCCGATTGAAATTCCTCCCTCCAATCCTTCTAGGGCCCTTCTCATTATATATTCCCCGTAGATGTTAAACAGGATAGGAGACAGGATACATCCCTGTCTTACTCCTTTTTTTGGCTTGAATGGTCCAGATATGACGCCATTGATTCTAACCATGGATTCGCCTTCTTGGTACAGATTGGCAATCAATACTATAAGATGTTGAGGTACGCCCATTTCCCGGAGTATGTCCCATAAACAGTTCCATCTTATGCAGTCAAATGCTTTAGAGTAGTCAATGAAGCACATGAACACAGGTGTATTGAACTCCCGGCTTTTCTCAATTATTTGCCTCACATTCACGATCTGTTCTCTTGTGCCCCGTCCTTTAACAAATCCCGCCTGTTCACTGGGTATTTGCCACTGTAGATAGGATTGTAATCTACTATTGAGTGTATACAGCATTATCTTGCTCGCATGAGATATCAGAGCCACCGTGCGATAATTCCCACATATTCTCGTTGATCCTTTTTTGTGTAACGGAATCACTAGTGATTTTTTCCAGTCAGTGGGCCAAACTCCTGTATTCCATACGAGATTGCATAAATCACGCATTATTTTTATGCCTTGTTCTCCAATGTGCTTTAGTTCTTCAGCAAAAATATTATCTTCTCCAGCTGCTTTATTATGCTTTAGTTTACGCAGTGCACCTCTGATTTCCGACTCCAGAATCTCGGGCTCCTTATCATGGTCTTTTAATTCGCCTAGGGTTCCTACAGATGGCATTGCAGGATGTGCGTATAGGCTCTCACAATATGATCGCCACCTTTCTGTCACTTGATCAACCTCGGTCAGCAGTGTGCCTGTACCACTTTCGATGGCCCAGGTTCTTGGTTTCAGCTCCCGTGTTATACTTTTTATTTTTAGAAACAGGTCTCTAGTATGAAAATTTTGAGCATGATCTTCAATATCTTGACAGATGGAATTAAGGTAATTATCATTATCTCTACGACACAAGCGTTGCACTTTTGCCGAAAGCTCCTGATATTGCTCTGATCCCTGATTAGAGTCCAGCTTGCCCTTTATTAACTCCTTTCTCTGTTTGATGGCTTCCCAAGTTTTCTCTGTAATCCATACTTTGCTTGGAGCATCTACCATTACCCTTTTGCTTTCCTTACGTGATGACAGTATGATCTCTTTCACTCTATTCCAATTCTGATCAACGTCAATACTATAATCTGTGGTGAAATCAGCTATTCGTTGCTCTACAATTTGGCTAAATAGTGAAAGCTCGCTGCGATCGGGTCTTCTTTGTGGTTTCTGTATCAATCGAGAGCACTTTTTTAGCTTGAGTGTTATTTTTGCCACTAGCAATTTGTGATCACTCCCGCAATCAGCGCCGGGGTAGGTTTTAGTATTGGAAATGCAAGATCTCCATCTTTTTGCGATCGCGATGTAGTCTATCTGATTCCGCGCTCTGTCTCCTGGCATTACCCACGTATACAGTCTCCTCGGGTGGTTTTTAAAACAGGTGTTCATGATTGTGAGCGAGTTTTCAGTGCAGAATTGTAACAACATTTCACCTCTTTCATTCCTATCTCCAAGTCCATATCTTCCGACTACCTCCCTAAGGTGATTATCATTTGAAGTATTTCCTACTTTTGCATTTAAATCGCCAATTAGAAGTGTGATGTCTCTGGATGGCAATCTGGATTTTATTGATAGAAAAACCAAATAACAGATTTTTGGCCCGACCTGAGACTTGAACCTTGATTTGAACCTACGTAGAGTCAAATCATCTTTGACTTACTTTACTTTGAGTAGTCGCGTAACCAGCATGTTACTGTACCGCACCACCATCTATCTGAAGCCATAAGCTTGGTATTTCCCATAATTGCTGGTAGAGAAAGTCCACGACTGAACATGGTTTTTCCCCCATAGATTGCCTCATATTTGCCGTTTATGCCATGCTTGGCAAGCGGGTTGGCAACCACAGCTTTTAATTTTTAGTCGTTATTAGGAAGACTATTAGCCCATCTCCTTATTTGTTTCCCTTTGAGTTTAAGTTTGTCAATAAACAAGCTTAAAAGTTGTATTAAATAAAAATTATATATTATAATATCAAGTAATACATGAATGAAAATAACCCCTGGGAATGAGGTGACCGCCACCGTGCTGTTCTATGAAAATTCATTTAAAAATTGTACAAACTAAATTATTATAAAATGAAATATGTTTAAAAAAATTCCCGTTAGGTTTCTTGCTGGTTTATCCCAGGACAGAGGTATTTTTCGAGTCAGAATCAGTAAAAAAAATTATTCTATTCTATTCTATCATATTCTATTCTGTCGCCTCTTATGACACCCACGGGTTGATTATAAGGTAGTGGATATTCTACTGCACGGACAACTTACGCCGCCACTATAAGACACCCTTAGGATGAAATAGGGTGATGAATTTTCTTACGCGAAAAGCACACTGCCAGTATTTAAAATATTGCTATTTATTATTTACAAAGAATGACAAATATTTTTAATTTTTTAGACCCGACTTAAAGTGACAATAGTTTTTAAAATTGTAAATGAATAATGATTTCTTATATTTACGCGAACACTACACATTGAATAAAACTACGAGTATTTTTACGGATTTTATCGCGTTTAATTAACTTATTTTTTTATATTCCCGACGTTTCGGTTGCTTTTCAGCAACCGTGGTCACGGGAGACTGAGGTGATTGACGTCCCGATGTCAAAGTTAACCCGGAGTACCTTCAGCTTTTTAATTATTAATTTTGGTCCGATCTACGCAGAATGAACTAACTGTGTCTTGAAGTCTTGCAGTGGTATGCTTGGGTTTAGTTTTAATTTTATGAATTACAGGATCCCAAGCAGCATTATGTAAACCAGTACGGACTGGAAATAGCAAATAAAATACGCCGACTAGAAGATCTCAAAACCAAGATACATAACAGCTTTAAACTTCTTGAAGAGATGCAGAGCCCATAATCTCATTCCTACGTGTGTCAAGATATCTACTAAAAAAGACCTTCGAGGAAGCGCTAAGATCTTAAATCAGACAAGCAAAAAATTGTTAATAACGGTGATTCAGCAAAAACGTACCGATCTATGTTTCATTAATAAATCCATAGACAAATCGTCCAGTGATCTAAAGACAGTTTTATCGACATTTGATTATAAGAATTGCATGGAAACTTTAGACAAACGTGAAACAACTAAATACAATGAATGCAAAAAAAAAAACATATAGATAAATACCAAAAACTAACAACCAAATCAAATGTCCAACGCCAATATCAATGTAATAACGGAACGCAATCATTGACATTAGACGCGAGTAATAAACAACGTGCGGTCTATAACCTGTCAAAACAATCTCTGGACGACGCAACAATAAAAGTTTTGGCCAAAGGTATGAATTTCGCTATAACACCGCAAAAAATTCCGTATGAAAACATTATCTGTAGTGTTGAGGACTGTCTGTATAAAAATAATATTGGTAATGAAGATTTAGAGGCTATACGTCAAGACATTTCTTCCTTGTTACGTCGAAGCTCAGCGCCGAAATTAAATCTTCCCAAAGATGAATTTACTGCATTGAAAAACTTACGCAACAGACCAGATCTTACGATTCTCCGCGCAGATAAAGGTAATGCTACGGTTATAATGGATACGTCGGATTACAATTTTAAAATACAACAACTTTTATTGTATGAAAGTACGTACGTAAAGGTCAAAACAGACACTACAACTAATACGCTTAAAACAACTAGCGATCTAATAAAGAAATACTCCGAGAAACTGAATCTAGACGTAAATTCGATAATACCTACGTGTGCCAAACCGCCGAAGTTGTATGGGTTACCAAAAATACACAAACCGAACGCTCCATTACGTCCAATAGTGAGTCAGATCTATTCGCCAACTTACAGATTGGCTCAACACTTAGCAAAAGTACTATCACCACTCAGAGGACATACAAGAGCACACAGTAAGGATTCATATCATTTTGTCAGTGAAATAAAAGACCTATGTCTTACTGACAATGAAACAATGGTCAGTTTTGATGTTCAGTCTCTATTTACATGCCTACCTGTTGAAGACTGCATCTCAATTATAACTAGGAAACTAGAAGAAAACAACATGCCAGCAGAATATGCACTATAACTCAGACATTGCCTTACATATTATATGGCTACCTATTGTGGAAGGAACAGTTTTACAAGCAAGTAGATGGTGTTGCGATGGGCTCACCGGTATCTCCCATTGTCCTCGATATTTTCATGGAGGACTTTGAGGAGAAAGCCCTGCTTACTGCACCAGTAACTCCAAGAGCTTCTACAAGCGGTACGTAGACGATACTTTCACAATTTTACCATCAGACAAAGTAACTGCATTTTTAGAACATCTTAATTCCATAAACTCTAAAATTCAATTTACTATGGAGTTAGAGGCAAATAATTCTTTAGCTTTCCTAGATGTGTTAGTCATTCCAAATCCTAATAACACCGTAGGTCAGACTGTGTATAGAAAAAAGACCCATACAAACCGATACTTAAACGGTGAATCCCACCATCATCCTTCACAGTTAGCTACCGTGGGCAAATCTTTGTTGCAGAGAGCACGAGGGATCTGTGACAGCAAACACTTGGCCGCCGAGCTTCAGCACGTCAAACAGGTTCTGCACGAAAACAAGCTTCGGGTTCCGCGCCTACGTCACAGTGACCGAGTGAAGCCGGCCACAGTCGAGCGTGTGCCTGCTGTACTACCATATGTCAGAGGTGTCACAGACAAGATTGGCTACATCTTGAAGCGAGCTTCTATTAGAACATTCTTCAAGCCGCCGAAGAAGATTAGTCAGTTCTTACCATCCGTCAAGTGCAATATTCCTCTACAAGATGCAGGAGTATACAAGCTTGATTGTGTGTGTGGTCTCTCATATATAGGGCAAACAAAACGATCAATAAAAACCCGCGTAAAAGAACACTTAGCTGACGTGAAGCATCAACGTTCCGGGAAGTCTGCAGTTTGTGATCATATCCTAGACGGCCCCCGCCATTACATTAGATTTGATAAACCACAAGTCCACGCGAAAGAACATCGATTCCTGCCAAGGATGATACGTGAGGCTATTGAAATTAAAAAACATCCTAATTTCAATAAAGAGGGAGGCTGGGTACTACCAGCTGCTTGGGATCCTGTAATTCATAAAATTAAAACTAAACCCAAGCATACCACTGCAAGACTTCAAGACACAGTTAGTTCATTCTGCGTAGATCGGACCAAAATTAATAATTAAAAAGCTGAAGGTACTCCGGGTTAACTTTGACATCGGGACGTCAATCACCTCAGTTCCCCGTGACCACGGTTGCTGGAAAGCAACCGAAACGTCGGGAATATAAAATAAGTTAATTAAACGTGATAAAATCCGTAAAAATAGTTTTATTCAAAATTGTAAATTAATGCTAAATGCATAGTATATTATTTAAAATCTAAAAATAAAGGCGGTGATAAACGAAAGTTAACTATCAGTAAACTGTAAGACCCGTTTTAGCGTTAATCTGCGTAGTTCCCCGGGTCAGAGGCCACCGTTCCGGTCAGATAAGAATAGTTTACGCGTTCAGTAAGCCTTAGCTTACTCGATTGTAACGACAATGGTGGAACCGACATTACGTTGCTTGCATATACGAAAATACTTTTATATTTTTAATGCGATGCAACTAAGTTTGTAAATTATAACACATAATTTAAAATTAACGTCCCGGGATGTCCTAAAATATTTTAGACGGTATGTGCAAAGAGGACGGACGATATGGGTAAAGACAGACGGTGTTCAAAGACAATTTCAAATGTAAATTTAAACTTCACAATGTCTAAATTTGAGTCTAGACCATACTATTTACATAAATGTTGACGAAACAGAGATTGAGTTGAAAAATTATCTCCGAATACCGGCCTAGCAAGGACTATGAAATCATGAATTAAAAATACCAAAATATCTTATTACGTCCGATAAACAACGATATAACAATTTTTTGAAACACCCAAATTAAGATTTGAAAGATTTGCCATTTGTGTTGGTGGGCGCAGAACCAATAGTCTCAAGCTAGTGCAGATGTTCTTACTTACGTACATACATACATAACCTCTCACGCCTGTCATCCAAAGAGATATACAAACTTCCAATTGTCACGATTCTGACACACCTCTCTTGCTTCTTTCACATCCACATAACGCATATAGGCTCGTCGGTTAGGGTTCTTATTAATTTAACCCAATTTCAATATATTACTTAGTCGTTAAACTTCTATCTAGTTTACGATCCATTTTTGCAGAACTTAAACAAGAACTATATAAAATTTCTCATTGAATAAAATATATATACACATATACCTGCGTAAAAATATAATTCTCCAAAAATGTCAACCATCGTGCTATTAGTTTAACAAACGAGGCCCATATGACAATGACCTCCATGCAAAGACACGAGACAGACAAAAATGAAACAAATCAAGAAGCTAGTGATATTAATCGATTGAAAGTTATTTCAAGTTTTGTCAAAAATAAGTATTTTCCACTAGATGGAGTGACAATCCGGTGTTAGTGAATAGGTGCTTCCTGTATGTCGACGGATTTTTTGTGGAATTCCTTTGGGAAGGCTTGTGTCCAGCAGTAGACTTGCAATGGGCTGTAATGTTGATTGCAACTAGAATTAGATAGATTAGAAATTATATTTCAGACTAAACTGTATTACAGCAGTTTTACTATGTGGCTTACGAAATTTTTGCTCTAAAATTATTCAGTACTTTACAATAAACAATGTCTTTAGATAAATAAATGACTTTACCAACAAAATATTAACTAAAATGAGTTCAGAGGTGATGACAATTCCTATTTGAATGAATAATCTTGTTATTAAGTGCATCTACCCAATTAGTGCATGCAAACGCTTTTCCTAGCTGACGAGAAATGAACTAATTCTTGTTAATTATAAGTGAACTTCACTCTTTCACTAACAAATTAGATTTAATAGCTAATCGAATTGTTGGAATTTAAAATGAAATGGGAATCGTTTGAAGTATTTCTAAAACATAACATTAAATCAAACGAATGATTAAGAAACTTATGGCATAATAATCATAAGTTAATATGTTATGTTGTTCAAATATATAGATCCCGTATTTAATGGAACTCATACAAAAAATACTTTTAGTAAAAAGTAAAATATTAATAAGCTTGACTTGATGACAAACAAACTAAAAAGCATAAATAATTTCACATTCTGCAGTCGATGCTAAGACACAGTGTTTACAAGAATTAAAGTCCCGAAATCAGAATGAGAAATTATTTTATTCTTATTATACAATATGTAACAAAAACCCTGTGGTTCCCGTTATGTACGTTATCAGGATCATTATTCAAACGTGTAGAAATAACTTTTTTTTTAAAACTCCAAAAATATTTTTTTATTTTACTAAAAAAATATTTCTATGCAAATTATATGTGGTTTTATTACCTCTGCATTGTCTGGAGAGTAAGAGGATTGTCAAAGACCCCGCTTTACTTAGCTTTAGCATCGACTAGTGACAGTAAGAGGTAATAAAACCTCATATAATAAAAAAAAAATTAAAAAAAATTAAGGTCGAGTTGAAGTTATTTCTATAGGTTTGAATACTGATCCTGATAACGAACTTAACGGGAACCACAAGGTTTTTATTACATAATGTTTACAATATTATTAATTTATTCTTATTAGTTCTCTTAGTAGGTTTTACTTTTTATTAAAAGTTACTTTATCCAGTTTGATTGAACTAACGGATGGCGAAATCTCAATGTGGTATTAATAGTTACCTTAAGAACTTCATTACCTATTATGCTCCCCTTAGGAGTATTTTCCAAATTGGGAGCAACTTCTGTAGTATAACCTATTTAATAAAATTCACTTTTGACGAAGATAGCGCGTGACATACATATAAAAACAAACATTCGAATTGAGAGATTCCTTCTTTTTGAAGTCGGGTAATATTAATTATTTGACAGCTCCGTGGCGCAGTGGACGGCTTAGCAATGAGTTATTGCGTTAACACAACCAAAGCCTTAGAAAGGTCACAAAATATACCTAAGGCATCTTGTGAATTCTCCCAGGTATTGTAAGTATATTACATAAGCTCAACACCTGAGTCAGTCGTCGACCGACCCATTGTGAAAACAAATTTATTTTTATGGAGTTATTTATTTTTAATAAAAAAAATTACAATTGATCTAAAATTATTTTTATCATTTTTGGTAGCACAGAAATAGGTCTTAGGTAATTAGCGGGTTCAAATGTACTATCTAATTTAAATAAAGGTATTAATTTACTATGTTTAACCAAATTCGATACTAATTTTAAAAATAATAGCAAGACGAAGTGCAATTGAATATATTACGGACCCAAAAACTGTAACGAAAATCCTCCACAAATCTGCTGATTTCATTACATCAAGGGTTTCGAAATGTTTTACAATATCTTGTGAAAATACTTTTTCAAAACTAAATTCTTTTAAACAGCTATTAACATTCTGTTTGAGTAATGACTCGGCGAAAGTTGGAAAAGTATTCAATGATACTGTTATCAAAATAGGAATAAAAGTGAAATATTTCTCAAACACCGCTGCGACTTTTTGCGTTGATGTAGCCAATTCATTATTAATTTTTAATCGATAGTCTCATTGTCTGCTCTTTGTCTGCTCTTATGAACTCCTATTGTCGTTCACTCATTAAACGCCTTGCGACTATTTTTTTTTATTACTGGACAATGTTTAAGGAATAAATGTTTTATTCAATTTGTTTATGCCCAAAACTGGTAATTTTGAACGCTATCCAATCGCGTTAGAGCTGGCGCATCACCCGATGGTATGTAGGTGAGAAAAACGCCGAGGTGGGGCGGCCGTGTGCGGCTTGCAGTGGCTCGACGCGTGGGCGAAGAAGATGAGTAGCTTGCGGGCCGCGATGCGGTGAATCCGCGTATCTCGGTTATCGCGGCCGAAGTTCACGCGACCGGTATGGTCCAGATGGTTAGATTTAGTGCGTGTTACTTCGCTCCGTGGATATGTGAATTTAGCAATATTTAACTTGTTCGGGTGATGCGGAATTACGCACGAGCGCGCCGAGTAGATATACGGTCTAGGATTTGAACCGCGCATTCCTTCTTCAAGAGCGTCTCCCGGTTGATTGTCTGGAAATCATTATAATTGTGCCGTCGCGTTAAGTGCCTTTTTTTGTGTGTTGGCTGGTTTGTTAGTTTTACGGGTCAACGAGGCGTATTTTGAATTCTTTTCCCGGCGTGGTGTTTTGGTGTCGAATGAAGGAACTTAGTTGTGTTTAACGCTGAACCGTATGACTCATTAAGAGATCGCGTTAGTTCCCTATTTATAATTTTGTGATAAGTGAATCCGGGACATTGAATGTCGAATTTTGAACTACTGTTCGTACTGTGTCGGGTATCACATATTCGATTCTACGATGAATGTGGAATTAGGCGAGTTCAAGTTAGTTAAATGTACAATGAAGCTAATAGACTGAAAGAGTGACAATGAAGAAAGAAATGGTCCAGCGGTGGAGCCTGCTGGAGCGATGCAGCATTGCGGGGCAGCCAGGAACTTGTCCGCTGCTGGTCACCTAAGCATCTCCAGGTCTCAGACATTTACACATCACCGAACATTACTTGCCATTCACCTTACACCAACTTACGGCCTGACCGAGCCTTGGTGCGATCTTAGAGTCGGAAACAGATAAGTACTATTGTAGGCGACGCGTCTATAAAAACATTTCAATTTATTAGTTAACCGATTACGAATAGCTTACAAAAGCGAAAATTTCAAGTCATAATATTCTAATAAGAAAACGCTTAGTTGAATCTTAAAGAAATGCCGAATTAATAATTTGAAAGTCTTGGGTTCGACTCCCAGGCCGGACTAGTTCGTCGTTTTCTTAGTAATATTTTCTTAATAAATTCATAAAGGAAATTTTTAAGATATAAGTTATGTCTCCGGGTTCAGTTCCCCGGTTAAGACCACCTTTCCAATAATATTGATAATTTAAAGAAGTATTCAAATAAAGTTAAAGAACAGGATTTGTTCCCCGGTCGAAATGATCACTTTGTGAATAAGTGGAATTAATGTAAAATAATTGCATAAGCATTGTCTTATATAAGTTTGATACGTTTTGTACGAAAGTAAAATATCTATTTTCAATGTTTGGTTCATAAAATATTTTCTTAATTGTAATATAATTTAAAAAAAATGTAAATTATGTAAACTATTGTATTAGTTAAGATATTTGTATTTTCAAATAAAGAACATTGTTTCAACCTTATATGTTAGATATTTAAGAATTCTAACTTAGTGCATATGTTGTAAAATAGGCATATTTTGTTGAATAAATAAAAGGTTTTTTGTGATATGAAAATGTAATGTATATCGAAGTATAGATATTTTTTGTGCTATCTTTATAAATAAAATGTATAAATGTATGTCTTATACAAATAAAGACATTGGGCAAACCGTGAGGGAGTGATAGTACAAATTTGATGTAATTGAGTTGCGAAATAGTACAGAGGGCGCGGCTCTCTTTCGAATATAGACTTTTTGATACCCCGTTAGACTGATTTTCATGCAAATCGTTCGGGATCAGCTACCAGTATATAATATAATCAAGAAAGAAAAGCATATAGGGAAGTGATAGGGAAAGTAATTACTCTCTCACGGAGCGGTTTGAAGATAATTACTGTTTTATTCCCAAGGGATCCTTCACCTTTAAAAATAAGTACAGTCCTTCTGGTGTCGCCGGAGCGGCACATATTCAAGAATTAAGGCGTTGGGACCGGGACGACCTCGGAAGGTCCGTAATCCCCGCCTGAACCTATTTGAAGAAAAGGAAGAGGTCGACGCCCTTGTGTGTTACTCCGTTGCGGGGTTCACATACGTTGTTTCCGAACCCAACGTAGGTGTCTTAGGAAGTAGCGAAGTCCGCTGTTGAACGAGCCGTGACAAAGATCCTGACCAGCCCTCGTTCCCTTTTAATTGGTTCTTCGAGTGCCGGATTGGATAAAGAAGACAGCTTAGGCAGGATTTAGCTCTGTCTTTTTCAATTGCTCCTTTGCAGCCAGATTAAGAAGCGCGTTCCCTTTTTAATTGGTCCTTCGAAGGAAGCCGAGTAACCCATGTCCTTTTCAACTATATTTTCCTAGCATTCTCCCATATGGTTTAGTATGATAGGAATTCTTCCATGTGGCCATTTGGGCCCGATACCACCTGAAAGGTCAGAAATTGGTCATAAAAAGTCAGTTAATCTTATTAATTGGTCAGCGTTAGAAACTTTTTTATTAAGGGTTAAAGTTTTTCAAGGTCATTGAGAAATTTTAGCACCTCATTGGCGAAAATAATAAAAACTTCTATTGCAACAGCTCCAAGAGACAGTAGATTGATTATTTTGTATGAATTTCAGCTTGATACCTCCACGCGTTCCTGAGAAAAAGGGTCTTGACAGACAGACAGAGGGACAACAAAGTGATCCTATAAGGGTTCCGTTTTTTCTTTTTGGAGTACAGAACCCTAAAAATCATGTTTATATAAAATTATTATAAAATAAGCTAGTTAACTATCATCCCCCAAATCCCAAGCATGCACTTTCACCTTCACGTAGTTTAAAAAAATATCCTAATTCATTCTCCACTATCTAAGTTTCTTTTCCCAAAAAAAAAAATATTTCCCCCTCTCCGTCTCGTTCATAGTAAAGAGCTGTGCGTAAGTGCTCACTGCCCTGATACAATTAACCGTCCCAAAGCATGCGCGTTACGACAATACCAACTTATTTAATTTTTTTTAATATTAAATTAAACTGACCAAATATTTATAAAAGTTGACCAATTATCAGAGAATGTTTCTCGATCGCGCATAGGTGGAATTTTCTATTTTGGAGATGCTAAAATTTCTCAATGACCTTGAAAAACTAACCCTTTATAAAAATGTTTCTAACGCTGACCAATTAATTAGATCAACTGACCTTTTATGACCAATTTCTGACCTTTCAGGTGGTATAATTGGTAAATCGAAATTCCGCACAAGAGGTGCTAACATCGCTGGACCTAATAATACTCCATATAAATATTCTGAATTGTTCTTGTAAGAAAGCGATGGATGTTTTTTTTTACCATATCACTTCTTAATCTCCCCAGGCGTTTTGCATTAATCGGAATAAACACAATTTTCTTCATTTCCTTTTTTTTGTGCATATATGGTAATGAAACCAATTGCCCATAGTGATTTGAACTTAGTTTTTTAATTATGAATTTGCAGATTGGTACAACATCTGTAAAAATATTATCAATAAAAGTTGCACTACACTGCAATACGTGTAGCTTCAAAGAATTGATAATTGAAATGAAAAGATTGTATGATTCGAACAACGAGCAAAATACTGATAGAAGAAGCTTCCAAGAGATTGATATTAAAGTCTCCACATACTAAAAGAGATTTATTCTGTTTATTAATTAACAAGTCTTCCATACATTATCAAAGGTATCAACCTGGAACATAGGGGTTTGTAAACACTGACAACAATGAGGTCATCATCATCATTACAGCCCTTCACAAGTCCACTGCTGAACATAGGCCTCCCCCAAAGAATGCCACAAAGCACGGTCCTGAGCCACCTGCATCCATCGACTTCCTGCATGTCTTACCAGGTCGTCACTCCATCTCGTGGGGGGACGCCCTACACTTCGCCTGCCGGTACGAGGCTGCCACTCGAGAACCTTTCTTCCCCATCGGTTGTCGGTTCTTCGAGCTATATGGCCGGCCCATTGCCACTTCAGCTTACTAATCCGTTGGGCTATGTCGGTCACTCTAGTTCTACTGCGGATATCCTCATTTCTGAGTTTATCACGCAGAGAAACTCCGAGCATAGCCCTCTCCATAGCTCGCTGAGCGACCTTGAGCTTCCTCATCCGGCCAACAGTGAAGGACCACGTCTCAGTTCCGTATGTCATCACTGGCAACACGCACTGGGTGTACAGTCTCGTTTTCAAGTTTTGAGGTATACCTGACGAGAAGATGTGCCGTAATTTCCCGAACGCTGCCCAACCGAGTTGAATCCGTCGATTGACCTCTCGGTCGAAGTTGGACTTACCTAGTCGGACTATTTGTCCCAGGTAAACATACTCGTCAACAACTTCGAGCTTAGTGCTCCCAACAACTACCGGCATAGGTGTGACATGGACATTAAACATGATCTTTGTTTTGTCCATGTTCATCTTAAGACCTATCCGTTGGGAAACACTATTGAGGTCATCGAGCATAGTGCTTAGGTCCTCCAGCGATTCTGCCATAAGGACTATATCGTCGGCAAATCGAAGGTGAGTGATGTACTCGCCATTGATGTTGATACCGTATCCTTTCCAGTCCAGAAGCTTGAAAACGTCTTCCAATGCAGCGGTGAAGAGTTTCGGGGAAATAACATCACCCTGTCTTACACCTCTCTGCAGTTGGATAGGTTTCGTACTCTGGTTCTGTACTCGGATAGCCATCGTAGCCCTACTGTACAAGCACTTCAACACTTCGATATACCGACAGTCAACTTGGCATCGCTGAAGGGACTGCAGCACCGCCCAAATTTCGACGGAATCAAAGGCTTTCTCATAGTCCACATACGCCAGACATAGTGGCAAATTGTACTCCTCGGACTTCTGTACAATTTGCCGAAGGGTATGTATGTGGTCTATGGTGCTAAAGCCTTTTCGGAAACCAGCTTGTTCGGGAGGCTGGAAGTCGTCAAGTCTGCGCGCGAGACGATTCGTAATGACTCTCGAAAACAGCACGTAGACGCGGCTCAGAAGGGAAATCGGTCTGTAGTTCTTCAAGAGAGCATGTCTTTCATGAAGAACAAGACCACCGCACTTCTGCTCCACGCCTCCGGTGTAATGCCACCATGGAGGACGGAATTAAAGAGCTTCTGAAGGACTTCAAGTACCGGTTTTCCACCCGCTTTCAGAAGCTCCGCTGTAATTCCATCCTCGCCTGGGGCCTTGCCGTTTTTAAGGTGCTGGAGAGCCATTCTAATCTCGCTCAGACTGACGTCCGGGATATCATCGGAATAATGTCAGATAAGACTCGCTCTTGGATCGTTACTCACACTTGCGTGCGGCTCCAACGATGACGTGTACAGCTGCCCATAGAACCTCTCAATCTCACTCAAAATCTCAGGTGCCCCGGAAACGATGCTGCCACACCCTGTCTTCAGCTTTGACAGTTGGCGCTTTCTGGCAGACAGATCTCTGGCAAAGACTTTGGAGCCTTGGTTCCGCTCGATCGCTTCTTCAATACGAGCTGTATTGAAGTTGCGTAAGTCCCGCCGCATGCATTTGGAGATCTGTCTGTTCAGTTGCCTGTATGCTGTCAAATCTGTTGAAGAATGTAGCTTCATCTCCCGTCTAACAGCCATGAGATTAAGAATGTGATCGGAGAGTTTTTGTGTTCTTCTGCGGCGGGTCTTGCAGAACTTAGCTCCGACCGCATGGACAGTTTCCACGAGCTTGTCATTCAACAATGAGGTGCTCAAGCTTATATATATATATATATATATATATATATATATATAAATATATTCATACAAAAAAAGTTATAAGGCTATACACATAAAAAACATACAGTCGAATTAAAGTAACTCCTCTTTTTGAAATTGGTAGAAAATACGAAGAAACTTTTTCCTTGACCTCTTATAAAAGGTACTAAGGGGAAGTTATACTCGACCTGCAGGCAATTATATCGCTCCCCCAGCTTACGCCATTTAGCGTATTTATTCACGATGCGGCGTGAACCATAGGTAATCTATGCGAGCTCCGTGTGGTAAATACACACCTCAGTATAAATATTTGCAGTAAATCAACTGTTTTGAATACTATAATAATTGAACTTATACTTTTCTTCTATGGTAGGATTTTTTGTTTCGTCAGATTTACATTTTATTTTTTAGTAGTTTACTTATATTATTGCATAAAATGTACATATAATATCTCTCAATGGAAAATTTTAACAATCAATTACTTTAATAAATGAAACCAAATTAAGATGCTCGTTAGCGTTTAAGCTTATTGAAGTCCACTGCTAAACATAGGCCTCTCCCATAGATTGTCTCATAGAGGCGAAATTTGCCATTGTTGCCACGCTTGGCAAGCGGACACTTAGCGGCTAGCCTCCGCAGAGTCTACTTCACCTGAGGATGCCTCGTGTAGAGGTGAAACACGTGTCGTATTTTTGAGAGTGGTGTGTCGTGCCTAGTGTGGTGGTAGTGCTGGGATTAACGGCGACGGGTATAATGCGCGCGATTGAGGGAGGGTGGGAGGTCAGAAAAATGTATTTTTAAATTTACAACACACACAAATTTACAACATTCATAATAAAATTAAAATATTTTAACAAACAGAATATCATATGGCAAATTAAAATAAATAAAAAATACGCTTGGTTCCTTGAGGAACCATGTAGTATCGACAGATTGTGGGTATTGGGTATGAAACCAACAAATCAAAATTCTGCGAAGTCAAGTTGTGGATATGTGCTAAGGCTCGTTAGAGAATCATTGTTCGTCTTTTGCTGCGAGAGTGATAAAAGCTTCACATTTTCTTTACCTCGTAATGAAAGATGTTTAATCAATATACCGCATAAATGCCTACAGTTTACTAGTTCTGGAAACTAAACATTCTATGCATACAATCATACTATTATTGTTTTCATTTTCATCTTCCAAAGCTTGTCATCTTTACAAATGCGTTCAATACGTATAGGTTCATTTTCATTCGCCCAAATTCCAAAGAGACATATTTACCGTTCGGTCACGTGAAGTTGCCCCTTAACCTGGTAGTAAAAATCACTTTTTTATTTATTGTTTTAGTGTTATATTTTTATCACATTTCAATATTTTTATTTATTTGCCTCAGTTAACCTCTAATAGCATGTTATCACCAATTAGTCCGTCAGGAGTAACTCCAATAAACGAATAAGTTTGATTAATGAAAAATCCACAGAGCTCTATACTAAAGTTACCTTTGCTGCTGTATCTGTTTCAGGGCCTGCTTAATACCGCGGGAAATTGACACCACATGAGATACATTTAAATAAGATAATAAGACAATGAATCGTCAGTAGCCTAATGGCAGGGCGCGGACCGCGAACTCGAAAGATTGAGGGTTCGAATCCGTCATTCGACTACTGTCGTGAACCACTTCTAACACAAGCATTTTAAGCTTACTAGAAGTGGTTAAAGGGAGTATTAGTAATGTTTAATAGCATTACTAGTATTTAAGAAAAAAAAAGACAATAGAAGTAATCTCTAGGAAATTGACACCACATGAGATAGATTTAAATAAAATAATAAGACAATAGAGGAAATCTCTAGGAAAAAAATATTTATAAGTTCAACAATCTTTCTGTAAATGTGCTTTTTATATCATTTTTATGTATAATATGATTGCTAGATATAATTTCATGCGACAAAACTATGGAATCTTAATTTTTAGGACCTAGCAGAACATACTCGGGAAAACGTCGCCGAGTACCGGAACAAACTTGTGTCTGAAGTCGAGTCTTTGCTGGACAAAGTCTCGGATTGGGGGCGACTAAATCTAGTCCAGTTTAATCCTCAGAAGACACAAGTTTGCGCGTTTACCGCTAAAAAGAACCCCTTTGTCGTATCTCCTCAGTTTCAAGGCACTCCCCTTCTTGCCTCAGCCAGTATCGGTATCCTCGGAGTCGACATATCGAGTGACGTGCAGTTTCGTGGTCACTTGGAAGAGAAGGCCAAATTAGCCTCTAAAAAGCTTGGCGTGCTCAGCAGAGCGGGACAGTATTTCATGCCGGCACACCGCCTGCAACTTTATAAGGCGCAGGTTCGGCCTCACATGGAATACTGATCCCATCTCTGGGCAGGGGCTCCCCAGTGCCAGCTCTTTCCACTTGACCGCATCCAGCGCAGAGCGGCTCGAATCGTCGACGACCGAGCCCTTTCCGATTGGCTCGATTCATTGGCACTGCGAAGAGATGTTGCATCTCTTTGCATTTTCTTTCGCATCTACCATGGGGAGTGCTCTGAGGAATTGTTCGGATTAATCCCAGCCGCCAAATTTCATGAACGCACATCGCGGCAGAACTCCCAATACCATCCACATCATCTGGATGATTGGCGGTCCACCACTGTGCGATTTAGAAGATGTTTTCTTCCTCGCACGACTTCCTTGTGGAATCGATTACCATCAGCGATTTTTTCGGACTTCAAGAAAAGACCCTACTCCTTTTTAAAAGGCCGGCAACGCATCTGCAACTCCCCTGGTGTTGCGGTTGTTCATGGGCGGCGGTAGTCACTTACCATCAGGAGAGCCGCATGCTCGTTTGCACCCTCTCCTATAAAAAAAAAAATACTTGCGCGCTTCGCCCTAAGGCATGCAAGCAATAAACCGCTATCTATCGCTAATCTCACAAATTTAAGAGGGAAAGTTATATATATAAGCAAAATTAAAAAGGAAAATAGCAAATATTTCATTTTAATTACCTATAAGGTCTCCGCACTTGAATCGCGCCCTGTTAATTTTACGGAGCGAGCAGAGACTGATTATTCTGTAACCGCTATGTACTATAATATATAACCAGATCGTTAAAACGCTATGTTGTACGAGACTAAAAGAAGTATTATACACGTAAGCCTCAGGCATTATACAAATTAACAAAGTTACCGTCTCTCGGTCAAGAGGCTTAAGAGTGGATGAGACAAAGCGCTGCGTTTGCTTTCCTCGCAAATATTTTGTAGGCAACCTTTTGACTTTGTTACTAAAGCTCTTTTGTATTCAACATCTTGTGTTTGCATTAAATCAGTATACAAATCATGATTTTAGGGTAAAAACCATCCCTTATTTTATTTTGTTTTATTAAGAAAAATTATAATTATATCTTAAATGTTTTAAAAAAAAGGTTAAAATATAATCGCTTTTCCGCGTCTATCCGTGTATTCATACACTTTGTTTTTTTTTAATTACTTGAGAAAGATGTTTATGGTAATACCTAATAATAATAATTGCATGTTTTAAATGTAAATATATTAAAGAAATGTTGGTTTCTTTGTTGAACAAGCAGAACAATAACAAGAATAAGTCAAAGAAATCACCACTCTGTTCTCTGAAACAGATTTTGATATCCCACTTAGCTTTGATTTCAACAGAATTTTACATTACATTACATTAAACAACAAACAGGCTAAAGTAAAAGCTAACAACATTATAATTATTTATTATCTGTTTTAAAATATACTGCATGAATAGAATATATTTAAAAAATTATATAAACCAAAATTTTGTTTTTCGAACTGACAAAATCTGAGGGCAAAATAGGTTACATAACACACCTCATTACATACAACACACCACACGTGCTTCGTTTATTGTTTTGGAGATACACTTTATAATTATTTATCATGTGACTTGTGAAGGGCTGTAATGATGATGATGAGCCCTTCACAAGTTCACTGCAACAAAGGTCTTCCCAAAGGAATGCTACAAAGCACAGTCCTGAGCTGCATCCATCGACTTTCTGCATCTCTTAACAAGTTGTCCCTCCATCTAGTAAAAGGCCGCCCTATATTTCGCTTTAGCAGGGATGGTAGATATGATAAGGATATAGAACGACGAGTGAACGCAGGAAATAGAGTGAATGGTGCTCTACACGCTATTATGAGGAGTCAGAATGTGTCAATTAAGGCACGTATGGCAATTCATAATGCTGTGTTAGTCCCTACTTTAATGTATGTTAGTGAAAGTTGGGTCTGGCAGAACAAGCATGAGAGTAGAATAAATGCTGTAGAAATGCGTTCCTTAAGGAGTATGCTAGGGCTGAATCTGAATGACAGGGTGAGAAATAGTGGGATAAGAGAAAAGTTTGGTTTGCAAGATGACGTTGTGACAAGGATTAAGAAAGGAATGCTTCGGTGGTTTGGTCATGTAGAAAAAATGAGCGAGGAAAGAGTGACAAAGTAAATTTATGTGGCTGAAGTGAACGGCAGGGTCGGGATGGGACGCCCTAGACGAAGGTTTATCGACCAAATCGGCGATACATTAAAAATGGGCCAGATTAGGAGAACCCTTAACCGACGAGCGTGTATGCGTAGATATATGGATGTAAAAAAGGCGAGAGAGGTGTGTCAGGATCGCGCCAAATGGAAGTCCGTAGTCTCTGCCTACCCCTCTGGGTGACAGGCGTGAGAGTTTATGTATGTTTATGTATATTTCGCTTACAGGTATGAGGCTGTCAGGCCAGATTCATTATATATTCATTATATTTGAAAATATTTCATTATAAAAAAAAATATAAATAATTTCGTACCCACCCTAGAGATACATTATGGGAAGAACAGTGACATAGACTTATTCCGGAAAAATCCACATTTCTTAAAGTATAGCTCAGCTACTAAGCAAAGAACTTAGATGGATTTCTAAGTCCTTGTGAATGAAATGACGCCACATTTGCTTCTGTAGCGCATATGTTTTATACGTGTTAGAGCCGTGCTGCAGCTATATTTTGGTTGTAGCAACAATGAGTCGTCTCGATCGGGGTGGGACCACGCTCTCACAGAATACCAGCGTAATATAGCAGCTCAATGCTACTGGGTTTCATATGGTGTGTCTAGAGAACCGTAGACCCTTTTTACTGGATAGGAGGCATTCCATCTTAATAATCAGGGGTTACAACGCATCTACACTTGAATTCTTAAATGAGGATATATGTAGATGTCTAAGGGCCACAGTATCCACTTACCATCAAATGGGCTGTATGATCGTTTGTCGTCCTATTCTAAAACATTTAAAAAATGAGCGGAATGTCTCACAAATTTACCTTAGGTCGCTTTAGGTTTTGGTTTGTCGTTTTGCTATATCCATTACAAAATCGTTTATTTCAGAAGGCTGTTGCATAAAAATAAACATCTCAATAAAAAAAAAAAACAATAAAAGTGTATATTCTTTTATAGGATAAGGGTGAATTATAACAATAAACAATAGTCGGCGAGTCAAAGATTTACTTATCGACAGATACTGTGATATCATCCTGTGGGTATTGCAACAGACGACATAGGGTAATTGAACAAGAGATGGGCAGCAGCATCTTCGTAATAAAAACTCAAAATAATAAAGAACTGTGGTGATCAACCCATCCGCTAAGGGTAGAAAGTATGGCAACTATCCCCTTTAGGAGGCAAACTATGGAAGAAATCGATTTCCAACAGATTTTGGACAAACTTAGCTCAAAATTGTAAAAGAAAATTTGTCGTGAAGCGACAATCAAAAAGAATCTAACCTAAGAACAACAAAACAACAAAAATACAACAAAAACAAAAATATATTCAAAATTCAAAGATATTTACAATTTTATAAAAAAATGAAATGAGGATGATGATGAATGAAGTGAGAGTACAATTAGATTACAAAAAAAAATATAAAGGTAGGAGAATAGGGGGAATAAAGAGATGTAGTGGGGCATAAAAGTCGAAGCGACACACGTTGCGATTGTAGAAGAGTAGGTTTCTTAGCAGCGACGACACGCAGCGCCTGAAGCCAGCACACGCCGGTTGCGCTTGTAGAGGTAAGTTTCTTAGCAGCGACGGCACGCAACGCCTGGAGCCAGCACACGCAGCGTCCGGAGCCGGCGCACGTAGCGCCTGGAGTAGGTGCGCTCAACGCTTAGAGCCAGCAGTTGCAGCGCCGCGAGTAATGTGGCCCCAGCGCTTGTAGTAGACTCGAAGCGACTTCCGAGGTAGATGGAGGCTTGAAGGATTCCGGAGTGGTGCGGCTCCGCGTTTGAAGAAGGCTTCGCCGAAGACTTCGCGTGTAGGTGGAGGCTTGCAGGATCCCGGGGCAGTGCGGCCCCGGGATAAGGCCTTTAGGAGATACTTCCAATTCGCGAACTGAAGCGAGACTCCTTTCCTTCACCGATTGTTCGGCTTTTATACCTTTCTAGAGAGAACGGAAAAATTATTTAAATTAAACGCAAATTTTTTGTAAATGGTCAAGAGAAAAGAGTATTTATGTGGAATTATCGAAATAGGAACAACAGATCGGTAGCAAATTTGAATATAATTACTATGGAAACCAAATAAACAACAATGTCAAAACATGTCAAATTTTGGTTTTAGGCTTATAATAAGAAAACGGCAAGATTTAAGTGGAAAATGAGATATTATTGATATAGGAAAAAAGGTAGCGCAACTGCCCGCACAAAGCCCGAAATTGTAGAGTTACGGAAAACTAAATAAAACATCGAAAAAAGGTAGACTCCATTGACACCAATTTAAAAGTGCTGATAATGTGAAAATACGAAGTAGAAATGATTTGTTATTGTGTTCTTATGGTTTAAAATCGTTACAGGATCCTATGGAAATAAAGGTGATGTAAAATATCCAGTTTTGAGGTGAATGCAGAAAATCGAAACAGAATGGAAAAATGAATTTAAAATAATGTAAAATGATATGTAAGTAGCATAACACTACAAATTCTAAATAAATAGAGCTTACAGCTATAGTTTATTAATGGTACACTGCTGAACATAGGCCTCCCTATAAATTTCCTCATAGGGGAGATATTGGCCATAGTTGCCACACTTGGCAGGTAAGTTGGCAACCGCAGTTTTTATTTTTAGTTGTTATTAGGAAACACTACTGCCGATCTCCTGGTGTGTTTCGCTCTGTCGCCTCTTACTATACCTTCGGGACGATATGGGGTAGTGGATTTTCTTACACCGCCACTTTATTGTAAAATAAGATATCGAAATAGAGTTTATTTTAGGTGTTTCAGTCGATATTAGTGATAGGCCAAATCAATACCAATCCTCTGATATCGATTTCGCAAACAAGATTATCATTAACATTGATGCGTGGTAATAGTGAGGCTTACATCTCGCTCGCCCTGTTTAGTCTGTTAGTTTCTAATCGCTTGGTGAGCTTAAAGTATAAAACGTTTCTCTTTTTAAGGCGTAAACTGACCGTTGTAACGCGAGCTAGGTACACATTTTAAATATTATAACCTTAGCTATTAATAACATAGCCAGACGGCTAACAGACTAGCATATTAGTAGTGAAAACTTGATGTCTGATCACAAGTACATTAAGTTTGAGATTCTAGCATCATCAATCTATGAAAGTCTATAGAGACAAGACTACAGAAAATGATATCGAAAGCTTAACCTAGTCAAATCGGGCTTCTTGGGATGCTTGATAGTATCTCTCCACTATTGAAATAGAAACTATGGAGTTACTAGCATCAACCCATTACCAAGGTATACAGAAGACCTGCGCCTTGAACTCTTTCAAAGTTCTACGAAGGCCTTGTAATGAAAACTGGTGAGGGCAGCAAAGATAATAAGGTCGATCCTGGTCGCATTGGAAGTCTTATTAGACCTGCATAGCTGCTTGTGCGAAAAAAATGGTCTATATATATCACTAACATGACTAAGCTTTGAGAAAGTGTGGAATGATACGTGTTGGAGGAACCAAAGTAAAACCGATCTTAATGTGAATCATTAAGTAATAATTACTTTCTAACGTTTCCTTGTTCCGAATTGCTTGAAATAATGGTTCTTTGTTGTAGTTAGACTATAATCTTTCCTGTTTTTTTTTGCTCCAAATAGAAATTTACATTTCTTATGGACATTGGCTGAATTATTGTGACCTAACGATAATAACAAAGGTCATATTGAAGAAAAAATTATACATTTCTTTTAATTTTCATTTCATCTCAATAAATGATATTATTAAGTTGATGAAAATATTTTTTTTATTTAAGGGATTATTAGGTTATAAAAAACAAAAAAATGACTTTTAACAAAAATAAATACAAAAAAATCCTCTTTATTTGAAGTCGACTAAAATATTGCTGGATATAAATGTAAGTTTATAAAAAACATATTTATTATTGCACTACAATGGAATGGTAGGGTCTCATTCAATTTCCGAGTTTATCAATCAATAAACAAAGTACTTGTCTATTGTTATCCGATGTCTTATTTTGTATGCTACCAACGTAGTCCATTCGATAGAAGCCGTACGTTTCTTAATTAATACGAAATAGCGATTCCAATTGAGCTTCGCCACAAATACATAATATCAAACACAACTTTTTCGTTCGTGCAAAATATTATACTTTGTAAACTGACTTATCTCCTAAGTGTTCTGGAAGAAAAAGTAAAATAAAAGTCATCTCTACATTTATTTTTAATTCTTTGTTTTTATGTTATTTTTTATAGAATAAGGTTGATTAACAAACACACAGTCCATCTGAAGTCCATCTGTATAAGATGTTGCCCATAGACATCTGCATCTATCCTCAATTAAGAATCACAATGCAGATGATTGTTTTCAGTGAATAGTGTCTCTGGTAATATACTTCTTCCACTTAACACATATACAATATACGTTTAAGTACATAGTCTTAATAGTAAGTTGTCTAGGTGAATTAATACCAAAGACATTTAAGTAGTAGTAGTAATAGACCGGACATCAGCAGCAAAATTGTCGTCTGTAACTTATGCCCTATAGGATATATCTCCGATTTTTGTCATTTACTCTTAGTTACATTGTCAAAAAGTCAAGACGCATTCGTTTCATATACTTAAAAAATATTTTAAAGAAAATATGCCTGGCTGTGCAAGATATTGTAAGTCACGATATGGAGCAAAAACTGAACGTAATTTCGGTTTATTATCGTAAATATAATATTTATTTACCGAATAATCTTTAAATTTTATTATTTCTAGTAGATTGTTCTAGAACATTTATTTTTATTGTAATAAGCGCCCTCTGTTATCCAGTAAACGTCACTATTTAGTTACCAATGTATAAGTTAGTGATTGACGACGTTTATAGATTAGGATTATCGATAAAAAAAATATACAGGTTGCCGATTTTATCCTTTACGACATTTAAAGAGGTAAAACAGTCACCGATACTGTACCCATACCAACTTTATGTGGAGCAAGGGTGGGAACTTTTTTAGGCATACTGATGAGATTTTCTGTGTTACTTTTGAGCATGCTGAGGATACTTGCCGTGTTGATGTTTATTAATACAGTAAGTCTTCTCTTTTACATACCAGATTTCATTGTCTGGTGGTTTTACACCGGTGTTTATTCCCAAATTTGGTCATGTTTGAACGCCACCCAATTGCGTTCGAGCTGGCGCCTCACCCGATGGTATGTAGGTGAGATAAGCGCCGTGGGGCAACTGTGCGCGGCTGCGTGGCAATCAGTCGCTCTACGCGTGGGCAGTCAGTCGCTCGACGCGTGGTCGAGGGGTCGGTGCCCCGCCAGCCACGAGGCGGCGAGACCGTCAAGCCCTCTTCCCTAAATTCACGGGCCCGTCGTGGATCTAGATAGCTAGATGAAGATATCTTTATAATTGGGTCGTCGCGTTAGTGCTTTTTGTTTTGGTTGCCTAGTTAAATTAATTTGCGTGGCAACGAGGCGTATTTTGACTCTGGCGCGACGTGTTATTCTGGTGCCAAATTTATAATTTGTGATAAGTGAATCTGGGACATTCAATGTCGAATTTTGTGCTACTGTCCTTGCCGTGTCGGATATCACGTGTTCGATTCTGCGATGAGTGTGTAATTAGGCGAATTGAAGTTAGTTAAATGTACAATAAAGCTAAGAGACTGAATAGTGACAGTTAAGAAAGCAGTGGTCCGGTCTGAAGCAGTCTGGAGCGATGCAGCATTTTGGAGCAGCCTGGAACTCGGCCGCTGCTGGTCGCCTATGCTTGCCAAGGCCCCACACATTCACACCTCACTGTACACGATTCGCTATCTACCATTACACACACTCACGGTCTGCCCAAGCCTTGGAGCGAAGTTAGCTCCTGATACAGGTAAGTACCTTTGCTTTCTAGTTTGCTCCCATATAGTTTATTGTGATAGGAAATTCCACGCGGCCATATTGAGGCCCGACCTGCGTCTGCTCGTGAAGTTTTCTGCTCAAGGGACCCAGAGGATTTGACCTTTGTAGGAGCAGCTGTAGGCCGTAACAACCGGGCTTCATTGTCTGCTAGTTTTCAAGAACAAAGCCATTATAGAGCCTCGCTTACAGTGATAGGAGAGGGCTATAGGTTTCTTACATTAAAAACAATTTGTACTGTTAAAAATATTAGATGCAAGAAATTGTAGGTTAAGCCTGAGCTAGAAAATAAGGTAAAAACTTCAAATAACAATTGCTATTGATGTGGGTAGTGTCTTTAAGTACTGCAGCTGATGAAACGTGAAAAATCGTGAAACGGCTTTTAAGTTCAGTGTTTTCCTAAAATATTTTAGATTTGATAGAGGCGCTCTCTTATTGGATTTGGCGTTTCTCGATGTGTCTTTAACGCTGACTGATCAATCATATGCTATTATCATAGCAGCTAATGGACCAAGTGACGTCATCCAAGATGGCAACCAAATTGACTGCTCTTTGAATTGATTCTTAGTTATTGGAAATAAAATATTTTGTTTCATGACACTAAAGGGGCGTAAAAAGTCAATATGATTTTTTTCGTATGATGGTCATGATAAATAGATTTATACAATAAAACTATCATGTATATTCCCTATTATTATATCAAATTTAGTAATTTTCATACTCATTTCAAACTTAGTATTCTTCAACAACATTAATGATATTTTGATATCGAAATGGTAACATTCCTAAAACGATGTTATATTTATTAGCGTCACCTACTGGGGAATAGGTAAAATGTTGTCTTGATAAATGCTTAGCGTTGTTTTGCTATTTTTAGCTAAAGGGTGCCATACGCGCACTAGCTCAAAGTTCTTTTATATAAATGTTGCCAATACCCGCTCTATAGTAATCCTTTATTTTTAAATCTATTTGATTAATACTGTACTATATATGTGTTATTATACTAGTTTAAGACCGTGATTTCACCCCCGTGCAGGATGGAAAACGACATCATTTCAAAAAATCACAGCCTATGCCCATTCTAAATAGCTGTATCAACGGATTAATATATATTTTCGAATAAAAAGTATCCCAAATTCCAAAATCCAAGACACCAGTTATATACCAAATTTCTTCAAAATCCGTTTAGTCATTTTCGTATGGAGAGGAAATTACAGAATTATGCTTTAAGTCTATTCCACAGGGACCGAGTATTTTTTTAGAATTAAAAGTAGTCTAAGTCTCCCACAGACCCATAATATTAATATAATCACGTCGATCCGCTGCTCTGATAAGGCGTAAATAAAGAAAATACTGACAAAACAACAAACAAATTTTCGCATTTAAAATATTAGTAGGGTTAGTACATTGTAGTAACTACAATAAGCCTAATTTATTTACTATTAAAAATTTAAAATTTACATATTTTATAAAATAATGATTTCTTATATTTACGCGAACACTATGCACATATTTAAATAAAACTAATTTTACAACTGCAAGAATTCCAGATACTATAAATTCATAGTGCGTAGATCGGAACAAAAATTTATAATTTTAATCTGGAGGTAGACGTGGTTAACTATTACATTGGGATGTCAAACACCTCAGTCCTCCTCGTGACCCTGGGTGGTATAAATAGCTCGAAATGTCAATCAAATTAAATAAGTTATTGTTACGTCCCACAGCTGCCCCTGCAAAGGTCGCCCAGGCTGGGGCCCATAGCAGCCTGCTCGACGGTCAAACACGGATCGGGCCCAATTGGCCACATGAAAGAATTCCTATCATACTAAACTATATAGGAGAATGCTAGGAAAATATAGTACGTACCTGTTTCTGACTCTTAGATCGCACCAAGGCTCGGTCAGGCCGTAAGTGGGTGTAAGGTGAATGGCAAGTAGTGTTTAGTGATGTGTAAATGTCTGAGACCTGGACCATCTTAGGCGACCAGCAGCGGCCGAGTTCCAGGCTGCCCCACAAGGCTGCATCGCTCCAGCAGGCTTCACCGCTGGACCATTTCTTTCTTCATTGTCTAGTGACATTGAAATTTAAAGACCAATCGCAGAAAAACAGTTGACTAAAATTATAGCGTCTAGAAATAAGTTATATACAAAATGAGTTTTATTACTTTTTTATGATTTTTCAAATAAAAATGTATTTTAATTAAAGCCACAGAAAAAAACAAACATTTTCGGGAATATCAAATGACATATATCATTTTACTCTATTCAAATGTTGCCATTTAGTATATTCATACTATTTTCGCATACAATTTGTAACACTACCAACACAACACACAAAATATTTTTATATTAAGTTATTATTAGTAATAAATGTACTATCAGTAATAACAAAAATAAAAGTGATATGGCTGAGAATAAGTCTCTCACAAAGAATTTCCTACAATAATACATTATCTCAATCATAGTACTATGTAACAATTCCATTTAATGTTATGGCAACACTAGCTAAAATAAAATGTCACTGTTTTTTTACTGGCTTTACGGCTCTTGGTTCTAGCCCTTCTGAGAATATCACTATGGTACAAAAGTCCTGGAGACATGCCAGAAATATACATTTATAGTATGCAAATATATAATAGAGATACAATAATCTAAAAACTCTCAATTATGTATTATGTACTAAGCTAACATCAAACAACCACAGGAAGCATGACTTTTTCCAAGTGACATAGGACATAACCTAAAAAGGTTCAAATGTAAAATCTTTTTTTGATGCCTTCTCAGTACAAAATTCTTTGACAGAGTTATTAAGGGACTGACGCTTAACAATTTAAGATATTTTTGGTATATAGATGCTACCATTTCTTCTCAACTAATATTATGTATGAAAGTCTGCCATTGCTCTTTCAGTCTATTAGCTCCATTGTACATTTAACTAACTCGTACCCTCGCCTAATTCCACATTCATCGTAGAATCGAACACGTGATACCCGACACAGTACGGAAAGTAGTTCAAAATTCGACGTTCAATGTCCCGGATTCACATATCACAAAATTATAAATAGGGAACTAACGCGATCCTCTAATGAGTCATACGGTTCAGCGTTAAACACAACTAAGTTCCTTCGTTCGATACCAAAACACCACGCCGCGATAAGAATTCAGTATACGCCTCTTTGACACGTAAAACTAACAAACCAGCCAATACACAAAAAAGGGCACTTAACGCGACGGCACAATTATAATAATTTCCAGACAATCAACCGGGAGACGCTCTCGAACAAGGAATGCGCGGTTCAAATCCTATACCGTATATCTACTCGGCGCGCTCGTGCGTAATTCCGCATCACCCGAACAAGTTAAATATTGCAAAAATTCATATATCCACGGAGCGAATTAACACGCACTAAATCTAACCATCTGGACCCTACCGGTCGCGTGAACTTCTGCCGCGATAACCTAGATACGCAGATTCACCGCATCGCGGCCAGCGAACTACCCACTCTCGCCCACGAGCGTCACACGCTGGGAAACTGCCTATCGCTCCCCCTCCCCTCGATGCGCGTGACACCTGGTGCCATCGTGCGACTCACGAAGTCGAACGTAATTGGATATCGTACAAATTACCTTTTTTGGGCCTAAACATTTATTATATACGATAAAATCCGTAAAAACTAGTTTTATTTAAATTTTATACAATTTTATCGTTTTCATGTACATTTTAATGAATCTGATTGACATTGTGAAATAAGAGAAGAATGTGGTTTGCAAGATGATGTTGTGACCATGATTATGAAAGGAACGCTTCGGTAGTTTGGTCACGTAGACAGAATAAATGAGGAAAGAGTAACAAAGCAAATTTATATTGCAGAGGTGAACGGCACAGTCAGGAAGGAACGCTGTAGGCGAAACTTTATCGACCAAATTGGCGATATATTGAAAATGGGCCAATTTAAGAGTACCTTTAATTGACGAGCGTGTGAGCGTATATGGATATGGTGGAAGCGAGAGAGGTATGTCAGGATCGTGCCAAATGGAAGTCCATATTCTTTGCCTAACCATCTGTGTGACAGGCGTGAGTGTTTATGTTTTATTATGTTAATATAATGCAATTTAGGAAAGATTTTTTTTTACAAAAAAAGAGTGATAAAATAGCTCACAGGCCATTTGATAGTAAATGAACGCTGTAGCAATTAGACATAAAAATCCGATCAATTCGTGACACAATCAATATAATATACAGAATGACCAAATTAAAAAAAAGGTTTAAGTTATACCAACGATGTTATCATTATGTACAACATGCCTTAAACTACACTTGTAAATGAGGTTATTCAACACTCGAAATATGATCTGCTAAAGATCTATTTATTAAAAATTTATGAATTTGAAATGGAATTGAAAACGTGCTGTTCGTGTGCTAATGGTTTCGTATATTTTATTCAAAACGATAATATTAACCGGATGTAAAAGTTGTATCACACTGTTTCTTAGCAAACTTTTTTAAGAAATACTAGCTAACTAGTTTGACGTTGTTCTCCCCTAGAAAAATCCTGGATACACTTCTTAGTATTTCGTAAGAGATAGAGGCTGTTGTTGTCGGAAACAAGCGCTGGTCAAAGAGCATAAAATTTTCAAACGGCGATGTTGAAACCGAACATAGACGATACTATACGAACCAGGAAATAACAACCCGTGATTGCTCGCTCATTGACTGAATTTAGCTGCTAATAGTTTTTTCGTCAGTTTAATTTTGAGGTTATGTATGTTTCTAACAGAAAATTTCTCGTTCTCGTATACATTCTTTTTAAAATTTAATCCCATGTATGAGTGAAATACTAGATTTTATGTGCAGTATCATTATTAGATACAGAGAGATTTCGTATAAATAATACAAATCCTATTACTCTCAGTAAATATATAATTTAAAGTGGTTTAATGTAATTAAAATGTGGTAATTTACTTAACTCAATGGTTTGTTAAAAAGTTCGAAGTTAATATTGCAAGGTACAAGTTGTAACTGAAATAAAAATATTATAAATCTAATCAGTTGAATTGTTATTTTATAAACTACTAGACGACCGGTGATTTTTGTATCACCTACATATTATATTTGTAAAAAATATGGTCAAGACTTAAGGTGGCACAAGTCGCGGGCTCGAACTCGCTGGTGGGCGCGGCCAAAAAGCACGCTGTCTCACCTGGCATCGTGCCCGACAGAGATAGTATCAGTGATGAGCATATCGACACTAGTATTCACGCATGTCTTGTTCGTACGGTGTTCCGAACCGTTAGAATGAAAACGAAGTTACACGAACACGATGCAACATCTATACTAATATAATAAAGCAGAAGAGGGTTTTTGTTTGTTTAAACGTGCTAATCTCTGGAACTACCAGTCCGATTTGAAAAATCTTTTTTTGGATATTATAGCCAGATTCATGTTGAATAGTATAGGCTATACAGCATTAGGCTATATATCTCAGCTAGCCTATATTTGTTAAGGAAGTCAGAAGAAAAAACGCTGTTATGGTTCGGGATACGTAAATACAATGTTCTAGAAAAATATAGATCTTTACTCCGTCTAAAAAAAGTCCGCGATACCATATGTCTATTTCTTATATATAAGCCACAATTAGGCATTTTGTGACAAAAAAAATGAAAATTTAATTATTAGGCACCTTACGAACCAAAGTTACTTCATTATCAAGACAATTTTATAAACATAAACTTCGTTCTTTATACCATGTTTATATAGTACATAGTTTAAGAGATAATGTAAAATTAAAATAATTCAATACCTACTTGGCTTGACGCGCAAACAACGCATAACCCCTAGCCCGGTGCGAACTGAGAAGCCAGTATTGAAAGCTTCTATGAGCGAGGTTAGGTTAGCCGTTAGTTCAATCGTTATCTATATCTACACAAATAAATAAAATTGAAGTGTCTGTTTGTAATGTCAAAATAACAGCTTTTTACTAATTGCGTATGAAACTGTATACGGTACTTATAACATTAACACAATTTTTAACATTTTTGTATGTCTGTCAGTCTGTTTGTTGCGGTTAATTTCCAAAACGGCTGGACCGACTTTGACGGGACTTTCACTAGTAGATAGCTCATGTTATAAGAAGTAAGTTAGCCTGCTTAAATTTTAGAAAAATTATTAGGAGTCTTTGTAACAAAATTAACGCCCTAAACTAAACGCGGACGAAGTCGCGGGGTACAGCTAGTAGATAAAATAAATTCAAAATTAATTGGGTACGTTTATCTATCTCCCGGGTGAGCGTAGCAATGATTAGTTACATCTTTATTTCTGAACTCTTTCATTTCACGTTGCTATGGTATTTTGAAAGTTTAAATTTAATTGATTAATAAGTATAAGAGGTTGATAGCAAATTTATCAACAATCATTTCTTGCCTACAGTTTTTTCATGTATCGTGTACGTTTTTCTTTAAAACTGGAAAAAACTGCGCATAATATGCCGACAGATAAAATAAAAGTACTCCATTAATCATGACAATTTTTCCATACATTACAATCAAATAAAATATTCGATTGCAATTATAAAATGCTTGAACTAGGTGTCATGTCATGCCACGCATCTCGGACACGTGATGACGCGGGTGAAACCGCGAAATTATTAGGTATACCTCTGTGGCTCTATATACCTAATATAGATTGCTTATTTTATTATGTTTAGTTTTCCCCGAGTGGTCATGCAGCAATCACTCAAGAGTTCGGCTTCGAACGTGTGTAACTCGATAATTATCCCACGGCAACAAAATACCTGAATAAACGGTATCATATATGATATTTGGCAGCTCCGTGGCGCAGCGGCTTAGCAATGAATTGTTGTACTGGGAGCCGCGGGTACGAATCAATCGAACAAGTATTTGTATGGTCTACAAATAATTGTTCCGGGTCTGGATGTTGAACTAAAACTAAACTGCCTCCACGATACAGGAGAAAATCCTAGTGTGGGGTAACGTTTTTTTGAAAAAAAAATTCCAGACTATAGCCTGTCTCTGAGCAAAATATCATCCAGATCCCTTCAGCGGTTCTGGCGTGATTGAGTAACATACATCCATTCATCCGTCCATCCAAATATCCAAACTTTCGCATTTATAATATTTAGATAATAATCGTAATTGGTCTGCCTACCTATAAACTGTTTTCAAAAATACTTACTTACCTGGCTTTTTTTATATATACTCAATATAACTAAACGTAAGCACAGGTTTTTATCAAGACAAGTGACCCATCAAGATTGTTTTCTTAGTACTAACGTACCTACCTAAAGTTTACAATTTTGTGGCCACGACGCGGCGAGGTTTTGTGACATTTTGTTGTATTGTAGATTGTAGGTATCTAGGTAATAACAGTAGGTACCTATGAAAATCCCACATAATATACTTTGTTTGTCCGCCGCAAAAGTCGTCTAATAAATAATTAAACTGTTTTGTAATTCTTTATTTATTTATAACACTTGCATTGAGAGCCGTGGTAGCTCAGATGGTTAGCGCTCGCTGTAAGTATCACATTACACGAGCAACCCGGGTTCGATCCCCGTCGGCACCAATGAAATTGTTGCAATTTTACATAGTAATCGAATATAGACTTTACTTTTTTTACTTTTATAATTATATTATATTACAGACGAAAATTTTAAAATATTGTCTGTCGTCCAAAACACATCCTCTCTTTCAATTATATCAATTTCCATGCCGTCTTTTGTCTTTGGCGTCCAAATTACAAAATAGCAAAACTTTTCGTTTCGAATAAAACTCGAATATAAGCGCGCGTCACCGCCTGTGCATGTTTGTATAAGCATCGTCCTCCCGCACCGCACCGGGGGAGACATTATTCAGTGAGATGCACGATAATTCATAGTAACATGCGCGCGTAAAAAAAATACGAAAAGGCCTTTGGAAGAAGGGGTTTTATGAAAAAACCACTGCATTAATCAATTACAAATAAAATTTATTGAGTTCTTCGATAATTGAGTTGTGTCGGTACCAACTTTGTTTTGGAAATTTTTCACTTCTTTTATTACTAATTTACGCCCAAAGTTGTGTTAAAATTGGCAATAAAAACGAATCTTTGGTAGCTCGTAACTTTTTAATAACATTTTATTTTACTATTCTGTTTCCGTACAGACAAATTTAATAATGAGACAAAACGATATCATGTTTAATTTTGGATGTACACTGTCAAACAGCGGAGTAAAACCCCTCCAAAATTTCTATGGAAATAATGTCGACTAGTGTCACCTTAATAAAAAAATTTTATCTACATTAAATGCAACACAGTCATACATTTAATCAATTTAAAGCTTTCTGATGTACTTTGTTTTTTGTATATTTTTTGTCTTTTCTTGCGGTGCATAAATATATAAAGACGATGGTTTTCCGAACACGTGGCCTATAATTGTCCATGCGCTAAACAAGGAAACTTCAAGTTGATACCGCAAATTTTCACTAGCCTTACGATTTATTAATGGTCATCGCAAAGGCCAGACGCACGAGAAATTGTAGATGCTTAAAATCGAATGGCAAATTCGTTGGAATCTTCGGTATACGCGGTATCAAGACTTCCTTTCCTTTATATTTTCCCTTGATGATCTTGTTCTCGATGACGTTATTCATTAGCTTTTTCATAACTACTCTTGTTCACAAATGATCCTAGTTTTAATTGTAAATTATGAAGTGGTAGTCCAGGCTAATCCAGGGAATTTAAAAACTCTGTAGGATAGTTGACTACGTTTTCCTGATTTGTAATTTTGTCAAATGATTTGAAAGAAAACAACTCTCCTGATAGAAAATTCTGAATGGTCGCATTCGCATCTTTGCTTTAAGTCGCCAATATTGCTCGTACACTCAGCCAATTATGTTTTTGAACTGTTGTTCTATGTCCGTAAAAACACGCTTAATAAACTCCTCTTTTGAGTCAGTGAAGTGAAAAAAATCCGTAGGTGAGTGTAATTAGTCCGGTCGGGGTATCAACTGCGATATTTCTATTTCCAATATCTAATAACTGCTTCGAAAATATAATCGCAGTTTGATCTTGTTGTAAAAATACTCGCATATTAATTGTTAATTGGAGTAGAATAGAATAGAATAATTTTTATTCAATTCAGTTTTATTACATAAAAATTATTGAAAGTATTTTATATATTTACCACTGGTTCAGAAAATACCTCTTTCCTGGGAATAACCGGCAAGAAACCTAGCTTTTTTTTAAAGATATTTTACTTTACAAGAATTTTATTTTTTTGTTTGTACAAATTTTAAATGAGTTTTGATAAAACCAGCATGGTGGTTATCATGGGTTTTTTCACTTATGTGTTCTTTGATATTAAAATAACCCTTTATGCACAAATTTTCTATAACAAAACATTTAAACTTATTTATTGACAAAGTTTGTTTATTTTCTGGGATTTTGTTGTGAAAGCGTATAAATTGCCCCATAAATGAATCACTAATTATGTGGAGTCTAGTAACTGGTATTAGAAGCTTACGTTTGTTCCCAGGATAAAGTATTAATATCTGTATTCTTATCAAAGCTATTTACGTTTTTATGTACACACATTACATTTCCATAAATACCTATATTGTGATGCCAAAGTTAATATGTTTATATTTCTTTATGGGATTCATTACAATTTAAGTTATAAATCGCCCGTACGGCTCTCTTTTGCAAAAAAAATATACCTTCGATGTCAGTCTCATTACTCCATACCGAAATTCCGTTAGATATCACGCTATGAAAATAACTAAAACTAATATAGCCGTCTCAACATTAGTGAGACTTTAATCTTTCTTACAGGGTTATACTGCAGAACTAAGTCTGCCGGCTAATTTAGATGTGTGGGGGCCCCATTGAAGCTTCGCGTCAATAGTAATATAGTGGTATTCACAAGACTCAACTCCTACCCATTAATTGGTTTTGTAATTTGAATTTGTAACATTAAGCATTGTAAATTTAATACATTTTGTTTTATTGCCATTTAAGAGCAAACTGTTTGCGTTAAACCAATGTACTAATTTCGATAGAGCAATATTTACATTGTCAAAAATAACTGGTGTTGTTTGAGCATGTTTGTTGTCAGTTAATAATACCATATCATGATTGTCCCCTACAAAATTAGGTAAGTCATTAATAATAATAAATAGACTGAGAACAGGAATAGGCCAAGAATCAAGCCCTGAGGAACGCTTATTTATACTACTGATCCAGAGGAACCTTTACCATTGATAACGAATTTTTTTAATAATATCTCAAGACAAACACAACTGAAAGCCTTGGAAAGATCACAAGAAATATCTAAGGTTTCTTCTGAACTCTCCCAGGTATTACAAATATATTTCATAGGCTCAACACCTGCGTCAGTTGTCGAGCGACCCCTTATGAAACCAAATTGATTTATATGGAATAATTTATGTTTATTACAAAAATTAGCCAGTGTAGTGGCGGGTAAGAATACCACTACTCCATATCTTCCCATGGATGTCGTAAAAAGTGACAGAAGGAAACTGAAGCAGATGATGGACAGCAGCATCTACCTGATAACAGCAAAACGCAATGAGTATAAGCTACTGAACTAGAAAGGATACGGTATTAACGTCAATGGCGGAAACATCACTCACCTTTGCTTTGCCGACGATATATTCCTTATAGCATAATCGCTGGAGAATCTAAGCACTATGATCAATGACCTCAATAGTGTCTCCCAATGGATAGGTCTTAAGATGAACATGGACAATACAAAAATCATGTTTAACGTCCATGTCATATATATGCCGGTAGTTGTTAGGAGCACTAAGCTCAAAGTTGTTGACGAATATGTTTACCTGGGATAAATAGTCCAACTAGGTATATCCAACTTTGACCGAAAGGTCAATCGACTAATTGAACTCGGCTGGGCAGCGTTCGGGAAGTACGACACATCGTCTCATTAGACATACCTCAAAACCTGAAAACTAAATTGTACAACCAGTGCGTGTTGCCAGTGATAACTTACGGAACTAAGACGTGATCCTTCACTGCTGGCCGCATGAGGAAGCTCAAGGTCGCTCAGCGAGCTATGGAGAGGGCTATGCTCGGATTTTCTCTGCGTGATATACTTACGAATTAGGATATCCGCAGTAGAACCAGAGTAACCAACATAGCCCAACGGATTAGTAATTGAATGATATTACCATACATTTTCTCGTCAGACATACCCCAGAACCTCAAAACTAGATTGTACAACCAGTGCGTGTGTCCTGTGATGACTTATAGAACTGAGACGTGGTCCTTCACTGCTGGCCGTATGAGGAAGCTTAAAGTTGCTCAGCGACCTATGGAGAGGGCAATGCTCGACGTTTCTCTGCGTGATAGACTTAAAAACGAGAATATCCACAGTAGAACTAGAGTAACCGAAAAAGCTCAAAGAATTAGTATGATGAAGTGGCAATGGGCCGGTCATATTATACCTCAAAGTACCGATAACCGATGGGGACCGGCAGACGAAGTGTTAGGGCGTCCCCCCACTAGATGGAGTGATGACCTTGTTAGACATGCCGAAAGTTAATGGATCGGCTTGGGACCGTGCTTTGTGGAATTCCTTGGGGAAGGCCTATGTTAAGCAGTGTACTTGTGAAGGGCTGTAATAACTACGATGATATTAAATTTTTTAATCCAAAATAGTTTTTTCAAAAAATTTCCTGAGTGTTAGTAGTACAGAAATAGGTCTTAACTTAGCAAGGTCCAAGGTACTACCAGATTTAAATGGTTTTAAATTACTTTGTTTCATTAAATCAGGAAACACACCAGATTTGATATTACTATTAACCTCGTAAGGCCTAATGTGATCAGAGAAGTACTTAATAATTTATGCGTTTAGGCCCAATACGAAAAATATTGTCATCAAAATTGCCGCCCACTGTCATCCACTGAGGACAAATTATAGTTTTGTTCCTAAATTAAAAAATTCGCGGGTTTTTGTATTTCTTATAAGACGTCATTGATTGGCCCTCTTGCTAGCAACATTTAGATCAAGAGCAAGAAGGCAACCAACCACAGATAGCTCTTAATTTTAAACCGAATTGAGCCAACATGGAGTCCACGCATCGTCGTGGTGAGTTTTGATCTTGATTTATTTAATAAATCCGTTTATTTTTCCAACAAATCATTTATAAACATGAAATTTAGATTTTGTTTTACATAAATATCGTATTATTTTACCATATACTGCTGTGCATTAAAAAATCATTTTGATTTAAAAAAAATATGTGATTGAACAATCACACGGGGCGGTAGTTACAATTACAGTCATTTTTTAATTGGTATTATGTGAGGTCATTAGGCGTTAACCAGTTAAGTAATCGTTTTTCAGAAAATTCAAGTATTTTGTTTTAAAGTACTTATTTCTATATATTATAGTTTTGCGCGATGAAGATGTTTCTAAATTATTAAACGAATCGGAGATTGAAGACTTCGCACCTAGTGATGAAGATTTGGATGACCATGGCCCACCTTTTAGACTTGAGTTAGATTATTTATCTAGTTCGAGTGATTTTGAAAGATCATAGCCAGAAACAATGCACGAAGAAAGAATAGTACAGCTAACTCCATCACGTGCTCGTCGTGGTTTTACTCGTGAAAGTAATCGTGGTCGTAGCAGCAATATAACTTCCCCTGCCAGTGATTAAAATTTCACTACCTGGTTAGTCTGAAAAACTATTCCCACCGAAAGAAATGAAATTATCGCAGCCGACTTATTTACCACTTAACACAGGTTTTTTTGAAAAAGTTACATATTTTGAACAATATATAGATGAAAAGTTTATACAGTTACTCGTTGAAAGAACAAACCAAACTTTAGTAAAATTGCATGGAAGAAGCACGAATTTAGATATGAATGAATTTTACGTGTGCATCGGGATTACGTTCGTTATGGCTTCTGTAAACTATCCAGTAATAAGAATGTACTAGGAAAGTAAATGGATAATGGCGGTAATTGCGGATAACATTACACAGATTTATACAAATCAGAAACTCTTTTTGATTTGAATTTGATGGCAATGTTAGTCAAGCTGAACGTGCGGAGGATAAGTTATGGAAAATCAGACCATTGATACAGCTAATTAAAGAGAATATAAAAAAATTAAAAAGACATGTCTCTTGACGAAATGAAAGTGCCTCTTAGAGGGGCATGTGGAATTAAACAATATTGCCCCGGCAAACCAAACCCAGTTGGTATGAAAGCCTTTGTTCTTGCAAATCCCAGTGGAATAGTGGCAGATTTTCATATCTATCAAAGGTCAACCACTTACAAAGAGTTAGAAGATTCTAACCATGGATTGGGAGAGACAGCTGTAATCACTTAAGCTAATACAATTGTCCCAGTATACATCCTTTACTTCGACCGATACTGCACCTCAATAAAACTGGCAAATGAACTTTTAAAGAGAGGAATTGGTTGCACAGGCACTATCATGAAGAACAGAATTCCAGCTGCTGCATGCTTTTAGTTTATTATGTTAAATAAGGAGTAAAAGAAGTATAATGTTGAATTTTTTTATATGTTTTTTGTTTTTTTTATGTTTTTTATATGTGAAGATATGAGGGAATCCCTAAGTGCATTATCTCAATGTAAATCGTTCTGGAGCAACTGTAGTAGTTGACACGCCTCACGGTAAGTCGGACCAAATTCACTTTCAGTCCAGCCAGAGTCTCCATCACCCTGCTTTCTGCATTTGAGTCGTTTCATGTTGGCCACCTTAACTGAGCAATATATCGATTCAAACAGTTCTTTTTCTGATAGATCTTATTCGATGTCCTTGATCACGCCATAAGATAGTCCTACTTCAAATGGTGTATTGTGTATTAACAAATCAGATTTTGTTTCTCCATATATATCTACAATTATTTTGTATAAATAAATATATTTAACTCGAGCGATGTTAAAATTCTGATTTTCAAATAATTTGGCAAGAGAAAACTGTTTCGGGAACTTCTTTTAAGAAGTTATACATATTTCAATTCTACCTTTTATTTATTTGGATCTCTCTTTTTTACTTTGTACTTTTCCCAGTCCCCTTTCTCACTTCCTGCAGCTTTTTTTGTTCGGTCTGAATATACTTCAAAGGGTCATACTCCGAAGAGAAGTACAAGAAAGCAATAGTCATAAAGAGACGAAGGGAGAAAGATGTAATCATATGAGGCTAAGCCCGGAGTATCAGAAAGAAAAAAGCAGATCTCATGGAATTAGTAAAAAAATCTCATTCCAAGGTATTAAAGGTTCTTCTTTGAAGCTTTATAATTGTATGCGTGTTTAAAGATTTATTTTAATTTTTATTGATTTTGTTAGCTACCTTTTAATTTACTGTTAGTTCTACTTTCAGAACTATTGTGATAAATAATAGTATGGTAATACTTAAATTATGACTGATTTTATGATCTAATAGTTTTTAATATTATAATAGATAACATCTTAAGTAGTTACTATAGCCATAAGTTATTGTGCCGGACGGGCGTAACTCTCCGGAGTAAATGTTGTCGGAGATACCCCGCGAGTCGCTCACGTCCTACACCTGTAGGTTCCAGACTCCTCCAACTGCCGTCTTTCACTGCCGTCTCTTTGGTTGCTGCGGATAAACTGTGGACTGAGGTTCAAAATTAAAATGCACGATTTGTAAATTAAAATAGCAAGGGAGTGGCCAGCGGATCGACTAATTAATTTGTCGCGAGATTTTACACTGTTATTTATTTATCACTATTTTTCAACTATGATTGTTCACTATATATTTTAAAACACAGATTTAATTAAACACACAGTAATATTAAAATTTCTATTGGTTTTCTAAAATTTCTTTTCGTATTTTTAAAATATCTGTTGGTAATATCAAATTTCTATTGGCAGTAACAAGTTTCTATTGGTATTCTCTACAATTTCTATTGGTAATTTTAAATATCTATTGAAAGTAACAAATTTCTATTGGTAGTATCCAAAATTTCTATTGGTAGCAGCTGGTTTTCTAACACTACTGACTAGCAGCTATTAATCAACTAAAATTAGTTGAATTTAAACACTTTTGTAACTGCGAATATCAGTTACCACTTTTTCCGTCTAGCTAACACTTTTCACGAAATGTAACGGCGAAATTTCCGTTACCACTTTTTTCAGCTAGCCAACACTTTTTCACTATATGTAACTGCGAATATCAGTTACCACTATTTTTGGCTAGCTGACACTATTTTTCTATGTGCAACTGAGAATTTTCAGTTGCCACTTTTTCCGACTATGTGTAACTGCGATTTTTCAGTTACGACCTTTTTCGGCTAGCTAAACTTTTCTATTTCACTTTAACTTTTCACTGTGTTCTGCTACTAGTCACTTCAGCTACTACCGGATACTGCTGCTTGTTACTGGTAGTTCTTCCTACTACAATGTTACTGTGATTTGCCCCCATAAGGTAGACTTCGGCTATACTCTATAGAGAGCCGCTTGCCAATTCCCATTTGCCTCTTTATTTTCAATCATTTTTCTTTATGCAAATGGCACAAATTGCAACTTTTCTATATAATACAAATCTTAACTCTAACATGCTATACATCATTAAATAGACATTTTTGTTCTACATTAGTATGCGATAAAGGATAATTAATATATTTACATTTAACAAAGTTATTCATTGAAATGTCCTAAACTTTTACACTAATTGGTCATATTAATTCTTTAATTATCCTATAACTTTTAAATCGTGCTTAATTATACAAAATATTTCTTTATTATAACGATCTATACATCATATGCTAACTAAATACCATATTTACAACTCTTTTCAGACATAAAATTATTCTCATTAATTTTTTGCTTAAAACTATTACGCAGTTAATTTAAATTTCCAGAAAGTTCTATAGCGCGGCGCGCTGTGATTGGTCGATATTTTCTTAAACAAAATAAAGTTGTTTATATTAACTATTGTCAAATCTACCTTCTATACAAATATATTGAGAGTTGTAAATACATGGTAAAACTATATTTAATACATTATTTAGTCAATTTTTCCGTATTTTCATTTTTTAAACAAATAAATATTCCTTAATCACTTTCTCGTTTAAAGTCATTTTTGCCGTTGTGAACAGTCATTTTGGCCGTCTCGAACATTTCTCCCGCCGTGCAGCGTCGCGAAGACCCGTCGCAGCGGCGCTGCATAATTTCGGTGAGAGACGTTGCCTCTACTTCGGCAGCGGCACGAGTTTTCTGGTTGGCCTCTTGATTAGTCCATTCGCTGTGCGTACCTCCACAGTGCGGATCTGTCCGTCCGCCCCGGGGTATATGTTTTCAATCCTTCCTCGTGGCCAGGTGTTACGAGGTAACTGGCTGTCAGCTATGAGGACTGGATCGCCCACCTGGAGATCGGGGCCTTGACCGTGGGCCTCCCGCCGGTTTTGAAGTTCCGGCAGATATTCTTTGACCCAACGCTGCCAGAACATGTCAGCGAGTATCTGGGAGCGTCGCCAGTGTTTTTTGCTGTTCGCATCTTTTTCACTAAAAACTCCAGGTGTTGGCAGTCTCGCAGATCTTCCCAATAGGAAGTGATTTGGAGTGATGGACTCGTTGTCTTTGCTGTCTACTGAGATGTGAGTCAATGGTCTGCTGTTTACTGTATATTCCACCTCGCAGAGCAGCGTGGTCAAGACATCTTCGTGCGGATGTCTCTCATGAAGGACGGTGTATAGTGCCGTCTTCACGCATCGAACAAGCCGTTCCCACACCCCTCCCATGAAAGGCGCGGAGGGGGTTATAAATCGCCAGACTATGCCTCGTCGGCTGGCTTCTTCTCGGAAGGCCTCTCGAAGCTCCTTGTCGGCACCGTGCATATTGGTGCCGTTGTCCGAGTAAATCTCGGTGGGACATCCTCGGCGCGCTGCGAATCTTCTTAATGCCAGTATGGCAGAGTCTGCGCTGAGATCTTTCACAATTTCCAAATGTACAGCTCGTGATGTAAGGCAGGTGAAGAGCGCCACGTATCTCTTCTGATGCTGACGTCCCACTGTTACGGAGAGTGGCCCAAAATAATCCAGGCCGGTGAACGTGAACGGTCTCTGGTGATGTGCGAGACGCGTGCTGGGATGATCACCGGTGGCTGGCATGGATGGTTGTGCCTTTCTTATGCGGCACTGAACGCATTGGCTTACTATTCTTTTAGTAGTGGGCCTTAGTCTGATTACCCAGTAATGCTGTCGAACCTCGTTGATGGTTGGTTCGGTCCCGCAATGATGCAGGCTACGATGCGTCCAATCAATATACAATTGGGTGATGTGATGATCACCATCCAATATAGCTGGCCCTTCCATATCTTCAGAGACTCCTTTTACAGCGGCTATTCGACTTCGTAGCGCAATGATCCCGTCTTTCAATTGTATCTGTAGTGTCGTAGGCGGCTATCATGGGCGACCCTCTTATCGTTACGGAGATCGGCTATCTCTTGTGTGAAGGAGTCTTCCTGGATGACATGTACCAGGAGCTTTTCGGCGTATCCCTTTTGTATCAGGGAATTCATTTCTTCGTTGTACTTCTGCTTTAGCTCTTTGTTTCGATCTAGTTTTTTCTCGATAGAAACGAGCCTGTTTATCGCCGTTTCATAATTTCCAGGCATTTCGATGTTTTTCTTTTTCCATAGAAGCGCCGTTTCTATGTGCCCGTCTTCCAACTGACGGGTGCTGCTATTTAGTATTTTTTCGGCTTGCTTCTCTGGATCGGAATCTGGTTTTCTCGGATTTATCATTAAAGATTCCAGCGCGAAGTATTCGCGGAGTTGGTCATTTATATTCTCCTCGCTCGTGTACAGCTCGTTGGCCGTGTGGACGCGCTGATGCGGGGCTTTAGTGTGCGCCCCGTGTAGCACCCATCCCAGTTCTGTGAGCGAGGCTATTGGCTGGTGCGGTGGACCTCTGCGTACTTGTGTGGCTATTAAGAGTCTCCAGTTGTCTTGTCCTATCAGGATCCTAGGGTTGCCTGAATCATATGTCAATTGATCCTTTAAGCCTTTCAAATGCTTACAATTTTCTATGTCTGTTGCACGCACAGTCTGCGGCCCCAAGTTTAGGCTGGCGACCGTGCGTGCTCTGAATGGCACCCTTTTTCTATGGAGACTCTTCAGTGACACTTTGACTCTTTGGGAGTCCGGCGAATCGAGGGTAGTGTTCCCGATAGCTGTGATCTTGAATGGGTCCAACCGCCCTTTAGCTCCAATTTGATCGGCAATCTCTTGATCCATTAACGAGACTGTCGACCCATCATCCAGCAGAGCGTGTGTGTTTATTGCTCCCGCCGGTCCAATTACTCGAACTGGAATTATCTTCAAGTAAGCTTGATGCTTTGATACAGCGAATGAGTTTGCCACTGTCTCTTGAGGTTCTTTTAGTGGGCCCTCTGTCTTTTCCTTTCTATTATTATGAAGGAGTCGATTGTGTGTCGCGTTGCATCCTTTTATTCCACACTTCGTGGTTTTGCATCTGTGTGTCTGACTTCTATAACGCAGACACCGGAAACATAAATTCCTTTGCTTGGCGAGTTGCCATCTTTTATCAATATCTGCCTCTTTAAACTTGTTGCAGTCGGATCCGTAATGACCCTCTTTTTCGCACACACTGCATTTCGGAGACGGCTTAGTGGTAGCCGTGTGCGTCTTATGCACTGGACGATTATTTTGCGCTCCGCTTATGATCTCAGGAGGCGCAAATGCACTACAGTAGCGAGCTTGTTCGGTGATAAATTCACTGAAGGAACCGAGGTCTGGTCTTGAGTCATACTTTTCTGTATAAATTCTATACCACTGCGCGCGTATAGAGTTTGGCAGTTTGTCTGTGAGGTGTCGTAGCAGCTCTGCGTTAACGAGGTAATGGTCTCGCTTGAGTGCTCGAAGTGTGACGACGCTTCCCCTCACTTTGCTCGCGAATGTACAAATATCTCTGGGTGCCTCTGTACAGCGTGGCAATCCCCGTAATTTATCGGTTTCTGCTTGCGCGATTGAATCTGGACGCCCAAATTGTAGCTCCAGTTCTCGCATAATCTCATCTGGTTTAGCATGCCCGATGAGTTCCGAACTAACTGTTTCCAAGGCTCTTCCTTGTAGACTTCTTCGTAGTCTAGCAGTATTTTCTATGTCATTGAAGTAGCCTCGGGTTGTTTCATAAATGGCACGGAACGAAAGCCATTCAGTATGTGCTCCGCTAAAACTCGGCAGTGTCATTATCGCTTTTGATGCTGCGAAAGTATTTGACGATGCACTCTCTGGTTTTGGTTTATCAGCGAGTGCGGCTATAGCGGACGTGAGCTCCGATATGAATGGTCGGAGCACCCTGTCTTCATTGCTGACAGGTGCCTGGTTAGGTCTTTTTATTATGGGATTCTTGGTTGCTTCTTCCGGTTGGGGATCCTGGTAGGCGGGCTCTGATACAGCAGGTAGGAGCCCCCTGTCTTCATCAACCTTGGAGTCCTGGCAAGCCTTCTGAGGTACGGGACTCTTCGGTATATTTTCAGCATTGGGATCCTGGTAGGTGAGCTCTGATACAGCAGGTAGGAGCTCCCTTTCTTCATCAACCTTCGAATCCTTGTTTGTGAGCTTCATCGGCGGCTCACTGAGGTCGACAACCTCCGGGGGTGGCTTTGTGATGTTTTTATTAAGTGGGGCCTCCCCACCGGTGGTTGCGCCTTGCGTTGGCTTTTGTTTGGCTACAGAATTTTCGAGCCAAGATCGGACATACTCACTTTTGGAGTGACCATCCTCATCATAGTCGTCCGATTCATCATCTTCTTCAGCCATTTGTAATGAGATCTGTGCGAGTTCCAATTTTATTCTCAGCACTTCCTCACGAGCCTTCAAAACCTTTTTATTGGGCCGAGTGGTCTTCTTTGACCTTGTACTTTTATCGGTGTGGCCCCTTGGTGGTTCTTCGGCGCGGGAATATACCCGGGCTGTTGGCGGTGATGCACAGCGAATGTCATCGTTGCCTTCTATTTGTTTCCTCTGCTTCGGTGTACCAGCTTTAACAACGGCTGGCACTGGCAGGTGTACCCCCCCATCGCAGGGGCAAGCTATCTGTTCTCTCTGCTTCGGTGTACCGGCTTTAACAACGGCTGGCACAGGCAGGAGTACCCCCCCATCGCGGGGGCAAGCTGGCGCCTCAGCGCCTTCTGTTGTGGATGGTGAGCGTGGTGGCATCTGGTGGCGGACGGTGTCGGTATTGTCCGACGGTCCATCATCCAGACCGACAGTCCACGCCATGGTTCCCCTTCCTTGCGAACGAGTGATCGGCATCTTGATTCTGAAATTTCAGCAACTTTAAAACGGTAGTGATTATTTACCCAGTTCCGAAATACTAACGGATTGACGAATCCCGTTCGAATGACCAGCGTATGTGGTCCGGTGTATACGGATGATTCGGCTCAAAGGACCATAAAATGGTCCGGCTGGCAGTTCAATTGGAAGGATCCGGCTCGAAGGACCATAAAATGGTCCGACTGGCAGTTCAATCGGAAGTATCCGGCTCGAAGGACCATAAAATGTGCCGGACGGGCGTAACTCTCCCGAGTAAATGTTGTCGAAGATACTCCGCGAGCCGCTCACGTCCTACACCTATAGGTTCCGGTGGATACTTTCACTACCGCCTTTGTGTATGCTGTTGGAGAACTGTGGACTGAGGTTCAAAATTAAAATGCACGATTTGTAAATTAAAATAGCAAGGGAGTGGCCAGCGGATCGACTAATTAATTTGTCGCGAGATTTTACACTGTTATTTATTTATCACTATTTTTCAACTATGATTGTTCACTATATATTTTAAAACACAGATTTAATTAAACACACAGTAATATTAAAATTTCTATTGGTTTTCTAAAATTTCTTTTCGTATTTTTAAAATATCTGTTGGTAATATCAAATTTCTATTGGCAGTAACAAGTTTCTATTGGTATTCTCTACAATTTCTATTGGTAATTTTAAATATCTATTGAAAGTAACAAATTTCTATTGGTAGTATCCAAAATTTCTATTGGTAGCAGCTGGTTTTCTAACACTACTGACTAGCAGCTATTAATCAACTAAAATTAGTTGAATTTAAACACTTTTGTAACTGCGAATATCAGTTACCACTTTTTCCGTCTAGCTAACACTTTTCACGAAATGTAACGGCGAAATTTCCGTTACCACTTTTTTCAGCTAGCCAACACTTTTTCACTATATGTAACTGCGAATATCAGTTACCACTATTTTTGGCTAGCTGACACTATTTTTCTATGTGCAACTGAGAATTTTCAGTTGCCACTTTTTCCGACTATGTGTAACTGCGATTTTTCAGTTACGACCTTTTTCGGCTAGCTAAACTTTTCTATTTCACTTTAACTTTTCACTGTGTTCTGCTACTAGTCACTTCAGCTACTACCGGATACTGCTGCTTGTTACTGGTAGTTCTTCCTACTACAATGTTACTGTGATTTGCCCCCATAAGGTAGACTTCGGCTATACTCTATAGAGAGCCGCTTGCCAATTCCCATTTGCCTCTTTATTTTCAATCATTTTTCTTTATGCAAATGGCACAAATTGCAACTTTTCTATATAATACAAATCTTAACTCTAACATGCTATACATCATTAAATAGACATTTTTGTTCTACATTAGTATGCGATAAAGGATAATTAATATATTTACATTTAACAAAGTTATTCATTGAAATGTCCTAAACTTTTACACTAATTGGTCATATTAATTCTTTAATTATCCTATAACTTTTAAATCGTGCTTAATTATACAAAATATTTCTTTATTATAACGATCTATACATCATATGCTAACTAAATACCATATTTACAACTCTTTTCAGACATAAAATTATTCTCATTAATTTTTTGCTTAAAACTATTACGCAGTTAATTTAAATTTCCAGAAAGTTCTATAGCGCGGCGCGCTGTGATTGGTCGATATTTTCTTAAACAAAATAAAGTTGTTTATATTAACTATTGTCAAATCTACCTTCTATACAAATATATTGAGAGTTGTAAATACATGGTAAAACTATATTTAATACATTATTTAGTCAATTTTTCCGTATTTTCATTTTTTAAACAAATAAATATTCCTTAATCACTTTCTCGTTTAAAGTCATTTTTGCCGTTGTGAACAGTCATTTTTGCCGTCTCGAACAGTTATGAAAATTAAAAGAAGATATTTTTATTATTGTAAAATAAGAAAACCTAATACTAGTTTTGTGTTCTAGTCACTTTACGTTACAGTTTAAGTTTAAAAAAATTATAAATACAAAAAATATTTTAATCAGTTACACCTAACAAAGAAAAACACAATATCACCTAAAATGTGTTATTTTATAAAGTAATACAACATATATTAAGTTTTTTCAGGAACAACGTGATAAATCATGACTTTTTATACTTTTTCTTATAGAAAAGGTTTTTTTCTTGTAAAATTGGTATGAAGAATATAGTTTACTTCTAGGTCTATGAAAACTGCATTTCTTGAAAAAAATCACATAAAATTTTACCATAGAATTTAAAAAATTAAGATAACACTACCCATTTAAATCGATATGACTTAGGTACCTTCAAGAAAAGGGCCTACTCCTTTTTGAAAGGCCGGCATCGCATCTGCAATTCCCCTAGTGTTGCAGTTGTTCATGGGCGCGGGTAGTAACTTACCATCAGGTGAGTCACATGCTCATTTGCCTATAAAAAATCTATAAAAAAAATAAAAAAAATGTATAAAAAATGAACGGTATGTTGGAGAAAATTATAAGGGCGTAAACAATAAAAGAGTTAAATTGGTATATGATTGAAATAATTTGTATAAAACTTAGAATTTGGAAATAAAGAACTTTAAACACAACAAAAACTAAAAATAGATATTACATTAAATGAAAATATTAATTAAGGTATTTGTACAAAATAAGGTGGACTGCAACTTCGCTTTCTTTCTTCAATTACGCCAGGATTGAGAGTTAAATAATAAATACTTTACAATCGCTTCAATAAATTGCTTCGTTAATGTAACAAAGACTACCGAAACGAATTAATCTTAATCGTACTACAAGACTCCTGATAAGTCCCCGTGATAATTATTATTACTTCCTTTTGTTTTTTGCAAATTAAACAGAGCGCAAATCTCCTTTCGTTAAAATGTTAGGCCCAGAGTTAAGAATTAAATTTTAATAGGTACAAAGCTACAAAGTTCGTGAGACTTACAACCCAAGAGTGTTCTAAAACCCTCGTAAAAAAGAAATTCCAAAATATTTAAAATAAATGTACTCTAATTTCAACAGTCACAGCAAAGTATGAAGAAATAATTTGCTTAAGTTACTTAGATGGTCAGACTTTATAGATAGAAAAGGAGGAGGTTCTCAATTCGACAGTTTTATTATATTTTTTTTTGTATGTGTGTGTACGTAATATCTTCGAAGATTGTAAACCGATTTTATTTTCTTATTAAATAGGCTATAATTTAAGGTGAAAATAAATGAGATCATCATTTAATTTTGAATAAAAAAATCCACACCAAAATATTCTAGTTGTTACATCATGAGTTCGTGATATTGCTTAGCTCACTCAAAAAATAAAAAATTTACATAAAAAACTCAAAACTGCGTAACTTTCTTGCTTTAAAGAGGAGAAAGTAAAAACTGACAGAATACTTAAAAAGAACAAAATAATTTTAACGTGATTTAATAGCTACAGGTTTTAGATACTATTAAATTATGTGGAAATTATTTCATTCTGTTTAGTTCTAGAATAGAATAGAATAGAAGAATTTTTATTCAATAAAGATCACATGTGTAATTCTTATTGAAAGTCATTTTTTATTTTACCACTGGTTCGAAATAAACCCTCTGTCTTGAGAAGAACCAGTAAGAAACCCAGCGGGACTTTTTTTAAAGTAAATTTTACATTAATGGCTGTACAAACTATTTACAAAATTTATTTTAGAAACTGCTTGGAAGCGACCACCCCATTCCCAGGGGTTATTATCAACCATGTATTCATTTATATTATAATAACCCTTTTTATACAGTTGCAGCTTAACAAAATATTTAAACTTAGTAGTAGAAAGAGCCTGTACACTTTCCGGGACCTTGTTGTATTAGCGTATACATTGCCCCAATAATGAATTACTAACTCTGTGGAGTCGAGAAACTGTTATCACTAGCTTGTTTGTTCCTGATGTTTACAGAGTTTATATAACTTTTTTTTCATAATCTGCTTTTGTTTTTGTCTTTCCAAAGTTCAACATAATTTTATTACAAAACATCTATAAGAATAGCAATGCAGTCATTAATGACAGGCACATCTTTTTACATTAGTGAAGGTGTGCCACAAGGAGGCCCGCTATCTCCAAAACTATTTACGACCGTATTAGGAGAGATCTTTAGAACGCTGGCAGTCTTAAGGTTATACTTCAAATGAACATGTCAAAAACGAAGTTGATTACGAATAGCACATATCACAAAATTATTGTCGAGGGTGTGGAGATTGCATAGGTCTATGAGTATCTCTATTTGGGCCAAATAGTATCTTTCCAAGCAAGACAAGACAAAGTTGTTGCAAGAAGTATCTATTAAAGATCTTAGGATTGGTGGTCTTTCTCTAAACCTGAAAAGGAAACTCATGGACGTGTTCATAATTACAATCCTCACATATGGTGCCTAGACATGGTATTTGACAGTCCAGCAGAGGTCCACACTTGAAGGTTGTCAAAGAGCAATGAAACGGAGTATTCTGGGCGTTGACTTGAAGACCGGATTAGGAATACCGAAATCCGTCTTAGATCGAAAATTGCTGATATTACACGAAAAGCTGCTATGCTAAAATGGGACTGAGCTAGACACATCTGCCAAATGCCAAATGAGCAATGGACTAAAGTGACAACCCAATGGATCCCTATGAAAGGCAAATTTCAGCGAGGCAGAACCAGGCAGAAATTACGAGATGAACTGGACTCCTTGATGATGGACTGGTATATGATGGCTCAGGATAGAAAGAAGCAAGTGAAAAGTGGGCAGAGAGGCCTATGCCCTGCAGTGGAACATTTCAGGTTAGTAATAGTAATAAAAATAATAAGTTCTTTCAAGTCGGTTCATATTTTTTAAAGTTTAATTTTTCTGCCTAGGGAGCCAATATTATAGCATGCTGTGTACATTAAGTCTCCGTCCACGTAGGTGACTTTGCTGACTTATCCACAAAAAAGACCTTTAGTTTCCTTTAGATACTGCATCGTAGCTATAGTAGCTCTTTACTATCAACTGACTATACTAATGTTATAAATAGAAATCGATTTTCTTATTTCGTAATCGAAAGAGAATCTAGTACCCTATATAATATATAATCCCGCTCTAATAATGGTGAACGTGATGGCGTTGTAAGAATATCCACTATCCCATGTCGTCCCGTGGGTGTCGTAGGTGACGACAGAGGGAAAATGAATCAGGAGATGGGTAGTAGCATCTTCCTGATAACAACTCTAAATAAAAAACTGCGGATGCCGCCTACCAGGCGAGGCAACTACGGTAAATATCTCCACCTTATATGTGTATGAGGGAGGCCTATGTTCAACCATTGACTATTAAAGTTAAACTTAAAGTTAAAGTTACAGCTTATATACGTCCTACTGCTGGGCACAAGCCTCCCCTTATTTCTGAGAGGGTTTTAAGGCAAGGAAATGTCCACCACGCTGCCCCAATGAATGTTGGCGAACTTTTCATGTCTTTGATTTTTTTTCTTATTTCTCAGACATGCAGGTTACCTCACTATGTTTTCCTTCACCGCCGAGCACGTGGTAAATCAGCACTTAAAATTGCAATTAACAATTTCATTGGCACCGGCGGGGATTGAACCCAGGTTGCTCGCGTACTGTGAAATTTACAGCGAGCACTAATCATCTGAGCTACCACGGCTCTCGGCATTGACGTTTAATACTCGTAGGCCGTAAGGGCAATAAACCAGTAGCTTAAAATTTTAAAAAATAATTTTAATACCTGTTTTGCAGTTAGTAACAATGACTTGACTTTAACTTGATATGCTTTCAATGGGTGATTTATATTTTTAAATTATTGTTTAATAAGTTTTACGACGCTGTTTTAGTTCGCCAACATTGCAACAGCGGCGGCTTGTTTTGACAGAAAAAGTTACTAGCCTCGCACTGTACTATTCCCATTAATTTAATGTACAATATATTGAATTTAAATATCCACGCTTCAAACATTAACAAGGTATTTCGTTATTTTTATTTACTGCAAAAAACACGAATGTTTGGTTTTAAATAATTAAATGGGTATAACTGTTATTGTATAAAACGTGAAAGAAAATATGTAAACTCTGTGTTCTTTCATCTAATTCTTCTTCATCATCATCAGCCTTTCCTAAACGAAATTAAAAAAAAATACCAGCATGTTATATCCCATAGTCCCCTCTTACAGTTCATGGGCTGAAGATTTTCCGGAGCGTCGGTTTTTGACGTCAGCTATATGTTCTATTACGTGGGCTTTAATGATGTTTTTCTTTATTAAGAAAGACCACAATCATAATCATGCTGGAAAATAAATTTTTACACTTTTACATCTTATAGAGGGATAATACACATCGCGGATTGATAAAGACTGACTAGTCTTTTTTGTTAGCTTAAAAATATAGTACCAATGTACCAAACATGTTTGGGTACATTTACAAGTAAACAAATCTCTGAGAATTGTGACATACAGTATTGCTGCAGGCACACGCTCGATTTTTAAGGAATGGTAGTTATATTCACTATTAAAAAAAAATTAAGATTTGATGTTCTATTGAGTGCATTTGTGCTTTATCAATTCTAGTGTAATAACGGAAGTTATTTTGAATTTAATTACCATCGCACATCACAACAAAACTCGCGATACCATCTACACTATCTGGATGCTTGGTGGTCCACCACTCTGCCAATTACTAGGAGTATTATCTATTAATCAGGTGGACTGGTAGCCCGTTTGTCACTTTTACTCTATAAAAAAATAGTGCCGTATATATATTTGGAAATCGTCTGCATATAGATGGTACGAACAATCAATGACGAGGGATTCGTAGTTAATGAAAACTGAAAATAATATGGGAGATAGAATTACACCTTGCGGTTCACCAGAATCAAGACTTCCACCACTGAGAAGTTTCCATCCTTTCGTGAACTGATTGCTATTTCTGATATCAGACGTATAATTTCTGTTATATTTAAGATATTACAGAACTAATATATAAATATTAATATTTTTGTTCGTATTTTATGCGTTGCCAACAATTGCCATTGCCAAAATTTTGTCAACTTATTGCTTTCACTTGCGCGAAGGGTATAGGCACAGTGCAGTTAACTTTCAGTAGGTAGCGCGCGTATCGTACTGACAAATTTATTTGAAAGTTATATAATTAATGAAAGTATTATCATTCCTAATTAAACAATATAACTATTTCAAATTTTAAGCGATATTTGCACAATTATATCTTCTTTGGTAGCATAGCGCTGGATACCAGCTATTTTATCATAACGAATAGAAAGTAACACCAGTTGAAGTTCTAGCAAAAATTAGTAGACTGGATTTTAAACGCTGGTGCTCCCCAAGTATGTGTGCTAGGGCATTTTTGTATAAAATTGTATATAAATGATGTAACTGAACCTATTGCATTAAATCTTATATTATATTATTTATATTGTGTAAACAAGATGCTCTCTTGACAGTTGTGATTTAAATTTAATTTATGTAATTGATTTGAATATTAATAATAATGAATATAATATATATTCGTTATTATTATGCCATAATATAAGTACTTGCCGGAAGCCATGCTCGAAAGTGACAGCGCCAGGCTCTACTGGGATCGGGACTATTCTTGCGAATAAGCCTGATATTGTGCTGGACCGGGCACATCATTCCTTATGACGAGAACCTCGTGAAAGCCGAAAGAGATAATAGACAAAATGTCTGGACCTCGAGCTGACTCACGAGGTGACCGACAGGTGGGGTGGTCTGCCAGCCGAAATTATTCCTGTGGTCGTTTCTGCGAATAGGTTAATCCCAGTTAGCTTCTCGGGTCATCTGAGGCGACTGGGACTCCGTGACGGACCGCTCCAAGCTCAAATGCATAAGGCGGTGCTTCTAGATTGTGTCTTTCCCTTTCCCCCTAACCCTCGGCCGTTTGGTCTCCCCTGGCGAGGGCTTCCATCTAGTTGGGTTTTTATATATTTATGTATTTTTTATTTTATTCTATTTTATTGATATTTATGTATGTTTACCATGTTCATTCACAATTATATAATTATACTGCCCAACCAGATGAGAAAATTTTATAGATATCCCAAATATATAAATATAAAAACTATAAATAAATGATAAATAAATAAATAATAAAAAATAAATAAATTAGTAAATAATAAATAAATAGTTTGGCTATTCCTAGATTATTGACATTATTTTTAAGGATTAATGTTGGTTCATTGAACTTTTTTAATATGTAAATTTAGTAACTTTTCACTGAGTCTTAAGACACGAGTAAATAGGAATCTATTATGAGGTTTTCAGTGACAGGACTGTCTCATGAATTTCGTAAAGCAATTGAAATACATTAACTGAAGATTGCTTCTCTTTGAATAACTAAAAGCCTGATCCTTGGTAAGTGTCAATCAATATACAATTCATTTGAAAAATAAAGATTACAAACGTTGATATAATATTATCAGAAGCACAATAATATGCTTAAAAGTCTGTCAATGCATTTGCATTGTGCTTATTACATTAAATGCGGCTCAGGGTTTTTCGTACGATATCTTTAGAGCGAATTAACCGATCGAGATTTTAGAGATTTCCGACCGCCGTGTCGCCCGGTATTCGAAAGTGTTCATTGCGACTTCGAGCTGATTAGATTTTCAAGTCAATCGGTCGAGCGTTTCAAAAATTTTCTAAAAGTAAAAACCTAAGAAACAAAAATTAAATATATTTTCAAGCCTTGCGCTCGAAAATAAGTGGGAGTTCCAGGGATAGCCTGCAGGGTCAACCGTCTTTCATATTATTTTATTTATAAACACTTTACTCTTGCCCCCCCCCCCCCCTCCACACACACACACACACATACAATCGGACTATCATAAGTATCATATTCAGGAAGAATTTTTTTATTTTATTTGATAAAACTGAACTGAAAAACGAACCTACAAGTAAGTTTACATACATAATTTGCAAAAGGATACACATTCAGTCCCAGAACAATTATTTCTAGGCCATACAAATTCTTGTTCCACGCCATCCATAGAACCGGCGAATGACACGTTCGTCAGAATATACTTCAAGTTACAATCATATTGATTTTTGCGAAAGTTTTATATTTTTTGCATTAAAACATGGCCTATGAAAACACATCGCAAATTCTGAGGCAATCAAATAAAGACAAAGCGTAAGCTAAAATCGCTTTTTGAATAAACAATTATAATAGTCGCCGGAAACTTATATTCTAGAGATTACTGTAATAGATTACTATTACCGGCTGACAAAATGAAGATGGATTCATTGGTGCCGGTGGGGATCAATCCCAGGTTGGTCATGTACTGTGAAATTTACAGCGAGCGCTTAGCCCATGAGATACCACGGCTACATACCAAGCCGTTGTTCCTGCGCCTGATCTCATTTCGGTAGATTTGGATTACCATCACATCGGACTTTGCAAGTGAGTAGAGTATATCTGTGCTTTCGCACAACCATGTACTATAATCCCGCACAGATGACTAACCTTTGGGTAAGGAACCCTAAAAACTCATGCTATTTAGCCCAAAAGGTATAGGTAGTAATGTATGTAGGAAATTAATTAACACTGCAACTTGGGAGTACAAACTTCGCTCAACAATGTCGAATTGTTTTCAGTACAAATTTTAACCTAAGAGAAAGTTACACAGTCTCTGAATGTAAAGGGTGAATAATTTTATTTGTAGACTTAATTAAACCTAAATAAGTTAATAATTAAGTAAGCGTGATTGTATATAATGAAAAAAAATTATTTGGGATTTGGTGAAAAGAAAGCAAAAGCAACTTTTCACAATCGAAGAATTTTTTTCACTTATCTATTGTACATCTCAGAACTCTAAATACTCGCGCTCGTCTATAAAGCGCCATCTTGCATCACCACTATGTAATCTATCATTTCTTCACTAATTCATTCACTCTCTGACTGACCAAAGCTACATTATGTCAGATGTCGCGAGACTGTTTTTACTAGTGTTAAGACGTTTTATCTCAGCACTTAGAGATGAGAACTCATCTTAATTTTGATTCTTAATCGAGATTATTGATTGCAGTATCTTTGAACCGTAACATATATTTACACTCGCAATAATATGCTAGTTTTTAACCCTTACCTGTATTAATAATATATTTTATTCGGAAAATATTAAGTAAAAGGCCAGGTAAAACTATGTCTGACGTATGTGGACTAAGAGAAATCCTTTGATTTCTTCGAAATTTGGGCGGTGCTGCAGTCACTTCAGCGATGCCAAGTTGACTGTTGGTATATCTAAGTACTGAAATGTTTGTGCAGTAGGACTACGATGGCTATTCGAGTACAGAACCAGAGTACGAAACCTATCCAACTGCAGAGAGGTGTAAGATAGGGTGACGTTATATCCCTGAAAATCTTCACCGCTGCAATATAATATATTTTCAAGCTCCTGAACTGAAAAGATGCGGTATTAACATCAACGGCGAGTACATCACTCACCTTCGATTTTCTGACGATATAGTCCTTATAGCAGAATCGCTGTAGGATCTAAGCACTATGCTCAATGACTTCAATAGTGCCTCACAACTGATAGGCCTGAAGATGAACATGGACAAAACAAAGATCGTGTATAACGTCCATGTCAACTACCTATGCCGGTAGTTGTTTGGAGCACTAAGCTCGAAGTTGTTGACGAGTATATTTACTTGGTGCAAATAGTCCGACTAGGCAAGTGAAACTTCGACCGAGAGGTTAATCGATGGATTCATCTCGGCCGGGCAGCGTTCGGGAAATTACAACACATCTTCTGTCAGATACACCTCAAAACTTCAAAACGGGACTGTACAACCAGTACGTGTTGCCAGTGATGGCCTATGGAACTGAGACGTGGCCATATGAGGAAGCTCAAGGTCGCTCAGTGTTTCTCTGCTTGAATAATTTAGAAACGAGGATATCTGCAGTATAACCAGAGTGGCATAGCCCAATGGATTAGTAAGCTGAAGTGGCAATGGGCCATATAGTCGGTAGAACCGGTAACCGATGGGGAAAAATGGTTCCCGAGTGGCAGCCTCGTACCGTGGACGAAGTGTAGGGCGTCCCACTAGATGAAGTGGCAACCTGAAAGTCAATGTATGAAGGTGCTCAGGACTATGCTTTGTGGCATTTCTTGGGGGAGGCCTATGTTCAGCAGTGGACGTTTGAAGGGTTGTAATGATGATAATCAGGATGACAGTTGTATTTATAATTTTTTTTATAAGTAATAATCTAGTCCTCGATTACCATCCACCTGATAATAAATGCTGTTTTACGCTTAGATGAGGCTTATATTTAATTATTATTACAGTATTTATCATTAATTTGTTTTTAACACAGTTGTATTTATTCATCTTTTTTTATAAGAAATAATCTAGTGCTATCATCCACCTGTTCATAAATGGTAAATGCAGTTTCGGGTGTTAAAGCGAAAAACAAATAATTCTAAACCTTTTCACTATGATTTTAACAGAAGACAATCCTCACCTGCAAGTTATTGTTACGTCAATAAGCCTATTGCCACTTAGTTCAAATACATTTTTAATGAAGTCTCTTCACTAACAAAGGGTTTAAACAAATAGCTTTCAGTGCTACAAATTCACTGTGTAAACACAACTCCGATGGAAAGTGAGGATCTTGTTACGATTCAATAGTAAGAAAATAAATGATTAAATTTTTAAAAATTAACATGGTAGGGTTTCAGCACGTCGCAAATTAGATAGTGTTGTGGCAGTGTAAGAATATCCACTTCGCCATATCGTCCCGTGGGTGTCGTAAGTGGCGATATAGGGAAATCGAAACGGATGATGGGCAGCAGCATCTTTCTGATAACAACTCAAAATAATAATAAAAACTACGGATGCCAACACGCTTGCCAAGCGCGCCAACTATGACGAAACCCCCTGTGAGGCAATTTAAGGGAAAGGTCTATGTTCTGAAGTGGACTTTTATAGTCTGTAATGGATGGATGGATGCATGGAAATAGTAGGTACAGTCAAGTAAGTCACCCTAGTGCAATCCTCGCCGGCAAAAATGTAACTGTTAATTACAATATATAAAGTACTTAAATAATTAAATACATATTTCGGTCGGTTTAACCTTATTCTTAGCTTATGTAAATGCAACCTGAAACTAGATCATGGTAAAATCATCTGTTTCGCTGATGATACATGTCTCCTTTTCTCGGGCGACAATTGTGAGGTATTTAGATATGCCCAAATTGGACTTAATCTCGTCACTCGGTGGCTATCTTGTAACCTTTTGACGATTAACACAGACAAAACAATGTACATTACTTTTGGTTCTCAACGGTTATCTCTTCAACCCCAAAACAACTACAAATTGTTTGTTCACTCTTGTGTTCCTATATGTTCATGCACAGAACTAACCAATACTAAATATCTAGGTGTTACCATAGATCAGCATCTGAACTTTGAAAAGCACATTACTCTCTTAAAAACTAGTGTATACGTAAACTTGCGTCATATTGCTGATTTTAACTAAATCAAAACAATATATTATGCATTGTGTCAATCCGTTTTGACCTATTCTATATCTGCCTGGGGAAGCTCATCGAAAACATCACTATTACTATTAGAAAAAGGCCAAAGAGCAATCTTAAAAGTAGCATCCATTCGTAATTTTCTTTACCCTATTAAAGAACTTTACAAGGAATGGAAATTACTATCTGTGCCACAGCTATTTGTCCAATTGGCTATACAAAGACATCATCGCTTAGTTCTTTATGATTCCGAGCTCAAAGGCAAAAAGCGAAGACATGATTTAGTGTGCACGAGCAAATTACTTAAAACGAAATTCGCATAAAGATTTTTTGATTTTCTTGGTCCATATTTATATAACTTATGTGACAGTAAAATTAATATACATATATTCTTTATCATCATACGAATGCAGAAAAAGGTTACCTCCTGGTTACTGAACCTAAGTTATGATGATACTGAAAATTTAATAAGAATTATTAATTAAGTAATCATTATCATCTTTTTATAATAATTGCTTGATGTAACTTCCATAATTTTTATATTGTCTATAAATTTATTGATTTACTAAAGCAATCAAAGAGTTGATAATATATGTTTATAATAAGAACACATTTAAAAAAAAGTATAAACTAAAAATAGTGTGGTGATTTATAAAGTAATTATCTGTGTAATAATAATATTTATGTCCGTTATTAACATAATAATATGTCTTTATACATATATTTAACTATACTGTTTTTATTTACTTATGTCACTTTACTTATTGCTCACAAACACAAACATATACACATATTTTATTATTCTACTCAATTATATGCATCCTAAATGCGACCATTAAAAAGTTTACCTATGGTGAGTATAGAGAACCGGTAATCCTTTTTTCTGGAAACTCAGGGGTGACAATGCATTTTGATTCTTAATCTAATATAATAAAACGGAAGAGGGTTTTTTGCTTTTTTGTTGAAACTACCACTCCGATTTGGAAAATTATTTTGTATGTGATAGTCAGATTTATAAGAAATATTATAAATTATGTAACTTCTGGCTAAACCTCTCAGCTAGCAAAAAATATTGTTTTTTTTTTTAAGCAAGATAGAAGAAAAAGCGCTTCCGAAATTATTTATCCGCGTGCGCTGGCGTAATAGTAAGGGATGTAAATACAATATTCTTCAAAAATATAGATCAAAAAGTTTATGATGTCGTTTGCCTATTTCTTATACATAAGCTATTTTGTGAGTAAAAATAATTGAAAATTAAATGAGCGTTATTATTAGGCATGGCATATTAATTCTTACGAAAGAAAGTTGCTCCATCATCTAAGCAATCGCTCGGCACGCGAACGACGCATAAACGCTGGCCGCTTGAAGAGAACCGAGAGAAACCAGCAGTGGGAGTTACTTTTAGTTAAAACATTCAAGATAGTAATGTATGGAAAAATTGGCAAAATTAATGGAATACTTTTATTTAAAACCAGCTATACCCCGCGGTTTAATCCGCGTATATCACCCGTCTGAATGGCGCGACATGACATAACACCTCACTCACATAATTCTATAATTTTAGCCACAAAATTGGCAGAATTGATGGAGTACTATTATCTATCGGAATATGTACGTTATAGAGCAGTTACATTTTATCCACTCTCTCTCTCCCTCTCCCGGGCGAGCGTCAACACCTCTCCATCAACCCGCGCTCCAGAAAATCTCCCGAAGCGCGATGTATATATGCCTCACATGGAATTCCGTTCTCATCTCTAACCATCTAAAATCTCTAAAATTCACGATACCATCCTTACCATCTGGATGCTTGGCGGTCTACCACTGTGCGTATTACTAGGAGTTTTCTTCCTCGTACAACTTCACTGTGGAATTGTTTACCATCTGAAATTTTTCCGGACCGATACGACTTAGGGACCTTCAAGAAAAGAGCTTACTCCTTTCTAAAAGACCGACAACGCACATGCGATTCCCCTGGTGTTGCGGTTGTTCATGGGCGGTGGTGGTCACTTACCATCAAGTGAGCCACATGCTCGTTTGCTCGTTTGCTCGTTTGCTCTCAAAAAAGAGGTTGATATCAAATGTATCAAGGATCATTTTGTACAATTGTGTACTTGTAATATTAGACGGTGTTTAATGAAAAGGAGACGTGTCTTTTAGTTTAAGACTTTAATTACACTAACTTCATTGTATACTTAACACAAATAAATATTGTCGTGGGTGTTACTCTACACCTCCTGCCGATAAAATATTAAAAAATAATGCTGTATTTTTTATAACAGTTCTTAAAATTATTCTTCACGTAATTTATTAATATCTAAATGAAAACTATAATCTAAGGAATAATGTTCAGTTTTAGGTGGGCGTTTGGCCAAACCAGGCATAATATTGTATAACAAAATATTATGTTTTAACTTTCGCAAACATTAACGTTATTATTCATTCGTATCCTTAGTCATCAAGATATATCTTCTAGTTCGAACATTTATTAATACATAGTACTTTTCCCTCATATATTTTTCTCATTATAATTTTCATTTCATTGTTTTACATCATTTACTTTTTTATTTTTGCATTTGGTTAACCAATATTTATCTTTCATTTTAGCTACATATTCATTAAATATTTGGGTCATCATTTCTTTCACGTACACGGCTCGCGTACATACATGATCAAGATTATAGACAATATTCCTTTAAAATTCATAATAAATACCTCAAATCCCTCATTAAAAATACATTGAAACTTATTTCGTATTTAATCGTGTACGAACAACCTTAAAAATTAATCGGTTATTATCTTTTCCAAACTTTCAGCTAATCAGGCCGATTTTATATGTGGATATGCTAACCTCCGATAATTTTTCTTTACTTTACTATATATATAGTTTGTAGGTGTAAACTACAAACTATTAATATTTTTCATTTATAATTCCGTATTCGTAAATTAGCCATAAATCAAGTGACGTCTTTTACAAATTTATATTATATAGTCTAGTATATTTAGTTAGGTACATTATTAGTTAGGTACATAAATTGCAGTCCGTAATTGAGGCTAACAATATGAGCACAACAAAATTTTAATTAACTCATTATATTATGTATAAAAATTAATATTTTTATTAATTTTTATACATAATATAAAATATCCTTAATAGTTTAAAACGAAGTAATTATTTTCATAATCCACACAAATAAGTTAAATATTCAAAATGTTATCCCAAAAAATAATGAATTATAATAGTTAAAGCTTATGCTTTGAAATTTCAATCAATATCAAACCAAAAATAAATTAACAACAGACAGATCAAACTACTCGTACAATTTGTAATCCCACTCCTAGTAGTGCAAGCGATTTGAAACACCTTTGTTTTAATTACTAAAGTACATAATACATAGATATGTTTGCGATTACATCGTATTATGATAACCTAATTTTAACAAAAGTTGTACAATGTTATTATTACATACATATTCCATATGCAGTTTTAACTTTATATAAAGGTATAAAACTTAAATGAACGTACACAAATAAAACTTGTTACTTAGAGCGACATTTAAGAGCCTACGACATTATAAGTCATGGCTATCTAGGGAAATCTTTTATCGTATACCTCCATTATCGTGATCCATTAGAAATAGAGAAGAAGTGAATGTTACGTAATGTGGTCAAATGGAAAAGTTTTATATTTATATTAGTCTAACTTTAACGTAGAGGTTATTTTACTTTAGTATATATAGTCGTGGTTATATAATTAGAAACACTTCTTATGAATTAAGAAAGTATAACTTCAACGTACAAATGTTCGTAAAAAAATATACACATTCAACAATTAATAATCATGCAATAATATAGCCAGTCAAATAAAAATCTCATTAAATGCATAAAATACAAAACATATCTTACTTTTAATTACAAAAGGAGTCTTACACATGTAGGAGTTTATTTTCTGCTACTGGCCGCTTGAACGCCTAATTAGAAACATTTAAAAAAAGCATCCATAGCTCGTTCTTTTTTTGAAATTAGACTATAACATTTAACAACAAATAACTTTCTAGGCTTTTCCTTCTACTTTGACGGCAATTAAAATTCAATCTGAATTTTATTTTGTTCAAAATGGGCAAAACTAAAAGTTGTGACGCGTCAACTAGCAGGCAAATAATTGTTAATTTACATATAGATCATAAGTGGGCGTGTAGAAGAATAGCTGAGCATTTAAATTATTCTGTTAAGAGAGTTTTTAATGCAATAGATCATTATAAAACACATGGAACTGTTGAAAATGTTCTTAGAAAGGCTCGGCCAAGTAAAACCTCTCCCAGAGAAGATACGCTAATCGTTCGTGTTGCTAAAAAAGACCCAAGTAAAGGATCCAACCAGATTAAAAATCAAGATTTTTCGCCTGATGACCCGAGCCGATCCGAGAAACATGTCGTTAAGTCTGATACGCCGAAGATTAGTGGAAGCTAAATTGTTTAGAAGAATATCTCGAAAGGTACCGCTTCTAACCAAGCAACACCGAGAGAAGCGATTATTATTCGCTAAAACATATCCTAATCCTTTTTAAAAGGCTGGTAAAGCATCTGCAATTCCTCTGGTTCCCCTGATGTTGCAGTCGTTCATGGGCGGCAGTAGTCACTTACCATCAGGTGAGCCGCATGCTCGTTTGCCCCCTCTCCTATAAAACATATAGTACGATAACAAAAAAAGTTTATGCACCAATAAAATGAAATGAATGTATTGAAAACGTAATATAATACCCAATTAAATGAGAGGCCCATATGTAAAAAGTATCCGCTTGATAAATATCATGAAGTAAAATATAAATGTATGAATTAAAACTCCGATTCCCGATATCTAATTATTAAAGCTAGCCAAAGGTCAAAAATATTAAGAAAGAAAATAAATTACGTACAATAATTATGAATAAAATAAATAAAAGATGGTCTTACAATCGAAAACTAAGAAAGTAAGAGTAGTGTTAGATAATTAACATGCAAGGACATGAGAACAATCAAAATGAAATCTATGATGAATTAATCTAAAAAGTGAGATATTATGTAGTTATTTTGCATTTCTGTATTAGGGTATTTTGCATTTCTGTATTACCTACCCAAAATTCAATTTACAACTGACACATGTAGTAACTATAGAATCAATCCACACAAGCACACAACCACACGTAAAAAAAATAATATGATAAATACATTTTCGTGGAGATATATTTTATATGAATTTTAAAGTATTTTTCATATTTAGGTACATTGATTCATATTTATATACCTTACTCTATACTAATAACTCTATCTTAATCTTATTTTTTGTGTTATGTTTTTTTTTTTATTTATGTAAAATTTTTACAATTTTAAACTAAATTTGGTATATTGCTTACTTAAATCAAGTCCAAAACGTATCGATACGCTATTATTATAAGTTACATAATGTAATAGCTTTTTTTCTTCTATTATAGACAATGAAATCAACAAATTGGTTATTATCTACATATAAAACTTTTCTCACAGCTGGGCACAGGCCTCCCCTCATTTCCGAGAGGGTTTTAAGGCTGCCTCAATGCGTGTTTGCAAACTTCACATGTCTTCGAATTTTTTTTTCTTATTTCTCAGACATGCAGGTTACCTCACGATGTTTTCCTTCACTGCTGAGAACGTGGTAAATCGGCACTTAAAATTGCAATTGATCATTTTATTGGTACCGGTGGGGATCGAACGCGGGTTGCTCGCGTACTGTGAAATGTACAGCGAGTGCTAACCATCTGAGCTACCACGGCTCAATGCTATAATACCAATAATATTTTATTAACGTACAATAATAAAATTTAGCTATAAAAACTTATATTTTTTATAAATTTGTTTAAATTAAGATTATCATTTTCCTCAGAAGTCAAAATATTTAAAAAAAAAAGGTAATTACTAATGAAAAACAATTTATATAATAAATACATAATAATTTATGTAAAAATATTGCCTATACTCGTAACAATGCATTGTAACAATCTTAACTACGCAAATTAAAGTGTTTAAAACAAAGATCTTCAGAATACATTTTATTTGTGTTCTAAATAGAGCTTTTTGTATGTGTTATGACCCACGGAATATGTTAATGTAAAATGTAATAATTTACTAACTTCGGTTTTATATTTAAATATTTACTTCGTTCAATTCGATTTTGAAACACATTATCTTATATTATGTATACAATCAATTAATTTTAATTTTGAAAAAATATTTTGTATTCTCTTTAGATATAATGATATTTTTATAAGTTTATAAAAAAAAATCAAATGTAATCATTTCCTTTTCTGGGGGCACGGCAGTGCCCCCGCCAAGTCGAGCAAAAAAGGCCGTACCATCCTTTTCTCGAAGTAGTTCACGCCATTTTCGAACCCATATAACTTCGTTGTGGATGTGTAAAAAGTTGTGAGATCTATGTAATACCAAATCAGTTAATTTATTCAGTCCCTACTTAAGTGTCCTTCTGTCTTAAGTTATTACGTAAATAGCTAACCTAACAACATCTTATAGTAACCATATCAATATTAAAAATCTTTTGTTTTAAATATATAGATTGACTTGGCCATCGCACTAAACAATCTATATGTATTACTTGAGAGATAAATTGTGTTTTCATGCGATGGCAAAGTCAATCTATTTATTTAAAATATAAAAGATTTTTAGTATTGATGTGGTCACTATAAGATGTTGTTCGGATAGTTAATTACGTAATAACTTAAGGCAGAAGGACTCTTAAGTATGGACAGAATAAATTAACTGACTTGGTATTACATAGATCTCACATCTGTTTACGGTAGAAAAACTGAGTTGCGAGATTTGGTTATTTTTACAAGTTATGTTCTAATGGCATTTATTTTTTTTTGGCAGTTTGAGGTGTAGTGACAAGTAACCCCCACGACAATAAGTATAGATAATATATTATATTAAAAGAAAAATTATAAAAAATGAGGATTAGTATCACAAAATACAATTACTCTCTACCAAGAGATCAGCATAATTAAATTTCTAGTACCACCAACACTTCTCTTCTCATATAACACTTTCCAACGTTACAACGTTAATTCTTAATTTAAGTGCTTTTGGATTTCAATGGATACAAGTCTACTTTTTTTTCTGTACGTTTGGTGGTAGTGTAATAGAATAAATACATCACACCATTTTAATAGAAATATAACCATATCGTTTATCAGATTGGCGTAGGAGCGAGACCTCTGTAATAATAATATCGTCAATCCGCCTGCCAATCGTGACGATGAAGAAAAATCCTCCCTATAACGTGAAAAGACAATGTCCACAAGTGGACAATTATGGGCTGATAAAGACGGGCAATATAGCTCGAAGAACTGACTACCGATGGGGAAGCAAGGTTCTCGAGTGGCAGCCTCGTACCGGTAGGCGAAGTGTGGAGCGGCCCCCCCACTAGATGGAGTGACAACTTTGTAAGACATACAGGAAGTCGATGATTGCAGGTGGCTGACGACCGTGCTTTGTGGCATTTTTTGAGGGAGGCCTATGTTCAGCAGTGGACTTGAAGGAAAAAGATTGATAATTTAAGGTGACCTACCGATATGCAGCTGCCTCTCGAGAACCTTTTTTCCCCGTCACTGTTAAGTATTTGGTGATGTTGTGGATAAAGTTCATAATAATTTAAAATTAAAAAATTTCTACAGCCTACTTCAATATAAGTTATTAAGAATAACTCAAAAACTATTGGTCTGACCTTGATCAAATTCATATGGGACCACACAAGAAATACCAGCTTTCAAGTAAAAAATCACACAAAATCAAATCATCAGAAATCGGTTCACCTAGTAAAAAGTTATAAGGTAAGACACATAAAAGAAACATACAGTCGAATTGAGTACCGTCTCCTATTTGGAAGTTGGCAGAAAACGAAAAATACCACAATGATACCCTATTTTGTATTTATTTTGTCAATCAATAAAAAAAAACTTGATTATTGTAAAAGAAACCCTAAAAACTCGATAAGCGAGTAATAGTGAATTTATGATGCATCAAATCCACCACTGAAAATCTGATTGCCCGAAACTGATAGACAGATTCATTTAAAATTGGAGCGAGGTTTTACTCGACATTGATTGATGTTCTGAACGTCGACTGGATTTAGTTTTTATTTTATTTCATTTCACAAAAGTTTAATTACGCAGCAAAGGTCTTATATAAATTTATTTTCATTGATTGTAAATTAATGCTTCGGTGGTTTAGACACGTTGAAAGGATAGAGTAACAAAAGAAAATATTGCAAAAGTGAATGGCAAAGTCGGAAAGAAAGGCCCTAGATGGAAGTATCGAGTAAATTAACGATATATTGAAGAGGGGCCAGTTTAAAAGTACTCTTAAACAAGCATGTGCTAGAATAATAACTTTAAAAAAACTTAACTTATCTTCACGCACAATCCCTGACGGGGTAGCCAGAGAGAACAGATCGCCAAGTGTCACGATCCTTACAAACTTCTTTCGCTTCTTTCAGATTCATTATCTTCTTCATGCATGTACGTCTAGGTATCCGAGTACTTTTGACCCTACCCTTTTCGAGCAATTTGCTCACATGGTCTTCGAAAGTTAGTCTCGGTCTACCTCGACACCTTTTAATATTAACTTTCGCGCTATATATTTTCTTCACCATTCGGTCTTCACTCATTCGCTCAACGTGCCCAAACCACCGAAGCACGCCCTTATCAATTTTTGTGATAAGGTCATCTTTCAAACCTGCCATATTGCGAATCTCTTCGAATAGAATAATGATATATAAAAGAAGAAGTATATTAAAATGTTAATTCAATATACATGTAAATGCCTCTTTTCCAGTAAAATGGGTCTCCGATTTTCTACACTAACCATACGAAACACTGCAGTGTTTAGCTGCTATTTTACGCTGGTATTTTGTGAGAGCGTGGTTCTTCTCCAGTCGAACCGACCCATTCGTGCTAACTACAAATATACTACTAACATAGCTGCAGTACGGCTGCACCACGTAAAACAGTATGTATGTAATTTAATATATATATTTATTTTTTGTATATTTAAGACAACCATTGATGGAATGGAACGCCCAAAGAAGCATGTCGATATAAATAGTTTACGTAATTTATGTTGCAACTTCCTAAATAGTAAATACAACACACACTATAAGATTTACACAGAGGGATCAAAGGATAAAACAGGATGCGGTACAGCCTTTGTTGACCAGCAGATGAATATATGTGTAAGATTCAAAATTAGGACTGACGTTTCTATAATGCACTGTGAGCTAATCGCGATTTCTGAGGCTTTATCTTATGTTACAACTTTGAATTACAATCAATTTGTTATATTATCCGATGCTAAAAGTGCCCTTTTACATTTGGCTCGTCTACCCTCGAGTATTCGAGGATTTCCGATAGCCTACAGTATCCTAGATGTCATTCGTAAACTCTATTCATTAAATAAGGTGGTAAGCATACAATGGATACCTGCTCATACAGGTATCACGGGTAACGAGGAGGCTGATAGAGCTGCGAACCAAGCTTTAAGCGACGGTATTACATACAATATATTACCAGTACACAGCGAATTATTACGTGAGGTTAAAATAGATTGTAGGCAGTTATGGCAAGAGTATTTTGATGAATGCTCACTTAGTAAGGGAATATGGTACAAGAAAATTCAGTGTCAACCTCTTTGTTACCCATGGTTTGAAAAAGATGAAATAAGTAGGAAGAATGTTGTAGCGCTTTTAAGACTTCGTTCAGGACACATCCTGTCAAATAAGTTCCGATATCTGATGGGAATATCAGATTCCCCTAACTGCTCAGAGTGTGATATTGTAGAAGATGTGCACCATGTTTTGACGGAGTGTGTTCGGAACGAGGTACATAGGCAAGATATGTCACTTTTGCATAATCACAATGTAGGCATTTGCAATAGATATAAATGGCCAAAGAGGTGTGTCATGATCTTACCAAATTGAAGTCCATAGTATCTGCCTTTCCCTCTGGGTAACAGGTGTAAGAATTCATATGCATTATTATAAAAATAAAAATAAATATATATTCGGTTATCAATTATTTACATCAAAAGATTATTATAAATTAAAAGAATAATGTATCAATTATAAATCCTTAATCGTGAATCTAATACGATTTATAGTACAATTTTATGTACTTCCGGTAGTTTAGTCTGAGAATATTTAACATTTGTGAGTATGCTACGTAGAATTACGTAGTAGATCCACGCTGCAGTTATATCATGGCTGAATAGATAGAGAAAATTGCCAGGAGTGATCTACGCTAAACTTAATCCGAAAATCTCATTAATAGATTAGACAGTAATTAAGTAATATTAAAAAAAGAGAAACTATTTAGTAAATATTCGTCATAAAATTATTAAAGTAATTTTGAAAAAATCTATTAAGAAACAAAATATGATTTGTAGGTTTTTTCGAGTTGAATAGTTTTTGCTAAATTATATAGTAGCTTTTACGCCTATAACAATATAAACTTTTTTATTAAAAAAAAATTTACGTGGTAGAGCCATGCTGCAGCTATATTAGTAGTATAGTTGTAGCACAAATGGGTCGACTCGACTGGAAAAGGACCACAATCTCACAGAATACCACCGTATAATAGCAGCTTAATACTGCCATGTTTCATATGTCGAGTGTAGAGAACTGGAGACCATTTTTACTCGAAAAGAGGCATTTCCTCTTAATCCTTACGGGTGACAACGCATCTGCATTTTGATTCTTTATTGAGGATAGATGTAAATGTCTACGTGTCACAGCAACCACTTACCATCAGGCGGACTGTGTGCTCGTTTATCACCCTATCCTATAAATAATAAAAAAATAATAAAAAAAGGAATTGCCGAACAAACTTACAGTTTATTTGAATGTTAGTGGCTGCTCCAGCCCATAGATCTGCAACCAACTTAAAATAAAGAAAGCTACAGATACCTCTGACGCCTCGAATAATGCTGGATCTCGATACTCTGTCGACCATAACACTCTCTATATAAACTACTGACGGTACAAATAGTTAAGAGACGGACTTCTAGTCTCAAAAAAGAGTACCAATTATTTGTGATGGCAGGAAAATCCATAAGGATTCAAATTAACGTTAAGTTACGTTTCATGTGTTGGCAATGCAGACTTTTTATTCCTGTTATATTAAATTGTAGTGATCTTTATACCTATACAAGTGTTTTGAAAGAATAAAAAGTGCGAGACGTTAAGACAAGATGCTACAATGGCCAATCCTCTTGATAATCTTAGCGAATAAGACAAATTCTCCTTACAAAAAAGTTCAAGTGCGAAAGTAGTGAGGAATCAATCAAAGTCAGCAAATTAACTGTACTGTTTTTCCCAATACCACTGAATGGTATTTAATCATATTTATCTTGTAAACGTTGGTAAAAATATTTGACAACGAATTTGTATCGCGGCTGAGAAGGGATCGATGCCCTGAGTGCTACATCAGCTAAATTAAGTTATGTGTCCTTCGCTTTGACCCTTTGTCGGCCTTTTTTGACGATTTTTCGCTGTAGGGCGCTTCAAGTAAAATTTTGAACGTAATTGAAGATTGTATCACATTATCATATTTAGCCCTTCGTGACAAATAAAATTTATACTTCATTAAAGAGAAGAATAGAAAAAAAAATGGAAAATCCAAAAGTGCACACCTCAAACTGGACGTTTTCCAATAGTGAAATTCAAAGGGCTTTCTAAATATTAAAATCTAAAGCTAATAAAAATAAATCAAAATGATAAGTTCAGTTTTTCATAAAGATATCTTGCTCACATCCATACCGACCAAATAACGTCCATTAGAAATTATTTTTAATTAACTTTTTTTATAATAATCGAAAGAAATAATCTTATAACTACGTCACAAGTAATTGAAATCTCCTATTGCTATTGGTGTACTTTTTTATTAAATAAGTGCAATTTGGTATATAGGTATATTCAGACTGTCCTAAAACACATTATAAATGACAAAAACATGTACTAGGAGTATTACTTGACATGACGAAAGCATATGATGAAGTACTGTACGATATTCTTTTACATAAACTACGCGGTTCTAGTATTCGCGGTCCCGCTTACACATGGTTTAAATCATACTTGGAAAATAGATCACAAATAGTGCAATTCGACCATTTCGACTCCAACGAAAGTGAGGTTAAAATAGTAAGTTCTCAGAAAAGGAGCATGAAATGTTCAATTCCACAGGGCAGCATGTTAGGTTGTGCGCTATTTCTGATATACATTAACGACTTGCATAAGGTACTAAATAAGGAACAAACGTCTTATGATATATCAATATTGATTGCTTATGACAAATCCAAAAACACAACACAAATTATTCGAGAAACTCTAGACACAGTAGATCATTGACTCAACGACCATAACTTAGTAGTAACTATAAAAAAAAACAAATACGATCCAATTTAGAACATACCAAAACACCCCCATAAACATCGACACGACATACAACAACACACAAATAGAAACCGTAGACACATTTAAATTACTTGTTATAACTATAGACACGCACATCAACTGGAAACCACACATCGAATATATTAAAAAATTATCTCGATTCACATACGCTCTATTCCAGCTTAAATGCAGCAACAAAAAAAACTATAACAAAACAAAAAACACTGTCAACATACTACGCATATGCATACTCCTGGTTATGATACGGCATTCTTTTGTAGGGAAATAGTGTACACTTTCAGGATTTATTTATACTGCAAAAGAAATGTAATAGAAACATCAACCAAATTGAAAATCTTAACAGTTGTAACCCTATTTCATTAAAAATAACATCCTCACACTACCATCATTATACATAATTTTGCATATTTGTATTCAAGGACATAAATCACTTCACGAAAGTAAAAGACAATCACAATTTAAACACACGCCACAGAGGCAGACTATACCTACCACATGAATCATTGACTTGGTGAACCAATTCTATAGAGAGTTCAAATTTGCTTAAAATTAAAACTCTACTTTTTGACCTAATTACTGGACCGATTACGTTCATTTTTGTAAATCGTCAGCAAAGGCGATAACAAGTATAAGCGTATTTTATATATTTATATATATATATATATATATATATATATATATATATATATATATATATATATATATATATATATATATATATATATATATATTAAATACGTATACATGTAAATATACATACTTTGCTAACTATATTCTATTGCATGCATTAAGCGAAAGCGCAAGGTATGTTCTATACTATCGCCTAAAAATTAAGATTCCATCGTTATATTGCATGAAATCGTATCTAGCAATCATACTATACTTAAAAATGATATAAAAAGCACATTGTTAGAAAGGTAAATGATTGTTGAACTTATTAATATTTTTTTAAATCGTTTAATTGCTATTTTTAATTAAAAAAAGTGGTTTTAGTGCCTTATGGTATGGATTTCTCAAGTCCGCAAGGCTTGTAAACACGATAACTTTTGAAAATACCAATTGTTTAACTCAATCTATTTTTAAATCTCTTCATCTATCATCTGAGAAGCCACTAAATGTAAATGGCAGTGTAATTTTATTTTGTTTATCTATAATTATTTTTTTTTCTGTTGAGAAATGGCGAAAATTCGGTGTATTCGGGAGCCTTGTACGAATAAATTATTACTAAATAGAGACAGCGTCACTCAGTTTGGCATCAGTTGCCGTCGTGAGTGGACATTGTAACGGTTGCTTGCTGCGGATAAAAAGATCTCTGTACAAATACACAATATTCGAATAACCAAATTTCTTAAATACTTAATTAAATAATAATGACAGATTTAGAAATTGTTTCCACAGAAGACAAATGGCGGATCGCACCCACGTCTTTCCGAGTGTGCTCTCCACTCTCTTGAACATTTAGGCTACTATCGATTTCGAAAAAATACTTGAAGATTTACCTTATTTAACATTTGTAAATTAAAAAATATTATACGATGCAATTTTCTTCATAAATATAAGTATATTAGTTTCATTACACACAAGTTACCTGACATACTTTAAAAAAGATGCAGATATACTTTTTTTAATTTTTAAGGTAGTATTTTACGGCCCCTTAGCGCAGTAGCTAAGCGCTTAGTAGCCACGTATATCAATCGGGTACGGAATAAGAAATAAAATGGAAATTCTGTATATTTTGACGTAAAAAATTATAATTTTGTTTTTCAAAAGTCAACATAATTTCTTCTCTTCTACTATTTTAATATAAGGTTCGTCTGTCTGGAGAAGAAACGGCGAAAGAAACTCATCGGGTATCCCCTTTTTGCCATTTTTTTATGGGTGAATAATATAAAATCAAAATTGAAAAGGTAACAAAAGCAATCTCTAAAACAAAGTTACACAAAGAAACAAAACAAATAAAAAAATACCACCAACAAATGTGTTGTAAGTAAGTAGCCCGAGTAAATCAACAAGCAAAGAGCTAACGCTACAAGCAGCACCTGTTTTCAAGTAAGACGCATGTGGCACCTGTCGCACTCCTCGACTATTTATAACTTAAAATTAAAAAAATTGTACAACCATTAAAAATTGTAAACAATTAAAAATATTATTAATGTATTAATCTACTTACTCTATAATCATCATCATCATCATTACAGCCCTTCACAAGTCCACTGCTGAACATACGCCTCCCCCAAGGAATACCACAAAACACGGCCCTGAGCCACTTGCATTCATCGATTTCCTGCATGTCTTACCAGTCGTCACTCCATTTAGTGGGGGGACGCCCTACACTTCGTCTGCCGATACGAGGCCGCCACTCAGAACCTTTTTTCCCCATCGGTTGTCGGTTCTCGAGCGATATGGCCGGCCCATTGCCACTTCAGCTTACTAATCCGTTAGGCTATGTCGGACACTCTGGTTCTTCTGCGGATATCCTCATTTCTAAGTTTATCACTACTCTATATTGTTTATATTTAATAAATCATTTTATCTCCCTTGCTCAAATTTGCAAAACCTGAAAAAAGCTACTAAGTTGAAACAAATTTTTATTATTATAAGACCATTTATGTACACTTGGTTGAAAAATTAAGATTGATTGATTGATTAATTAAAGCAGAAGGTAATGATTAAGTTGAGTCGATTGCGATTTTTTGATTTGGAGAAAATAGAGCACTACGTCTTCGCTTCACGTTCGATGTGTGTAAAATTATTAACTCCATCAAGAATGAATTTGCTCATCATCTTATACTTCTTAAAATATTTAAATCAATCAGGGGTTTCACCTTTGCCTAAAAAATAAATAAAATTGTACAACTGATTTCAATAATATATTATTAAGGATAAGTAAAAACCTATTGGTCGCACCTTGATCAAATTTACATGGGACCACATGAGAAGCATCAGCTTTTAAATAAAAAAAGAATCATCGAGGTAATACACATAAAAAACATACAGTCGAATTGAGTACCTCCTCCTTTTTAAAGTCGGTAGAAAATATCTAAAATTATCCAACGCCTCAGCAATAAATTTACGCTGTCTATTCATCTGACCAAACGATGACCTTGCCCGTGCCTTTGCATATTATCTTTTCTCACGTTTTAAAACAGAGTACACTATCTTTTCCATTTCTTTACTCATGTGGTAATAGTATACTTTGATTCCAGAATGTTTATTTCATTCATCACCATTCAGCTACTACCAAACATAGTACTCCCCATAGATTGTATACTAGGGGAAATACTCATAGTTACTACTCTTGCTAAGCGGGTTCACAACTATAGTTTTTTTTATTATTATTTTGAGTTGTCATTAGGAAAACGTTGGTAGTAGCTCTGTTTCATTTCCTTCTGCCGCCTCTTACCATTAATGTTAAAGTCATAGCCTATGAAATGCCACTACTGACCATATGCTTCCCCGATAGATTGCTTCATAGGCAGGATTTTTTTATAGGATAGGGTGACAAACGAGCACACAGTCCACCTGATGTTAAGTGGTTGCTGTGGCTCATAGACATCTACATCTATCCTCGTTTGCGAATCAAAATGCAGATGCGTTGTCACCCGTGAGGACTAAGATGGAATGCCTCTTTTCCAGTAAAAAGGGTCTCTGGTTCTCTACACTCACCATACAAAACACAGCATCGTTAAATTATTATTTTACGCTGGTATTCTGTGAGAGCATGGTCCTTCCCCGGTCGAACCGACCCATTCGTGCAACAACTATACTACTAATATAGCTGCAGCATGGCTCTACCACGCACAATATTATGTTTGCTATAATTGGCAACCCGCTTCACAAGCGGCTTTGCAACCGCAGTTATATTATGTTTAGTCGTTATTAGGAAGATGCTGCTGCAAATATCCTAATTTACTTCCCTGTGTCGTCTCTAAAACACCCACGGCATGTTACGGGGTAGTAGATATTCCTACACTGCCACTACACGGCAAATGGCTGCCTTTGATAGTAATAATATAGGGTTCTAGATTCCCTTACGCTGCCTTCACACAGTGAATATTTCCACTGTGTAATATATTCTACTTATGTTTACATTATTGACATTATTAAATTGTATGTTACATTATTAAATTGTATGTTCTGCTCGTTCCTTATGCTAACAAAATCTGAGTCGTAATCCGGCTTATCATCTAACGAAGCGGTAATAAAGCAACTGAAATAAACAATGGCACCTCTATGTATGCCAGCAAATAAAAAAGTAATTTCGGGTTGCCGTACATCACGTAACGATGAAAATCATTTCAAGTTACATTATATATTATAGTTTTGATTTCCTCGTTTATTGTGTTAATTTGGTCGTCATTCTATCTAGTGGGAGGTTACCAACACTGCACTTGCCAGTACAAGAATGTCTATCAAGTACCCAACTGGTTGTATGTTCTTCACTTCAGTTCTTCACTTCAGACTAAGAGGGTCAGGGAAATGAAAGTGAACCTGTGCTTGCACATAAACTCGAACATTATAAACCTTTACTGCACTAGATGCCTAGTCTTCGTTAAGACCGGACGACGTGACCGAAATTCATTCCGGAGGACTTCGTATTGCAGTTTTGACAATAAATACCGACTGTGACGCATTCCGTCGGAGCCCTTAGTGATGACAACGCATTTGTAGCCTACTTTGAATAAAGTTGGCTGCTAGTGCCCATGAATTGCAAAAGCCACTTACCATCAAGTGGAATTTAAGTTCGTTTGTCATTTCTCTTTTATAAAAAAAAAAACGTGGTTAAACCATTAATGGAACTTTTTCATCTTCATCCCACTTAAGTCTACTGCCTTACATGGGTCTCTTCCGTTGTATGAAGGATTTACTTTAATCGTCACACTTGGCATGCGGATTGATGATCACAGTATCAGACTTCTCGTACTTTTGACGCTGTTCCCGGTCGCCTGGTTTTTTTTTACGTTTTTTTTTGAATAGGCTTTCGTTACGTTAAAACAAGGCAATTTACCATCCAGGACATAATCACCACTTACCATCAGGTGTGAGTAGTTAAGAACAGGTTTATAACAAGTAAAAGAAAAACATTGAACTATGGCAAATATGAGACAATCTATGGAGCAATATATTATGGGGGAGGCCTATGTTCAGCGGTGGACTTTAATAGGCTGTAAGGGAGCGGTGTGTTTCAGGCTTTGTTTAATTTTCAGTAAGTTTAAATTTAGGAAAGACTAAAATTAAATAAGTAGAAGCTCATCGGAGAACAATAGTGTAAACACTTTCTTCTTCACGAATTACTGCTTCGTCATTACACTACAACGTCTGCAGTTTATATAAAGTAGTTATGCTCGCACGACTATTCTCCTTCACATTATTGATTATGCTGACGCAAGCTATGTAGACATAACTAAGAACCAGTTAAATATGCTTAAGAATCTTCAAAATACTAGATAGCATTCGGTTCATATTTGGATTGGGCAAATATGACCATATTCCATAATTTTACTCTTGTCTCAAGTGATTGCCTATCAAACTTCGCCAGAACTTGCACATCATTTCTATTCCGTTAATAACCCTTCCTATTCAAAGGAGAAATTTAAATTGATAATGTATCCAGTGGCAGATCTTCGTTCTGTGAGAAAGTGAATTTTTAGAGTGCCAACTGACGTAACATCCTTTTTAACAAATGCTTTTCAGTCTAGTCTTTTAAGATCCATAAGTCCAGAAAAATCGCTGGTGGTAAACTATTCCACAAGGAAGTTGTGCGAGGAAGAAAACATCTTCTAAATCGCACAGTGGTGGACCGCCAATCATCCAGATGGTGTGGATGGTATCGGGAGTTCTGCCGCGATGTGCGTTCGTGAAATTTGGCGGCTGGGATTAATCCGAACAATTCCTCAGAGCACTCCCCATGGTAAATGCGAAAGAAAATGCTAAGAGATGCAACATCTCTTCGCAGTGCCAATGAGTCGAGCCGATCGGAAAGGACTCGGTCGTCGACGATTCGAGCCGCTCTGCGCTGGATGCGGTCAAGTGGAAGGAGCTGGCACTGGGGAGCCCCAGCCCAGAGATGGGTACAGTATTCCATGTGAGGCCGAACCTGCGCCTTGTAAAGTTGCAGGCGTTGAGCCGGCATGAAATACTGTCCCGCTCTGCTGAGCACGCCAAGCTTTTTAGAGGCCAATTTGGCCTTCTCTTCCAAGTGACCACGAAACTGCACGCTACTCGATATGTCGACGCCGAGGATTCTGATACTGGCTGAGGCAACAAGGGGAGTACCTTGAAACTGAGGAGATACGACAAACGGGTTCTTTTTAGCGGTAAACGCGCAAACTTGTGTCTTCTGAGGATTAAACTGGACTAGATTTAGTCGCCCCCAATCCGAGACTTTGTCCAGCAAAGACTCGACTTCAGACACAAGTTTGTTCCGGTACTCGGTGACGTTTTCCCGAGAAATATTGGCACGGCCGGTGTATAGAGCATCACCAGTGCTGTCATCTGCATAGCAATGAATGCTACCAGCTTGCAACATATCATTGATATGCAGAAGAAACAACGTTGGTGATAGCACGCAGCCTTGTGGAACACCAGCGTTAATAGGCTTGTAGTCGGAGCATGCACCGTCTACAACGACCTTGATGCTCCGATCTGCAAGAAAGCTGGTGATCCAATTGCATAATTTCTCGGGAATCCCATAGGAAGGGAGCTTCGAAAGAAGCGCTTTGTGCCAAACCCGATCGAAGGCCTTCGCAATGTCCAAACTAACGGCCAATGCCTCCCCCTTGGACTCTACTGCCAACGCCCATCTATGAGTTAAGTAGACCAGAAGATCACCAGCTGATCGACCCCGACGAAAACCGTACTGGCGGTCACTAATCAGCTGGTGATCCTCAAGGTACCGCATGAGGTGGCAGTTTACAACGGATTCCATTATTTTGGAGAACAAGGGGGTGATGGCGATAGGCCTGTAGTTGGACGGATCTGAGCGGTCGCCTTTTTTAGGGATCGGGTGGACAAAAGCTGTCTTCCATGATTTCGGGACTACGCCTAGGGAGTAGGAGTACCGGAAAAGACGCGTTAGAACCGGTGCCAACTCCGGAGCACACGTCCTCAGCACAATTGGGGGGATTCTGTCAGGCCCACTCGACTTGTGGATGTCAAGGGAGAGGAGTGCTCTGCGAACCGAGCGCTGTGAGAATCGCACATCCGGCATGGAGCACTCACACCGCTGGATGGTCGGCGGTGTGTTCCCCCCGTCATCAACAGTCGAGTTGGACGCAAAAAGGGAGCCTAAAAGGTCGGCCTTCTCTTTTGCATCGTGGGCCAGTGAGTCGTCCTCCCTGTGCAGAGATGGTAGTGATGGCTTACAGAAATTCCCTTGGACAGCCTTGGCGAGAGACCAGAATGCACGGGTTCCTGAAGGAAGGCGAACTAGTTTCTCGCCAATTCTGCCTATGTGCTCTGACTCTCTCTGATTTGCCTTGGCAATAACTCTTTTGAAGGACCTGGAGGCGAAGTTATACTTCTTTTTGAGTGTGCTGGTGTTTACATCCCGAGTCACCGAAGCCGCAGCCCAGGCTTGATAGCACTCCTGCTTACTGCGTAATGCAGTCTTACAGGAGCGACCAAACCAAGGCTGAGATCTGCCTCCGATGGGTACCACAGATGATGGAATAAATAGTTCCATTCCCTGTCGCACTACATCAGTGACAGAGTCAGCAACAGCGCTGGGATCATCCGGCGAGAAGCAAACCCGCCCCCATGGTTAGGAAGCAAAGAAAGACCGCATTCCGTCCCAATCCGCCGACCTGTAATGCCAAACACGGCGGCAACCTGCAGAACGCAACCGCAAGGGGAGCGTGAGTGGCACCACACTCCGGATCAGACAATGGTCGGAAGAGCCAAGAGGGGCATCGACAGAAACCTGATATCCGTCCGGATGAGAGGTCAGCAGAAGGTCCAACAGGGAAGGTGTATGATCCTCAACATCTGGAATCCGCGTAGGCGATGTAACCAGTTGTGTCAGACCATATGCCAAGGCAAAGTCATAAACAGATCTCCCCGCATGATCGGTTAAACGTGAACCGAGCCATTCGGCGTGGTGGGCGTTAAAATCGCCAAGGATCACGATCTCTGCGGATGGGACCTGTTGTAGCAAGGAATCTGTAGCCATTTGGACGTGGTCGATGAGTCGGTCTGTTTCGGCATTACCGCTATGGGACCTATAGAGGCACACGTAGACGCGCGGATGGTCGTCGCTGTCTACGCGTAGCCAAAGGATGGACAGGTCCAAACCTTCAAGACTGCCGAGGCGTCGAGAACAGATGTCCTCTCTGACATACACGCAAACTCCAGCCCGAGGCACAAAGGAGTGCTCCAATTTGTACCCCGGGTAGGAGAGATACGAAGTATCAGCCGGAGAGGACACCTGCGTCTCGGTCAGAAAGAGCAAGGCCGGCTTCGCCGTCTCAAGATGGTAGTGGACGGCGTTTAGGTTCGAGTGAAGTCCCCTGATGTTGCAGAAATTCACGGATAGCGTGGCAGGGGTCGTCTTGGTCTTGTTGCTCAGTTTGCCCCGAGCAGTTATTGTGTTGAGCGGAATTTTGCCCCCCCCCCCAGAATACGCGGGGCAGCCTGAGCACCCACGCTCAGGAGTGGAATAGCATGGGTCGTGGATGCTCAGCGAGGGATTCTCCAGGGGTACTGGTACCCTCCTGGGGTAGTTTATGACGTAATTCCGCTACCATGTTGATGGGGGGGGGGGGAATTGGGCATCCGGTCACCTGCACTCACCAGACGAAACGCGGAAGCAGAGCTTCCACTTCACGCCGGTATTCTGTGAGGTCGTGGTACTAACCCGGCTCGAGCCGGCCCATACGTGCAACAGCAAAAGCTGCTGCAAGGCTATACCACCGTATAATTATATTATTGCATATTATATATTTAATTTATAATTAATACATATGTATAAATAAAAATGTATAAATACATATTGTATATGTATAATTATATTATTGCATATTTTATATTTAATTAATAATTAACACATATGTATAAATACAAATGTATAAATACATAGTGTAAAAAAATAAATAAGGGTTAATAAACTCATAAAGTCAATGTTAAAATTTTTGTTCAAAATTGGATTTCACAAAGCACTTTTTGAATGTCTATAGCTACGCCATCGCAAGCCCTTACTGGGTGATCTTATGAGAAAAAGCGGCAGGATAATAACTAGTTGCTTATATTTCCCCCAACGGGATGATTATACCATATACAATATATACCCAAATAAACAAGGACTAAAGAATTGCACTATGTCCATGCATTCTTATCTTTTCAATTATCATCAAATTAAAAATATAATTTCTCCAAAAAAAAAAAAGATTTTTAAATGCACTTTCAATTTATGCTATAGCGATTTGGTTATATTACAGGGAATTTTGTTATAAATACGCCAGTTTTACGAAGCCAAGTACAGACTGAAACAGCAACTCTAAATTTATTACACATGTTAAAATTATGGAAATCACTAGTTTTGTATTTAAATAAAGTGTATACGTTTAAATACTTTGTGTTACCTCCACGTGCGGCCTTTACGATTATTATGTGATTCGGCAAGCCGGGAAAACTGTTGCTCTCCTTTTTACTATCAGCGAAAATACATTAGATCTTGAAGTGTGATATGGAGAAAGGCATTTCTTTATTTAGCGCAATGTTCGAACTCGTTCCAAACGTTCTATTTTTTTATTACAAAACTGTTTAAATAATGTTGTACATTTCTAAAGATTCTACAATTTAAGCAACTGCTATGGAGCGTGGCGCCCGTTCAGATCTCTCAACTCATTTCATCACAAAGCCGACAACCCCAAACGTTCGTTACAGCCTATTTTTGATAGGCTGTAACTGCTTGTTGCTACAATGATTAGTCCTCTGTAGTTGCCATGCTTGTCAGGAGGGTTTATTTTTTTATTTTTAGTTGTTATTGCGATATCTTGGGATTTGAATAAAAGATCTCTTCCTCGTAACGGCTTTAATGATGGAGTCGAGAAACTGGTATCACTAGCTTGTGTTTGTTCCTAGTGTTTACAGAATGTATATCACTTCTTTTACTAAAACTATCTTTGTTTTTGTGAAAATACATTAAATTTTCGTAAATATACTGAGAGGCCAAAGTTAATATATTAATTTCTTTAAATTTATCTCTAAGAGACTCTCTCGGTTTTAGATTGTACTGTAACTAAAGCGAAACAGCAAGCAGTGACTGCCGGTGGCGGCGTACATCAAAGACGGGGCGCACGCGCGCGCGTCATATCTATCTGACCTCGTCAGATTACTCGGCTGTTATCACGTTAGTAGTCTATTATCACAAATTTTATTGCGACCGATAGTGGTAAATATGCACAAACACTAATTCATCACTGTCTACTTGACGACCACGAAGATATTGTTCAATATGGCCGCCTTGTGCTTCTATGCATTTGCGATACCGGCTTGTAATGTCTGAACGCACGCGTTGCATAACAGATATTTTGGATCTTATTTTTTCCAATGATGGGAATATTCGCATATGAATTTGCGAATTGGTTTTTTTCTACCGACTTCAAAAAGGAGACGGTACTCAATTCTGTGTGTTACCTCATAACTTTTTTCTGGGTTACCCGATTTCGATGATTCTTTTTTAATTGAAAGCTGGTACTCTTTATGTGGTCTCATATAAATTATATTAAGGTCTGACCAATAGCTTTTAAGATATTCTTAATAACTTATATTGAAGTCGGCAGTACAAAATTTTTAATTTTTAATTATTTTTGAATATAGTCTGCGTAATCGTACCCCGGAGAAAAAAATCTAAAGGTGTGAAATCAGGTGATTGCGCTGGCTAGTTGACCGGTCAACCACGGCCAATCCATCTTTCACCGAATTCAGTATCCAAAAAAAAATTGCACAACGGGAGAAATGCGGTGGTATGCCATCGTGTTGAAACCATATGCGACAAACGAGGTCTAGATTTATTTCGTTAAGTTCACCGCTTCGTTGTTCTCGCAAAAAGCGTCCATAGTTTTCACCACTCATTCTGTGGTCAATAAAATACGGACCAATAATTTTGGCACCTATAATACCCGCCCACACATTGATTTTACATCGGTGTTGAAAGTGGCTTGGTTTATAAGAATGCGGATTAGCCGTTGACCATACGTGTTCATTATGTGCGTTAAATACACCTATTCTAACAAAAGAGCATTTATCCGTGAAAAGTACGGGATTCAAAAACTCAGGATCTCATTTAACCTTATCGACTAACCATCTACGTGTACAGTAATCCATTCTCAGCTCGTAGTCGTTGGGAAGAAGACACTGAACTTGAAGATAATTATTCGGGTGCTGGCCATCATCTTTGAGGGCTCTCCGAACGCCCATATGGTTGAAACCACCGTGCGCGTGCTCCGGCGGCACAAGAACTAGGCATACGTCGACGGCAATGGTACATTTCAAAAGCGCTCCCCGTATAGTCTTCGTGCTTCTGCATAATTGCAGTCCCATTTCCCGAAACACATCAACATATTAAAATATTCCTAGTTTGAGTAAGCGCCGGAAGTAATTTACGCGGGCGATAACAGCTATCAATATCACTGCTCGTGCACTACTGGTGCTTTTGTTTGCTGTGCGTGTGCGTGGTAAAGCGACTGCACTCTACAACATAATTTTGATATATTCTGATTAGAGGAAATTTGTTGTGAATTTTATGTAATTTTTTAATAATAGTTATTATTTATTTATTTACTTCAGGCAGAGCCCGTAAGTTTTATTAATAAATTAAATTATAGCTT